>OW971951.1:10027500-10627500 GCA_943193695.1 Acrobasis suavella
ACAATATTTAAAAAATTGCAACATTTGAAAATAGAACTCTTTGGCTGTAGAATGCAGTTTGTTTCATCTGACTGTCTTTTGTTTTTACCTTGTGGCGCCATTTAAAAAATGTTGTGTCTGCATCAACATGGATTTAACTCGGGAAAATTTTCGTAGTATGATTTTCTACGATTTTAAGTGTAATTTGACAGCTCAACAGAGCATCGCTCGGCTTGAAACAGCTTTTGGCAATGAAGCACCATGCAAGACAACTGTTTATAGCTGGTTTGCAGAATTCAAGCGTGGTCATATCAATCTCAGTGACGAATCTCGCGATGGTCGGCCGTCCACCGCTGTGACAGACAGGCATGTGACCTACTTTGATTATATAGTCCCATGAAATTCGCGCATCCTTAGAAATAGGCATGAGTCAAATACAATTAATCCTACACAAACATTTGGGTGTGAGAAAGCTGTGCTCGCGGTGGATCCCACACAACTTGACCGAGGCTCAAAAAACGGACCGCGTCACTTGGTGCAGTGCCATGCTTACCAGATTCAACGAAGGTGCGTCAAATTTGGTGTGGGACATAGTAACAGGTGACGAAACATGGATTTATTGCTACGATCCCAAAACAAAGCAGCAATCGAGCGTATGGGTCTTTCAAGATGAGCCGAAACCAACCAAAGTGGCGCGCGTGAAAAGTGCATCTAAGCGGATGATTGCTTCTTTTTTTAATAAAACTGGACACGTGGCTACTGTTTCTTCAGAGAATCGTCGTACAGTGAATAGTGACTGGTACACGACCATTTGTTTGCCGGAAGTTATTGACAAACTCCGTAAAAATAACCGTAAACGCCGTATCATCCTGCACCACGACAATGCTAGTTCTCACACGGCCAGACAGACAAACGACTTTTTGAAGGCGAAAAATGTAGAACTCATAAGTCATCCTGCATACAGTCCCGACCTGGCACCTTGTGACTTTTTTCTGTTCCCAAAAATTAAGAACCAATTACGCGGTCAACGATTTTCATCACCAGAAGAGGCTGTCGAGGAGTATGAAAAACACGTTTCAGAGGTCACCACAGAGGAGTGGCACAAAAGTTTTCTAAACTGGTTTCATCGAATGAAAAAGTGCATAGACGCCAAGGGAGATTATTTTGAAAAACAATAAATTAATTTTGTACCTTTAAAAGTATTTTTTCATATTCATTCCGGAAACTTATAGTGCGCCCCACGTATCTAGTCCTATAACTTGTTTTCGACACTCAAATTTGAACTTGAAAGAAAATATGAGAGTGTAAAAGTTTTCCATACTGAAGGTCTGATGAATGATATGATCCACTGTATTCTCTTTTAAGTACATATTTTGACAGTGAAAACTAGTTATATGCCTTTACCTATGCAATATCTTTGAAATTACATAATTTCGCCAATATCTGAAATACCGTTTCAAAATAAAAGCTAGACTACGTTTGTATGGAAAATTTTTCGGGGTAGCTTTTCTACGCACATAAGCCAAAAGTGACCGTTTTTCGCTAATGTGTGTAGAAAAGCTTCACGTTCTTACTTGAAACTGTGAACAGTAATTCATCAAATAGCTTTAACGTTTATGTAGGGCTTGGTCAAGACAAATTTTAAACGATACCTCCGTTTCCTTTGAAATGATTAATTTAAAATGGACCCCGAAAAGTTCATGTATCCCCTTTAGGCTTAGTGCCTTCTATCAGTGACATTTTGGTTTCTACCACTTTATACCATAGACCTAGATTTTTTTCTAGATCTATGCTGTATACTTTAAGAGCGGTAGAACAAAAAATATACTAAAGTTTTTGCTTTATATTATATTCGGTTAGCAAAACTTATAATCCTGTCAGCAAAGCTTATAAGCCTCAAGTACCTATATAATGCGGAAGATACAACCAAACAGAGTATAAAAGCCAACTGACCCTCGTATTCAACTTAGCGTGGGAGACCCGGCACACGTTAGGGCTTGTACAGACGAGCGACAGACAGCGACAGTTTGGCGACCGTCGCGCGACACTCGGTAACCATCAAAATACAAAATCATATATTTAAAGCGACTAGGCAATCGGAAGGATAATCAAAAATTTTTTTTACAATTTAGGACGAGCGGCGGGGAATTAAAACGAACCGGCCAAGTGCGAGTCGGACTCGCGCACGAAGCGACGAGTATGGTCTATAAAAAATCACGTTTGTTGTATGGGAGCCCCACTTAAATATGTATTTTATTACCTTTTTAGTATTTTTTGCCCTAAAAAGCGACAGTTTGCGGCACTGGTAGGTGACCAGTGTCTCGCGACCGCCGGCGACTGTTCGCGACAGCAGTGACAATCGGCGTCAATGGGCTACCGTCGCCGAACGTCGGCGCTGAACAGACCAGTTTAAAATTCACAATGTAAAATACCGTTTTCATACCTTTATGTACAGTACACCTCAGAAATGGAGTCCCAATTTCTCATACTAATTATATGAGATATTGAGACTCCATTTTTGAGGCTTACCGTACATCAGTTCTAACTACTAAAAGTCACTGACTTATAATATAGAAAACCACATAAACACAAAAAGTCTTCATACAACAGGGCCTCACTGATAAACAAACGTTGATTTTTTTTCTTTTGAAAGAAAAATTAGGTTCTCTAAACAACAACCAACAAGTTACCATTTAGAATTTACTCACGAGAAATTCAGTATTAAATTACAATACCTAGGTATACTATGAACCCTATCGGGTACCTCAACTAAACAGTGGAACGGCACGCGGATTTCATGTCATGCAGAGGTTAATTCATAAATATAAACATAGTAAAGATATATATGTACTTACTTGAATAGAACTGGGCAGATAAGGAATATTATGGTAATGTAACCCATGTAATTGCACCGAATAATAGTAAATTACTGCAGAGACCGGGAAATATGGCGTTGACGGACGAGTAGTTTTTATTTTTATTATTTTGACAATAATTACGAATCCGGCAATGCCATTCCCGGCGAGGCATGTATAGTACTTTTCTCAATAAATGTGAGGAAATCATTAAAGAAATAACCAGAAATATGCAAATATTTACCGAAAGCAATTAATGTTTACTTACTAAGAGTATCTTCGTACTTTGAAATAAAGAAACTGCTTTCCCGCGTTTTTTAGTGCAAAGGAAACAGCCCATACGGCTCGGTCATATTTTACGCAAAAAATGTAATATCGTAGATATATTTTTTCTATCGCAACGAAAATTAAGCATATTTTCGTGTGATTTTATAACAACATTATTTTAATAAAATTGTGGCCATTAGAATATAAATAACAATAAATAATGCTCGAAGAGTGCATTTTTTATTATGTGGTAGCAATTAATTGGCTGTATGACATGTTATAGAATTAAACGCTTAATGTCTTTGCTAAATGTAAAAACAGAATTAAGATAGTTAATAGATTCAGGTGTTACTTTGCGGAAGTCAAAGTTACATACTACATGATTTGAATTACTTTGTGCAATTCCGCCACTGGTGGCGGAATTGCACAAAGTAATTCAAATCATGTAGTATAAAAACAGAATTGACATCTGAAACGTCAATGTCACTGTCTTGTCAATCTGAATACACTTTATTCGTCTTTTTGTTTTGAGCAGCGGCCAGGAATGAATTTTCATACTACTTTCCTGGTCTAGTCCAGCAAAGTAATGCACGAGTCAAGAATTACAAACTTAGTGTCTTCTTTTTACTACAATAATGCCTACATTTCTGAGAATGTTTGAGAAAAATTTATTTCTTTCTTTCCAATTATTAATTAACAGACCAAACTGTCGCACATTGTCGCTCGTTTGTCTGAGCCCTTAGCGGGGCCGGTCGACGAGCAATGAAGGCAATGGTTAATGCTGCCACCCAAAGAAATCTTTAAAGTCTGATAATTGGATAATCAAGTATTTATCCCTTACGTCGCCTTACGAGGTAAACAAAGCCTGGAGAATTTAAATGCTCCATTCAACTTCCGCTTCTTTCGGCTTTTCTTCTCAGCAGCGGTCGTTACGAAGCGCTTTTCTTTGAAAATAAATTAAATTTTACTATTATACACTACACGTAATGTAACTTATACTTATTGACGTGAAAAAGTGTCTGTAAAGGTGTATTTAATAAATTAACATTTGAATTCAATTCAATTCAACTACAACTCTAAACAAAGTGTTTATCACGTGTTAGATACAAATTCCCGACACGTGAATTGAACCAGACTGGCGGTCGTCGGCGCATTATTTGTACCTGCGCCGAAAACCGTCATTTTGGTTGAGCCTACGTGTCGGGAATTTGTACAAAAATGCTTTGAAGTCCGCCATTTTCGTTCAACTTATTTGTGTCGCATTGTCTTAACTCAACGGTGCTACAGTTTATGATAATATTTTTTCAAAAATAAAAACCTACTTCACCCACAAACTACCCAACCAATTTTGATAAAATTTCTGACAAGCATACCCTTTCAAACAAAAACAATAAATTTTTCATATCGGTCTAGGCGTCTTTAAATAATCGGTGAAAAATGAACACACATAAAAAGACATCGCGACGAATTGATAACCTCCTCCTTTTTGGAAGTCGGTTAAAAACATATTAGATAAACAGCCAAACACCCATAACAATTTGAAAAAGACCATTTTCCAACCTGCCCTCCCTAGTGATCGAACCTGAAACCTCCGAAACGACGGACTGGCGTGTTAACGCTCTAAGCCACGGAAGGGCTTCTCAAACCATTCGTCTACTATCCACTGTTTCATGTAGTTTTAAGTAGTGAGTCTGTATAAGTAGCCAACGGCTTAACGTGCCTTCCGAGGCACGGAGGAGTTCGAGAAATTTTTGTGTCCCTTATGGTCACCCATCCGAGTGTTGACCACGCCCAATGTTACTTAACTTGCGAAAGCGCTAGTAATTCGTACTCCCACCGAGCCACCGAGATCTACAAATGGCTGCATAACTCACGCTCATCCTTTGTCCGCACTCCGTGGGAGGGAGGAAAGGTCGCAACCTCCTCTATACACACAATACACACATATAAGGGCACCCATTTGTGTACTACCGGAATCGTGTGGGACGAGCTCTAAGTTGCTGTGCCATCTCTGTGGATTAATTAATCATTTTAATCGTTCTTATTGTAAATACAAGCTTTTCCATTCGTGTATTTTATGATAAAGTGACTAAAATCTTTCTTTCTTTCAAATGGTAAGTACGTTAAGTCGTTGGTCACAGTTATACATTATTAATATTATTATACACCATATTTGGTAGCAAAGTGGTTACTCTAGCGCTTTCACATGTCAAGCAAACCAGGGTCATCAATGAGATAGGTGCTCACAAGTCATGAAAAAAATCTGCCCCGTGCTAAAAATTCTGTCACCATTACATACAAATTATCACGCCTGTTTCCCACAGGGGTAGGCAGAGACTATGGACCTCCATTTGCTACGATCATGAAAGACCTCTTTCGCTTCATCAACACCATTACTCTTTCAGTGCATGCCCGCCGGTTACGGGTACTTCTTACCTCTCCTTTTTTAATAATGTCTGCAATCTGGTCGCGGTTCGTTCGTCGAGTGACACCAATAATGCTTACAAAACAAACAGGAAGTTTACTCCAGAAGCGACAACAGACGTACCTACGCAGGTGTCAAGCAACACCATAGAATAAGTACTAGTACTCACGTACAGAAGTCTTACTCAGAAAAGAAATTGAATGAAATATCTACTTGATGCGGTTAGCTCTATGGTTTAATTTAGCTCGCGTCAAAACTCCTCACCTCTTCGTTTAGATACCTAGTATCCATTGTAAGCCAATTTCACTCTTATTACTCTAGAGTCTAAAAATCAGTTACATGAACCGTTTGTCTAGAGTCTAGACAAACGGTTCATGTAACTGATTTTTTCGCCGCGCGCATAGTAATAATGTAGGTATATTTTCGATATCTAAACGGGGAGTGACACAGGCCTGGCAACACTAGGCATTATTATCATGATAAAGTTTAATCGGACATTTACATAGAATGGTCCAATTTATTCAATAAAAAGACATGTCAAAATTGTTTACATTCTTTTAAATACCTAAACAATTGGATTATAGGCAGCTTGAAAACTGATCTGATACGGGTGTTGACCACTATATACTGGAAAACAACATTAAATATTTAAATCCTCAAACAAGTAAAGATTTCTATTTCCTCAACCTGTCACTCCAATCGATTGATCGAGATCCGAGTAATCGACCTCTCGGTAATTGCGTCAATTCGATATATCAATCGGTTGATTGGCCCACTTGTTCCAAAATGTAGTTTTATAACGATTGAATTGCTTCGATTCGCTTCCGTGTTACTTGACGCACAGAATATTGAAGATACAGAAATAGCTCTCCACAAGATTTGATAATAGCAGCATCCGTTTATCTTTTACATACTCCCAGCATGCGACATACAGAAGTTCATGCATGTATGTATTACAATAATGGATAAACGATATTCCTATGTGTTATTTTCGAGAGACTTACTTAATATTTGCAATTTTCGCATTTACATTTAAGTCACCTTCGCATTCGTCACATTTAAATTTCGATATCTATGTATGTAAGAACTTAATTAACCATATAGTTAATACAGTTTTGAGTTTCACTTCTGTAGCCTACGAGTTTGTGCCCGATAGCTCTATTAGAATCGAAATATTTGATTGTGTTTTTTGTACCATATTATTTGGGAGATTACATGGTCTGGCGGTACTATTGACAACGTGCCAGAATGATTTAAGTTTATCTCTCAAGAAAGAAAATTGTAATCATTTTTAATAATAAAAAGTTGTAATTATCGAAAGTAATTCTTTTGCGGTAACAAGCACTCAGACTTATTACTTACAATATAACTTAATCATAAAGTGATTATGTTTTGAGCCCTTTTCCTATCCTTGAATCCTATATTTGACGACCTTCGTGGCGTAGTGGTCACCATGCCGTCGCCACCCAGATGTCCTGGGTTCGATCTCCGGTCAGGGCAAGTTGGAAAATGGCCTTTTTCAAATTGTCCTGGGTCTTGGATGTTTATCTAAATATGTATCTGTTATAAAACTATAGTATCGTTGAGTAAGTGTCCCATAACACAAGTCTTGAACTTACTTTGGGGCTAGCTCAATCAGTGTTATTTGTCCATTTATTTATATTATTTATAGATGGACTATGCAAAATTTTAATATTTACTTAATTTCGAAACTTATTAATTACGTTATAAGATCTATTTTCACACAGCTTATTAGACTGAACTGAGTCTTGGATGTTTATCTATATATGTATCTGTTATAAAACTATAGTATCGTTGAGTTAGTGTCCCATAACACAAGTCTTGAACTTACTTTGGGGCTAGCTCAATCAGTGTAATTCATCCCCATATTTATTTATTATTTTATTTATTTATTTGTCTTATAATTCGTTACTGTCCAACAACTCAAATCAGATAAAATTTCCTAAACTTCAAAACAAAAAGTTTCTATGGAATTTGTATAAAATATAGGTTCAAAGATTCAAAGATTCAAATGTTTATTCAGTAATTAGACCTTTACATGCCATTTTACACGTCAATAGGTATAATTTACATTACGTTTAGTTTATATTGAAATTTAATTTATTTGAAAGAAAAGCTACCGATACCAGCGCTTCGTAACGACCGCTGCAGAGAAGAAACGCCGAAAGAAACTCATTTTCACAGTATTGGTCGCCTACTCGCCAGACGGGCTTTGTCATATTATTATTATGTCTTTTTTAAAATACTTTTAATATAATACAATGTTGATACATTAAATAAATATAATAAATAAATAAAAATATAGGGATAAATAACACTGATTGAGCTAGCGCCAAAGTAAGTTCGAGACTTGTGTTATGGAATACTAACTCAACGATACTATATTTTATAACAAATACATATATAGATATACATCCAAGACCCAGGACAATTTGAAAAAGGCCATTCTCCAACTTGCCCTGACCGGGGATCGAACCCGGGACCTCTGGGTGGCGGACTAGCATTGTGACCACTACGCCACGGAGGTCGACATTAATTATAACATGTAATGGTTGCGAACGAGTTAACGAACATAAATTACGTAATAAGAAGAAATACTAAGTAGTAAAAAAATCGACTCCGAGCTGACCAGTCCCTTCCGGCAGCACCCGTTCACGAGTTGACGCACGGATCAGCCATCGTTAAACTCTACCATATTAGAGGGAATCTAACGACCCGACAGGTTGCTACCTCAAATCTGCATAAAACCTGTACCACGAGATCCAGTACATTTAAGTGACGTAAATCGTGCTACATCTGAGCTAATCTTCCGGAAGGCAGGTTTTGGGTCAATGGCGAAATCGGAATGCGATAATCTTGTAAGATATGCAGGATTATCTATGAAACTGATACTACAACAGGTAATATGTACTACAATGTGTGATAATGTGGTACAGTAGATGTTTTAACCCTTTCACCGCAACACTTTATGTAAGTAGTCGTGCCCCCGGCGCGAGGGGTAGTAAATCTAAAATGAATATGTACCTACAACCAAAAAGGAATGTGGATAGTTAAGTTATGTGCAATACAAGCATTTTTTGTCAAAATTTGTGTTTGAAATATCCGACGCGGTATTGGTTAAAACAGTGGTATCTGTTCGGAATAGAAAAAAAATAAAAAACTCAAAGTAATAATACCAGTGGTACTCGTTCGTGGTATTGGATCGGAATAAATCAAAGCGTTAATAAAATAATACTTTTGTAAATTATATTTTTTTATTTATATTTGGATATGTTTATAAGTAATATATTTTTAGTTTTTAAGTTTATTTTAGTTAGTTTAATTAATATATATATTGTGAACCTTAATATTTATTACTCTCTTATAGGTATTAAAAAGTTGGATGATCAAAAATTGAAATAATTATTACAATAAATGATATTATTATTCCTGAGGTAAATACTTTGAAGATTAAAAACGGCAAATCTATTACCAAACTAGTATTAGTTATGTACTAAAACAAGCCAAAGTTACCTAAATAAGTCTAAACCACTTTATTTGCCTGGCAAATTATAATCCCCCGATATTTAAGCGTTCATCCCCAATAACTTTTAAGCGGCTGAAACGATTTCAATCAAGCGTAGCGAACCATCTCGTCAGACAAGGTTTTTGATAAAAATAAAACCTCACTAAAATCGATCCATTCATTAATTCATGACTAAATTAACTAAGAGCGTGAATAAGGGTACTTGGCTGTTTCGCCCCAGGGTCAGTTCACCCCATATTGTAAAAATAAAATCTAAACTTACCATCATAAGAATCCGGTATATACAGCGGCTTGCCCACCAGCTTCCCCTTCTTCCCCGACAGAGGAACCGCCTCCACCCTGCGATGCGCCTCAAGCACTCTATACAATAGCACTGGCTTTTCTTCACCATCAAACTTCACCACGCGAGGCAACGAGAACTTGTCCACAAACTCTTTCAACGTCATCACTTCACTACCATCGTCTTCTGGTTCCACTGACCCATTCCGTCTACCAAGAAGGAAGTTATCCGCCCATTCTGGAGCATTCGGTCTCCTTTCCATGTAATCTGGTCGTCTTTCGCTACTTCGCGGCTTGTACCTTGGTGGTGGAGGCCTTTCTCTTCTCACAAGAGCTTCGTTCGCTTCGGCCAGCCATCTTGTGACTAGTCTTTCTCTTTCTACGTCTAAGTAGCGGGGTTTCGAAGCGTCGCAAGCGAAGCGGGCTGCGTCGAAGCAGTATTGGGGCGGTGGGGGGCGGATTCGGGGTGGGAAGAAGCGGGGAGGGACGTAGGGGGGATGGGGGGCATAGGCCGGCGGCGTCCTCGGCCCTGACCCCTCGACTGACGCCGTGCGGAACATCGTGTCAGGCCATTGAGGCGATGGCCGCCACCTGAAACAAGAAAATTATATTTTAATAATGTTATTAGGACGTTCACAACACAGTTTTATAAAATTCCTATGTACCTGGACATGACAAGTCAGCCAATACAAATAAAAAAAAAAAAATTGTTTCGGCGCCTTCGAGTAATCAGGAAAATACCTTAATAACAAGTCATATATAACGTCTAACAAAAAAATACTGAAACTATTTTAAGGGTGAATTCAGTCCGTGAAACTGAACAACTTTCCCTAAGGTACACGTATTGAAATATTTTTTGATTAAAACTAACGTGAGACTCAGACATTATTAATTAAGGACGGGCGACCCACCACTAGTGTGTCGTGGAGCAGCTTTGTTCACGAGCGCGTCAAATTTGCCCTGATAAAGACCTCCGGATGAGGTCGATACATATCGGCCAGTAGCCGACTCTTTACGCGAGTAACCTGTGCTGTATTAATAACGTATCGAAATATAAAAAATATATTTTTGGCCCACCGCACAAACTCAAAAAGCTGATCGGTCCACTTGTCAAGTACGGGAGGCTAAAAATTATTTTTCATATTTCGATATATGTTCCTTAGGGAAAGTTGTTCAGTATTATAGACCGACTTCACCTTTAAAATAGTTCTAGTATTTTTTGTTAGACCCTGTATACATACGAATTCACCCTCTTTTTTAAGTCGGTTAGAAAGACTAGGGCTACCTATCTGGCGGCTTCAAAAAAATAAAACCTAGTGACCATGTCAGATTTTTCAAGCTACAAAGGCAACTGATGTAGCTGTTACGAAGATAGCCAAGATCAAATGTTTAAATGGCCTTACGAAGCATGGAGAAGCCCGAGATTTGCGACTTCTCTCCTGAGGAGCCATTTTTCACACACGGAGTCATTAGGTTTTTTGTATGAAAAAGAACTCGTTTAGTGACTCTGCGTTTCAAAAAGGCACTTCTGGTCTATTTCTATAAGCGAACAATACAATATAATGCAATGCAATATCCTTTATTGCACAAAATAAATAAATACAAGACAAAATTATCTTAAAAAACTAGGAAATGCGCAAAAGGCGGCCTTATCGCTAAGCAATTTCTTCCAGGCAACCTCGCGAAAATAGTAATGGGAAATTAGATAGTGCGGGGTGGTCAATATAAACATACTTATATACAATAATTGTAATAAACATACATTTACATCTTACATAAATACATACCAAGTACACAGAAAAAAAATTATACGATATCAGTACGAGATGGAGGGAAGTGGAAACAAGGGAAGGATATTTATTTACCTTTCATAAGGAAAGAAAATTTAACTTGGGATTTGAAGCTGGCTAGCGTTTCGGCGCGTCGGATAGCAAATGGTAGTGAGTTCCATACCATACACGTGCGGCTCGAACAGAGAAAGAACGCGAGAAAAAAACTAGGTTTAAACCGTTGATAAAATTAAGATGAAATTGACGGGTGAGATAGAGTGATATTACCAGCTGTCAACTTGATTTGGTCGGATAGTGGTTTAAACCTAGTAATAAAGTCAGTCTGGGTTTTATAATATGACGGAATACGTTTTTCTTAGACCAGCATAAGCTTTTAAATTTCTTCGTGACGACTTAAATAGACAACGCAATGGCGTCCAGGAAATTCTGCAGTCGCATTTATTACTGTCCAGCAACATACATTTATGATTGTCTAGTCACATACGTTTATTATGGCTTTTAGAATAAATTTGCAATCGTAAACTCTAACGTTGCATTTAAGGCTCTTGCTTGCTTTGCTTTTCGATTATGCAAGTGGGCAAAACTATAAGTGTCAGATTTTTCAAAGTGCCTAAAGGCATCTGACATAGCTTAACGACTTCCATACAATGATGACCGCCAGGACCAACGGCTTATACGCGCGTTCAAAAGCACAAGAAAATTTTAAGCCACTTGTAGTCAACTTGCGAGAGCGCTAGTAATGCCCACTCCCGCCAGGCCACCGAGCTCCTCAATTACGGCTCTGTAACGCAGCAATCCCTGTAAAGGTTTATCTTAAACTAGCCGTTCAGATTTTGACGACCTCCGTGGCGTAGTGGTCACAATGCTAATCCGCTACCCAGAGGTCCCGGGTTCGATCCACGGTCAGGGCAAGTTGGAAAATGGCCTTTTTCAAATTGTCCTGGGTCTTGGATGTTTATTAATGTATATATTTGTTATAAAATATTGTATCGTTGAGTTAGTATCCCATTACACAAGTCTCGAACTTACCCTAGTCTTTCCCAAAGTGGGCGATAACGCCCCCTTGTGGGCGCTGGAGGCTTTAAGGGGGGCGGTAACGGGCCCAGAATAAAGTTGGGGGGCGCTGATGTGATTTAAGCAATGAGTGCTTTATAACTTCAGCTATTTCATATTTTAAATTTCACTGAAATTAAAATCCTCTTACTACACAACATCCATTTATTCGTTCATATTTATATCCTTTTTTATTGTACAAATATAAACTAAAAATGTAATTAATATTTATTATTTTAATGCGTTCACAACGCTATTTATATCGTTAAAGGAATAAAACACTGAAAAAATTTCGTGTTTTAAAGTTTCGCAGGTGAGGTCCCCACTTCCGATACTTAAACTAGCCGTTCAGATTTTGAGGAACTAGAGGAAACAATGAGACACATTGTGTGTAGCTGCCCTTCAATGACTAAAAAGCTTATGGACCTCTTTGGATCAGCATATCCTAAGTTAGAGGACTGCAAGCGCTACTACGCACCAGATGATATTCTGAAGCTTACGCAATCCATCTTCAGAAAGAAAGGTAAATTGGTAGTAAAGTACAATATAACCCAAAGGAGGTTCGACGTTCTTCTAAATGTGGAAGGGAAGATAAGACTATTCAGGCGCTGCGCGACCTAAAAGTAGCCCGGTTTTTCGTACAGCTATAAAAAATTTACTAAGATTCATATCCCCTGGGGAAAATGAGTAAAAAACCTATAGTCACTACAGGAAAAGTCAAATAATGTATTGGCGGCCATCTTAGATCCAAAATCTGATTCCTACGCCTTCCTCCAGCAGTTCAGTCTGCGACCTTGCAAAGAAGCTCAGTATTCGGCTTTCGGCCTCAGGCTTCAGTTAGAAACTGAAGTGAAGGTACAATGAGGTGGGAGGGGGAGGTCCAGGCCTCCCGAGCAACGTAGCAAGAGAGAAACCCGAGCTTCGGCGTCGCATTCTATTCGCCCTACGGTCTCGCAGTACACATTTTAGGAATTTAAAACCGAGAAAACATACCTTTAAGTGACAGTTTGCCTTCGCCTTTCATCGCCTTAACGTGCTAAATTATCTGATCAATGTCTTTATGACGTCTAGCGGGTACTCATTGCAGGACCTCTGACCTCTGACCTCAACTGAGAGTCAATCAACTGTTCTCGTACTTATGTTATTCAATTATTAGATAATATTTGGTCCTACGACTTCGTGGCGGAAAACTATGTGAAAAACCAGTAAGTAAAATGGGGCAGCACTGGACCCCAGTTTCCGGGGTCCAGTGCTGCCCCATTTGAAATAAATCATTTAAAATGAAACGGAGACATCATTTAAAATTTTGTCTTGACGCAGATAAGCTAGTGATTCTATCATAATACCGTGCGAAGGAAAACTATCACCGATCTTTGATAAAAGAAATACAATCCTACCTATTAGTTGAACAACAAACGGTAAATCACAACCACTCACCAAAGCCATAATTTATCTGCATACACAATATTTTCCCAACACACATGCGCGATTTTCACATGCAGATAGCTTGATGTCGACACTTCGGACTAAGGCTGGCTAGTCACAGTGAAGAGCGCCCGAAGAAATAGATTTGAGTAAACCACGCCGACAAAATAATTTGAGTATTGCAGAAATAAATCATCATATTTCTCCTGTCTCTCTCTCTCTAAATCGTAAAGAATTTAATGATCACGTCACAACACTAAGCACTTCAAAGACTTACTGTGATAATAACAGTGTAAGACTACACTTAGACATAACATGCTGGTTATCACACCTTTCTTAATATAAATAAAAGGATACATATTCGTTTTTCAAAAAAAATGTTTAGTCCACCCGACATAACATACTTTTACAGGATTTTACAAATGGCTTTAATCCTTAAAAAGTGGTAACTCTGAAGGGTGCGTTCAGCTTAAATAGTCAAACATGAGATAACATAGAAGTCAGGTCAATACGATCAATTAAAAGAACGAAAATAAATTATATTCTCATACGAATAAATTAGTAGACCAGTTACTAGACGGACCGACGATCTGGTCAAAGTTGTCGGAAAGATGATGAAGAAAGCTGAAGATCGAAATACATGGCGTGCATTGTTATTTGCTTATACTCAGTATTGGGTGGCAATAAGCTAAAAAAAAGACAAATTAAATATTTATCTATGGATGAATAAAAGCGTATCAAATGTATCAGTTCATGTTGTTTTTCGTGTGTAGTGGCCAACACTGGTGTCAGATTTTTAAAGGCATCTGACACAGCTTGAAGACTGCGACAATAATGACAGCGTACTTCGGAAAGTTACAGCTTATACGTACCTTCCGAAGTAGCTCGAGAAATTTTTAATGCCACTTGTGGTCACACATCCAAGTGCGGAGCACGCCCAGTGTCGCTTTACTTGCGAAGGCGCTAGAAATGCGCACTTCTGCCGGGCCAGTGCGCGCCTCGGTATGGACGGTTCACAAAATCGCTCAATGAACAGCAATCTTTATGTATATCTTGGCTTAAGTCGTATAGCGTGTATATCTAACGAGCCTATTGTCTTACCGTTTAATAGTTAACTATCAGTCACCTTTACGATTGCATTGTCATACAACAGTCACACTATAGTCATAGTGTGACAGCACACGCTTGGCAGGTCTTTTTACTACACGCGCCTTTTCTAAGCCTTCTATTTGATGTGGCTTGGCTGCAATGCAATATCTTGTGGCCTGAAGTGTCAGTTTTGAAACGCGGAGTCACTAAACGAATGGTTTTTCCATACAAAACTATACGCTTAGTAATTCCCCGTTTTAGCATTTGTGGTAGACAAAAAGGCATATAGTATGGCACACCTTAAAGCAGTACAATCCATGGGCTTGGGCATAACCCATGGTAACAGAAAAATCAAGGAATCAAATGTGTCCAAGGAATCAAATGTGTGAATACACATTTGATTCCTTGATTTTTTGTAGTAATTAATTAGGCCTTTGCATGGAATAATAGCCTGCGAATTTGTCATAACATTTTGGACATCCCTACTTTCTCGTCTTGAGCTTATGCAAAGTTATTTATAGAATGAACTACATACCATCTTGTATTAAATAGTCAACTACCTTGTATTTCTTTAAAGCTTGGGTCAAAAACTTTTATAAAGATTCCTGACTAGGATTAAGTTATATAATATATATGTTTTATATACTAGCTTTAACCCGCGATTTCGTCCGCGTAGAAGTCAAAAATGGTTCTTATAAGATTTTTAATAATCCCTCTCCCTCTCGCTCTCGCTCTCGCTCTCGCTGTCGTTCTCGCTCTCGCTCTCACTCTCGATCTCCCTCTCGCTCTCGCTCTCGTGTTTTCTTTTGTATTTGTGTTGTGTCCTTATTGTATAATTAAGAATTTACTTGAAATAGATAACATAATACCCCAGAGAGAAGAAGTACCTTTTTATACAGATGCTGATACATTTTCACGATTTTATCTCTGACGGGGTAGACAGAGCCCTGGGCCTTAAAACCCAAAAGCCACGCTTAACGTGATGATGGGCTGGATGTTAATACATAGAAAAAATATTCAAAATAGTGATGGGTTGCTATGCTAGCCGCATCGCTTATTAACATAATTCAAATGTCTCCCATTCCCCCGATCGGCTTTTACGCGGGAAGAAAAGCAGCTAGTTTTTTTCCAAAGTCGGCTTAAATCAAATGCAGTATCGCAATACTAAAAAAGTTAATCCCAATGATTAAAAGAAAGTCAACATTTATAATTTTACCATCTTACTATTAGCATAAAGTATATTTTTCTTTGCAGTCACTTTTATAGTGATAATAAACACTCGAGCCTAAATTGTCCAAATTAAATTTGTTTTATAGCACCAATATTTTCTTAGTTAATTGGGAACATGATTTTTGTGGCGCAAGGCACCATAATATTCTAGTAATTATTCAAATTGCATCACTATTTATGATTTTAAAATTACCCCATAAGGTTATTTAGAATAAATTGTACAAACTTATGGTATGCCAAATTTGTATAGTCTCTGGTTTAGTCGAGGAAAAGAGAACTATATTTCGAGTATACTCAATGCGTACTCAATGTATTCATGTTGCGAAGATATGAATGAGAGATGTGGGGAGTGGCGTAAATGGACAAAATAAGGAATGAATTTAAGAGGAAGTTTGAAAGTGGCGTTTGTGGCATGTTCTGGGGAGGGAGTAATTCAGATTTCAGTTCAGACAACACACGCACGCCAAGCCCACACCTAGCGCACGACAAGCGCGGTTTGAATTTGATGCATATAATTTGAGTCCTACACACAATGTATGCACTCGTATGCAGTCCAAGTCCAATTTGTACGTGATATAGAACCCATATTGTTATCGCTCAGCCAGGTGTCTACCGATTTCCTGCTACAAACGACGTGATGGGACCGCAGTTCGCGACCTTTGTTAATCGGATTTCTTCGGCTGCCTGCTAAAGTCTCGGTCACAGTGTAGATCGTGCCCTTACACTTGCATGCTGAAGGACAGAATACAATGCTAGCCTTGGGGGATATATGATTTTTTCGGGGTCCACAGCTGTCCAGTTTCAGTTCCATTTGAAATAAATTATTTGAAGAGAAATGGGAGATATTACTTAAAATTTAGTTAAGACCTAGCCCTAGATAACCCTTAAAACTATATTATGAAATATTATTTACAGTTAAAGGTAAGAACTAGAGTAAATTTGCGAAATACGGCCACTTTTAGCTATGTGTGTAGAAAAGCTTCACGTTCTCACTTTTAACTTTAAACAGTAGTTATAAAATAGTTCGAAATGTTATCTAGGGCTTGGTCAAGACAAAATTTTAAATGAAATCCTCCTCCCTTCAATTATTTATTTCTAATGGGGGCAGCACTGGACTCCGGAAAATTCAAGTAACCCCTTAACACAGTACAGGTCGCTCATTACTGGGCGCAGAGAAATATTTAATTATGCCATCATATGAACATCGACTTGCTAAGCAGAAGAATGGCTACAGAGTACAGATAAAACTTGTTACACAACGTAGTGGGTTTAGCGAAGCTATGTTCGCAGTGTGGCTTACGCTTTATAATTTTGGTGTCAATCAAAACAAGGTTTTTGATCGCGCATAGACATTGAATGCTCGTAATTTGATATGTTATGTGGGAGTATTCATAGAAGATGATGTTTTGATGTTAACAAAAAGAAAATTAATGGATTCCAACCTTTGTGAAATTTGGTGTTAAATTGATTGAAGCAAAAAACCCTTTATATTATTAAAGCCAAACCAGGTTTTAAGGATTTAAGGGATTGTATATTTTTACTTAGTGTTTATTAACCATGTCAAGAAACCTTCTAACGAAAAATTATTAAAAATAATTAGTCTGCCTCTACAAATTGGATACCAAATGGCCGAAGAAAACCGCGACGAGCGACGACCTAGAAAAAGATGGGCGGATGATTTGACCCAGTTTGAAAAGAAGTGAAGGGTGGAGTTATTCCGGTCTGATCCCCAAAATCTGATACCCTAGTGGATCACTTTTATTTTAATTATTTTTTATTCCGGTCTGATCCCCCGGCCAGGGTATCAGAATGAATAATTAAATTTTGTATTCCGGTCTGATCCCCAAACATATTTTTGGTACAGTTAGTAACAAAATGTTTGTTGATCTACTGGAAAATATTTTTTGATCTAGTATATAAATTGTCGGCTAACTTAAAGTTATAATCTACAGTAGTATTTCTTTTTAACCTGGAAAACAGTGGGGCGTGACATACAATAGAAAATCGTTATCATATCGACCAAGTTCACAGGACAGGTTTTATTCCTTTGTATTTTCTTTACCTGTGAATAAAGGGATGTGGTACTGCATTGTCTAATAATTTCTAAGTGACCAATCACAGACAAGTTAAGTTCGTTATATTATTAAATGTCACAGGGTACATGAGAAATAGATCATCAGTGGGACAGTATGCGTTGTAGTTTTGCGCTAACCTGACCAAGAGACCAACATATTATTATTAGTATTATATATTTTTTTCATGTTATCTAAATCAAAGGTTCAAATATATGAATATCTGTGATTGATTATAACTAATAAAAACGAATTATTTGTTAATCGACGACAGTTTTTCTCTTTTTTTCTCTTGACTATACTTACCCATAAAAAAAAGGTGGGGGATCACACCGGACTAGTCATTTTTGTAGTGGATCAGACCGGACAAAAGTAATAACAATAATTGAGAGTGGATCCGTTTTGGGGATCAGACCGGAATAACTCGAAGGGTGATATCAAGGGACCGAGACGTATGGGAAGAGAGACGGGGGGCTTTTGCCCAACAATGGAACTTAAATGGCTAATAAAAAAAAATTAGATCATGATAACTAGACTCCATGCAGAACTAGAGCTGACTCGAACAAATCATCATCATTATCGATTAATTTAAGAACTGGGTTCTTGTCGGTGGAGTATTTCCCATGTCCCCCTATTTTCGGCTAAATGCTTGACCTTCCTGTACGACATGACTTCTGCCTTTTCTTTTACTCCATCCACTCTAACAACTACTGAAACTAAATGTATAAAGGTTAGATTTAGATACATGTATGTAGGTATTTGTATAGTATATAGTCTATATAGATAGATGCTCATCATTAAGCGTATATGGCAGATTAATAGAGAAGATGCATAATGAGTAGATTTTGATACATGTCTCTGATTTTGTAAGCATTTAACTAAAAAAGGCCTTAAAGCACAATTATATTTTTTTACCGAAACATTATTTTTGGTTTTCAGTTGATTGAAAATTAAATTTTAGTAGAAATAAAAAATTTAAAAATATAACATAGATGACATATCAATCAACATATATGACATAACATGATTTTCTTAAAAAATTATAGCTACTTTTGTTATAAGGCCAATCCTGTAAACGCAATATTTGACATAGCACTCGAAAAAATGTACTTACATCACGCCTACAAAGGCGACAGCAGTGACGTCACTTATAACGTCACTGCTGCCCGGGTTTTCTAAAGCGCTCCGACACACTGTCCAAAGGCGGACGTAACTTCTTTGGTGACGACGTCCTTTATGGCTTAAAGAGATTCTGGGTTAGCAACGTAGTTTTTCCTTGGACGTGCCTATTTTTAGGAATTCTTTCTATGGAAACTTACATTTTTTTGTTGTGCTATGGCACGACAAGCAAAATGTGCATTTTCCCTATTATTTTTTTTCCTAAAGGCTGATTGGTACAGAATGCATTAGCACTAAGTCAACATTTGTACCGTTGTGGTCAAATACTTAAATAAATTTGTTCATTATCATCCTATTCTTTTAACGAGCAATTCTTGTATATATACATAATGAAGATCTCGAAAACGGCTTCAACGATTTTGATGAAACTCGGTATTTAGGGAGCGACGAGGCTAAAAAATTGATTTTCATAAAAACGCAACCGAGCAAAGCTCGGTCGCCTAGCTAGTCATACATAATATAAGCATCTACTTAAATATGTATCATGAACCAAATCTGCCCTTAAAAATAGTTTGGGTAAGTTTATTTTATTCGAAGCATAAACGATATATGTACATAATAAAGAACTTCTTTTTAAAAAGTTTTTATGGCTGCTTTACAAAATCAATCATTCAGCTCCACATTTTGACTTTCATTGGCTTTATACTATTGAATAATATTAACATAACAATAAAGACACATTATCTTGAAGGTTTTATAGAACATCCGTGGCCATCACAGGCCATGCTTTAAAAAATACGGTGAATAGAACTTATTATAATAGATATAACTACTGATTGTTTAGATTTCAATGATTTAAGATTAGACGTGGGATTTTTTGGTTTTTAAACGCATACGTGCATGTTTTTTTAAGGGTATTGACTGACTTTGTATGGAATTTGGGCCTTACGTTGTACATAGTTGATATAAGGTGTCGTCACAGATACCGATTCTTATTGAGTTAAAAAAAAACATGTGAGCGAAGCTACAAAATATTTTAAAGTTAATTTTATTATTAGATAAAATTTTGTGTTCCATTGCAGATATATATTTTGTATTGTGACGTCACGAACCTCATGACCCCTTGCCATCCAATGTCACATTTCATTCCCTTCCTCTTAATGTGTGACGTAATTTATGATGTTCCCTTTGCGAAAAGTTTTACAAGCCACCGCCTACGTCAAGGTCAAGGTTTATATGTAAAATATAAAGTCACACAGAATTGCATAAGTACTTTTACATATAAATCTAATAAAGTCGCTACTACTCACGTAGGTACTTACGATAAGCACAAACAGACAGCGAGACTCCCACATTATCTCATAACAATTTGTACTCACGTACTGTGACTCACACAAGTTGACATTGAAGTGCTTATTTGACTTTAGGGTTCCTTATCTAAATACCCAAATCGAAACAAGAAGTTCTTACTATCTCTTAGTTTTAGCTTGTTCCCGGTTGAATTTTGCCGGGCTGCTTCAGAGCTCGACACAATAAGTACTAGTATTCACGTACAGAAGTCTCACTCAAAAATTCGAAGAAATATCTACTCAATGTGGTAAGCGATATGGTTTAATTTAGCTCGCGTCAGAACTCCGAACCTTTTCGTTTAGATACCTAAATCCATTGCAAGCCAATTTAATTCTTATTACACTGAACAAACGAATCATATAACTGAATTTCCCATTACATAGTAGTCGCGCTTATTAATAATGTAGGTATATTTTCGATACTTAAACGGGGAGTGACACAGGCCGGGTCCAGGACCAGGACGCGCTTTCCCGCATTTTCTTCTCCAAATATAATAAATATGCTTGTCAATTGCCATCCAAGGATGCTAAAGACTTTATCTTATATCTTTAATTTTCTCTTAATCTCCTAATAAATCCCCTTACCCTAGACTTTTCCATACAAACGTGGCCTTTTATTTTAAAATTACCTACTTGTCCGATTCGGGCAATATTTTGTAATTATAAAGAAATTGCATATGTCTAGGTATATAACTAGTTTTCGACAGTCAAATATGAACTTGAAAGAAAATATGAGATGAAAAATAGATATATGCCCAACTATATGCAGTTTCTTTAAAATTACATCATTATACCAATATCTGACATGCCGTTTCAAAATAAAAGCTAGACTACGTTTGTATGGGAAAGTCTTATTCTGTCTAGAGTAAAGGGACTCTTAAACTCAAAATAAATTTAAATAAAAAATATAATAAATAAACTATATTTAAATAAACTTGTATCAAGTTTTAATATTTTAGTACTAGTATAATGGAAATGCTTTTTAATAAAAATAATAATAAAATCTTTCCGACTAGCTAGGTATACATTTTCATGTTAATATTATTGTGAGTTTAAGAGAAAATTCAGGATATAGGAAGAAAGCCTGGTCAGGTATCACGTTGGCTGTACCTTCTCATAGTTTACATAAGATAATGGAACCCTCACTAGGCGAGTCAACTCGCACTTGACGCCTTATTTTTCTATGTTTTTTGCCGACGCAATATTGTTTTTATACAGGTGATTACACTTCGATACGATGGGCGGACCCAGTTTTGATTGCCTTCCTATGAACCGATTACGAAGTAAGGTGGTGTACCAGTAATTATAACCCTCTAGCAGAGTCCATCTAAAGTGACTATAGCACAACCATTTTAATGCCTTTTTAAATGCCTTCAAAAAAGGAGGACGATATCGATTCGAATGTAAGTATATATTTTGCATGCCTCATAAGCGGGGCGTTGAGGTAGTACTTTACTCTCAATATATCAGGATCAAGCGTTTTTATAGAGTTGAACAACTCTTTTATAAACACATTTAATAGTAGAAATAAACCAACATTGTTCGTAGACGTCCGGTAGATAGAGTATGGACGTATGTGCTACGATTACGCACGAAAACCATTTTTTTAATAGTTTCATCCATCGCGGGATTGTTTCTTATTGAAAATTACTGTGTATCTAATTCAGTTTTGTTTAATTTTAATTAATAATTTTATGAGGCGTGCACTTTTGGATTGATTTTAACCGACTTTCGAAAATGAGGAGGTTATCAATTCGTCGCGATTTTTTTTTTGTTTTTACCGATTATTTGAAGACGCCTGGACTGATTTGAAAAATTATTTTTTTGTTTGAAGGCATACCTACTTGTCAGGTGGTCCCACAAATTTTTTATCAAAATCGGTTGTGTAGCTTTTCGGTTTTAATTTTGAAAAATTAGTATAATAATAATTTTTCAATACTAAAAACCGATGGAACACGTGTTGTCGAGTAATCGAATAAAGGGGTTATTCGATTACTCGACAACACGTGGAACATTTGGATTTTTTTTATAATAATTGGTTATGTAGTTTGGGGTAGAAATTGGTTTTAAGTTTCGAAAAATTATGACATACACATTTCAATACACATAAATAGTCCTCCTTTGAATATATACTATACTTATCCAAAAAAAAAGCCGTCACAATCAAAATATTTACGATCTTTTTTCTATCTTGATTTGTTGCAAATTCGGGCAAAATATCTCAACTGAAGGTCAAATATACAAAAATTGCTACCACAGCCATATTTGTGCATATATTTTAATTTAATTGCCTCAGACTAGCCATTCAATTTACTTCCCTGTGAACAACTTTGGCACAAAAACACACATTTTAAACAATTAAGACTTTTTATTTTGCAAAAGAATTCGTAACCAGGGTCGTTTCTGATTTCGGAGCCAAAACAAAACTCATTTGGTGACACGAACGACTTAAAGGGACCCGCAATTTTAAAGATTGCGTATAAAAATGATTTAGATGTTAAAATGAGTCAATGTACGGTTAACATGACAAGTATTATAATAATACCCATCGCCCACTGGATTCCCAGTGCAGTCAGTCACCGCAGGGCAGCTTGTGGCGAGCTGATGGTGAGTGGTGACACCACGTACCCTACCTCTGGGGGACCATACACACATGCGCTTACACACACACATACACACAGTTACACACTCCCCGCCTCTGTCTTGCCTTAACTGGCCGGCCAGAGTGGAGTCGCAAGAGCAGAGCATTCGCTCCAGGGTGGAAGTGTATTGCACGTAATGGCGTAAAAACGGGGAAACCTCTCGGGGGTAAGCCCCGTGATGGTGAAACCGGAGCCGCACCTCTCGACACCCTCAGCTGTTCACATTGTGTTGCGCCCTGGCCGCATCTTCGTGGCTGTTATGGTGCCCACAGGCAGTGTTGCCAACGTAGATGTCCGTATCTCACTCCAGAACCCAGTTATCCGGTCCAATAACATCCCATCCACATAGCCCAAACCAAGTTAATCCCTCCCTGGCAATAGATCGGCAGCTGTGGAGGACTGTCCGTTAGTGCATCTCAATGGTACATTAAGAGATAGACCTCCACAGATACAGCCATCTCACTTTTTAGATTAAAAGGAATAGAATAAAATAGAATATGGTTTATTAGCGAAATATGTACAGTTACAATTTTACAAATTGGCACATTAATTATAATCTAAATATGACGCTAATCCGACGTACGAAGGTACTAAAAGGCCTCTTCATGTTGGCTTTGGCCCCATGAACGCCTCAAAGGACCGGGTCCCCATGGACCCATACTGACATATATTATTATTTAAGGCCCACTTGATCTAATGTTGGGCGAAAACCTCTCCTCTCTATTATGTATTTTTCTGTCTTGACTTTTGCCTGATATGTGAAATACAATACGTATTTAAAATGCGACAAGGAAGTAAAACGTTATTAAAATTATTAAAATTGGACGTCTACGACGGGCAGGGCATGTAGCGAGAATGGACGAGGCCAGAGTACAAAAACGCTTATTAGAGACTCGACCCGAGGGTCGTAGAAGCCGATTCAGACTCAAGATCAGATGGCTGGATGGCGTCGATGGATCTTAAAGATGTCGGCGTCAAAAACTGGAGATAAAAAGACCGAAATAGAACTATCTGAAAGAAAATACTTGATCTGGCCAAGGCCCACCCGCGGCTTATGTTATAGATGATGATGATGATGACAAGGAAGAAAATATATCTTTATATACTCCCCAGTACATACTGTTGTAATTCGAAATTTTCGACGCTTCGCCATTATTCTAGTCTCTAATTACACTAACTTTATTATTCAATGCATCATTAATACCACGTGATTATAATAAACACTTTGACCCGGTTAGGCTCTGCATGCACAGACTGACAATTAATCACATACCTGCATGACAATGTGGTCATTTGCATTATATTTGCACGCTGAAGATGTTCATTGGTATATCTTCTATTCCTGATTGATAAAGGCGGCCTTCGGCCTTTCAGAGGCATTATAAAATAATGTGTTGCTTTTGCGTTGTAAATGTTAGAATAAAATCTGACGATCCGAGCATTACAACCATTTATTTTCACCTGTCCCGTTTTTTGTGCGATTGTAATCAAGTCAAAATCTTGCAAGTCAAATAAGACCTACTTCCAAAGTTAAAGTCAAATATATCTTTATTATCATTGGATATTGATAATATCTCTAAAAATCGTCACTTTGTTTTGTTGCACAATTGTTGACGTCAATTCCTATTCATATTGAGCTAAAACTTCACATTATATAAGTTGAGTGACAATGCAATATTATGGTAACAATGACCTGATGTCATGATGAAGCCGGAAGGTGGCCCCAGCATCAACAAAAAAAAAAACAACAATCCTACTGAGTTTAGGCTAGATTGACTCATCTTGAAGAGCACTTTAAACTTTTAACGTTAATTCTTTAGATAAAAGAGTGTCTTAAAATATTTTTATAATTACATTACTTATTTTAACTTTCCGCACGTTTGTTTGATAAGAGACCCAAGGACTAACCTTAATTTAGTTTGTTCTAGTTTTATGTTAGGTTAACGATAAATATATATAGAGACACAAATTAGTTAAACAAAAATGGCGGACTTCAAAGCATGTTTGTACAAACTCCCGGCACGTAGGTTGAACTAATATGGCGGTTATCGTCACAGTTACAAATGCGCCGACGACAGCAATTTTTGTTCAATTTACGTGTCGAGAATTTGTCCAAAAATGCTTTGAAGTCCGCCATTTTTGTTAAACTTATTTGTGTCCCATTGTATATGAATGTTGAACTATCTTTTATCAATACTTATACTAAAGTACTTCTTTCGTTACTTTAGTATAACTTCAATTTCTGCTGACCGTACAAGCTAAGCGACAAAAAGCGTCCATCGTGACCTTGGCAAAGTGTAGCAGGTTCGATGAACAAAGCAGCGGCAAAAAGTATTGGTTAAACGCTTAGAGGAAAACCTGGCTGGCCGGGCTTTTTGTTGGGCCTAAAATAGACGAGGCTTTAAATATGTAACTTCTCGTTTCAAACATAGTGGTCCAGGATAAAAATAACGCCAAAAACGTGTGTTTTCTGTATACAGCCTTCATCAACGGCTGGATTAAACATGTAGGCATAAAATTAATATAAGTACAACATAATCTAGGGGTCTTAGCCTCTTTAGCAACCAGCTGCAGTGTCTTTTCTGTATAAGCTTTTTAATTAATGTCAGTGATTACTCTAAATTTGATTTCCAAAATGAAATACCGACTTTTTTTCCGAACTGCACAACCGTTTTTGATAAAATTTCTTTAGAATCACCTGACAAGTATGCCCTTTCAACCAAAAAAATAATTTTCCAAACCTGGCCAGGCGTCTTTAAATAATAGCTACATCCATAAAAAAACGAACGAAACGAAATTGATAAATACCTGGCCTCCTGTGCAGTTGGCTACTAAATAAGTCCATCATCAGACCAGGGATGTTACGAATGTCAAATTTTCTACATTCGCGAACCATTCGCATATACAAATGCGAATATTCGTAACATCCCTACATCAGACCAGGCCGATGGTGTCAAAATATTGGTTTGTCACTGAATTGTGACTAAAAATAAATTCCCAAATGTACCTCTACATGTAGAGTCGAAAAACAAGTGTCATCATTTACTAAAAAGGAATTGTGAGGACAAAGTGATGTCTAAAAAGCAGGATGAAGCGAGCTATGGGAAAAAAAAAATTGGTAACTTATGTGTCAATGTATTTTAAAAGAAAGCCATAAAATATTTTTATACTTGGAACTTGCTAAGGCCTGCATTTCAGACATTAGTAAATGCTAATGACATTAAAAACAAAACTTGTAAAAAGAACCAAGTCGCGCAACTCAGTTCTTCTACCGTAAAAAGTTGTGAGATCCTTCCGTGATCAGAGAGCGTAATACTAAGTCGGTTAATTTATTTAGTCCCTTTTCTATTTAAGGGACCCTCTGTCATATTACGTTAACCTAACAACATCTTATAGTGACCATGTCAATATTAAAAATCTTTTATGTTTTAAATAAATATTTTGACTTGGCAATCGCACTAAATGTGCACTAAATAATCTAATTTAATATAATATGTATTACTTGTGAGATAAATTGTGTTTTCATGCGATTGCCAAGTCAATCTATTTATTTAAAACATAAAAGATTTTTAATATTGTTATAGTCACTAGTAAATGCTAATCTACTTAATAATCTTGATTGTCTTTGAGCGAAAGAGGTCTTTCAGAAGTTCATATTCTCTGCCTACCCCTGTCGGAAAAAGGCGTGATAATATGTATGTTTGTATGTATCGTCTTTGAGTCTTGTGTCCCTGGGCTCTGATTACAGCCGCGAGACCCAAAATGCTCCTTCTGCCGTATTAGGATCAGTTTAGACAGAGAGAAAAAATGCTTGAGCAATTTACTAAATTGAAAATAAGGCCGTATTACCACAGCCTAAAGTGTATAAACATGACAAAATACAAAACAAACTCTCGTTTTGCAGTTTATGCTAATAGTTTAACTCTTCAAGCACCGATTGGCCCGATCGGGTCAAAAGAACAATTGAATTCAATTGTGTCTGCGATTTATATGCTTGAAGGATTAAACTTTATTTTCTAGTGTTATAAAAAATCCTCTCCGCTGTGCTCCTCTCTTCTAAGCTAGAGTTGCATAAAATAGAAATACTATCGATACTATCGATAGTATCGATAGTTTTTGATCGATACTATCGATACTATCAATAGTATCGATACTGTATAGTTACAGTATCGATACTATTGATAGTATATTTTTTTGATATTAATACTTTTTGTACGAAAAACTATCGATAGCTAAATTACTGTAGACAGTATCATAATATCGATATTCGTCACAATACTATTGATAGTTTTGATACAAATAGTACCTTAGGTACCGATACTATCGATTGATAAAAACTATCCATACTATTGATACTATAGAAACTATCCATAGTCCTATCGATATTGTTATTGTTTTTCGAGGTCACGATAGTATCGATAGACTATCGATATTTTATACTATTGCTTGCAATAGTAGTCTAAGCTGACCCTTAGGGATAAATACTTGATAGTATGAAGTTAATACATGAGCAAAAATCGCTTGATCTTATGCCTTGTGTACCTCCGAAGGCAGAGGTCAACGGGGCCTGTACGCAGCGTCTTATAAGGCGGTGCGGCGACATAAGGGACGCAAATTGACGTGCCTCACCTTTAAACGGCGGCTTAGCATAATAAAACGTTCTTCACATGGTTCCAGCACATGGGAGAATGGGAAGAAAGTTTTAGTTGATGACTTCTTTGATAATAATCAGTGTTGCAAACTCTTTGATCCAAAATTTTGTGTGTGCTTTCGCCGCGCTGCCAGCACTTTCATCCATTTGATTCAGGTGTCAGATTTACTTCCGCAAAGTAACACTTGAATCTATTAAATATAACAATCAAGTTATCGTGTATAGAAAGCTAAACATTAGTCCTTGTTTCCATCAAATCTTGATGTTAACGAATTAACAAAATTAAGGAATGCGAGTTTAACTTTTATCCTATATACACCATGTCACCGATATGCATTTTTATTTTTTTCGTCATTGTTGTTCGTTTTTCGTGTGTTTAAGTTGCCAACACTGGTGTCGGATTTCGCAGGCTGCCTAAAGGCATCTCACATATCTTGACGACTGCCGTACAATGATGAAAGCCGGGACCAAAAGCGTATACATGCCTTGCAAACCACGAGAAATTGTTATGCCACTTGTGGTCGCCAATCCAAGTGAGGACCACGTACGGTATCGCTTTACTTGCGAAAGAGCTAACAATGCGCACTGCCACCCGGCCACCGAGCTCTTCAAACCGTGGTACTAATAAATCGATGTGTCTTGTATAGTCAGCTTTACAAAATATGATGCCTTTTCAGCACAATATGATGTCAACAAATTGGCAAAATTAAAGAATGTGATGCTTGACTTTTTATTAAATTGTATAGGTGGCAAAGGTTTACCACTTTGCCACAAACACATTTATTTTTGGAACGAAGTTCCTTTTAAGACTGTACTGACTTAGCGGATGGAGGCCAGGCAAAAAAAGTATAAGATTTTATTGTCGCTAATGTTTCTGTGTATATTAAATTTACTACGAAAGTAACTTCGTTCTAACCAAGTGTTCCACGACTCACGATTTTTTTTATAAAGTTAATTCTTTAAACACTCGCCAAAAAACTAAACAATTTAACTTGCCTAATCTAAACGTAATTAACGAATTGGAATCTTTGGCTTCTGAATGCAGTTAGAGAATTCAGCGGTCTGTGTATAATTACGAAGGTATCTGTCTGATGACTGAAGCTGATTTATAATCAGTAGATAAAATTCCGATAAGTAGTTAGATAAAAAAGGGTAAATATTCTTACAAGCTTCAAATTAAAAAAGATTTGATAAAAATATATGTTTGTACAATGTGAAAAATTATAAGTCGGTCAATTGCACGACTCATCAGCGGGGCGTTGAGGTAGTGCTCTACTCTCAAAATGTCAGAGTCATCATTTTTCTGGACCTGAACTGTAACAATTAACTTGTAGAAAATATTGCCCAAGCATAACATAAATAAATATTCAAAAAAAATGTTCCTGAATGTCCGGATTTTTGTATGGACGTATGTGCCACGACACGATTACTGTCTTAAGGGGCTACCTGAGGTCCAGTGCTATCCCCATTTGAAATAAATCTAACAATGCTAAAAGTGGCCGTTTTTCGCAAAAATGCTATAAAAAGCTACACGTTCTTACTTTAAAATATAAACAGTAGTTCATAAAATAGTTTAAAGAGTTATCTAGGATTATATCAAAGCCAAATTTTAAATATCTCCATTTCTTTTCAAATGATTAATTTCAAATGGGGGCAGCACTGGACCTCAGGTAGCCCCTTAATGTATTTATACCTTTTTTTAAATAGCTTCATCAAGTCACGGGATTGTTTCCAATTGAAAATTACTATCTTATTCAGTGCCGTTTAGTTATAATATAACTAGCTGCGCCCCGCGGTGTTACCCACGCCTAAAGTAGCCTATGTGTTAATCCAGGGTGCCAGCTTCCTTCCTTCCTTCCAGATTCCAGAAATTGGTCCAGCCGTTTGCGCGTGAAGAAGTAACAAACATACACACTTACAAACTTTTGCCTTTATAATATTAGTGTGATGATTATATTTTTTTAATGAACGCTATGAGGCGTTCACTTTTGAATTTTCCAAACTACGAGCGAGCGAAGTTCTCAGAGTCGACTTGAACGATCCGGCGTATGTTTGCAAGTATGTATGTTTGTCCGACGATAACTACAGTACCTTTGATTAAAGCTTAATGAAACTTGGTAGAGGTATTGATGTAGTCAATAAAAATTTTAAGTTCGAACATGAGCCAAAATCGGTGAGGTTGCTGAGATATGGGATTCATGAGATCACAGTTCGGGGCGAACAACAGTAATGGCGACCTCCGTGGCGTAGTGGTCGCCATACTAGTCCGCCACCCAGAGGTTCCGGGTTCGATCTGCGGTCAAGGCAAGTTGGAAAATTACCTTTTTCAAATTGTCGTCGTCGTTGAGTTAGTATCCCATACCACACGTCTCGAACTTATTTTGGGGCTAACTCAATCAGTGTTATTTGTTCCTATATATTTATTATTATTATTTATATTTACTATTAGTAATTTCAATTGCAGAATCATAAATAATGAAGATGCGCAATTACCCACAAAAATCAAAATTACGCTCAACCTTCCCACCCAAAGTCGGTTAACATCGCAACCTTAGATGCGTATCATAACCAAGGGTATACGTGTGAACTCGTATTGTCCGTGTTGCGTAGTTGAGGCTGTTTTGAGTGTAGGTACCTACTGATAAAGCTTGCCTCACTGTTATGTTAATTACTTAATTTTGAATATGGCAATCCATTATAAATTTAATGTATACGGTTTAATCACGTACAAAGTACAGCGTACAGCTACTGTCCGACATGTTTCGACCTCATCGGCGTGTGTCTAAGTTGTGAAAAAATATGAAATTCATTTCATTCAAAAAAATCGACTAAAAATTTTCGAACGATTTTAATATTGCAAACAATAGATTATTTATAGATAGATTTCTTTATCTTTTTTTAAATACAATATAGAAAAGTCAATTAATTTTTTAGTATACGAATTAGTCATTATATCTTAAATCTATGTATATTTTGAATGTAAGTTTATTGATGTATATTATTATTTTAGTTAATATATTTTTATATCTTAAATAATTATTAGTAATATATCTTCCAAAATTACATATTTTGCAGCTCCTTCAAAAGACTTCTAAATCTCAGCATCTCCAGTGGGTTGACTGGTAGATAAAGTCTATCCCCCTTATTCATAAAAATTTCAAAACGTTTGCTAAACCTATTTTAGTTAAAATATGTTTTGTTTCATTCTTTCAACGTCAAATATTCAAAAGAGAGAAAGGGACAGAACATGTTTTAACTATAGCTATATTTAAGGTTTAGCAAACGTTTGTTATTTTTTATAAATTTGACGGTTAGTCTTAAGTCCGCCTATTACATTAGCAATAAAGTGAAATAAATTAATTAATTTGTTAGAAAAATCGATGATTCTTCAATCGATTTTCCAAGCAAAGATATCAATCGATTATTTTAATAATCGTTTTTTTTTATGATTTTTTTACCTCCCTAGTGACGACGCGTCGACTCTAAACACTCGCCCTGAGTCCCTCCGGAAAACCTCCGGATATGGTCGAAACATGTCGTCCGCGTGATGGCAAGCGAGAGAGTGGCAACGGAATCAAAACAGTAATGGGTTTCTAGCCGCATCACCTTTTAACATGGGTTCCCTACACCATTCAGAAATACTATTTATGGAATTATATTTCCTAAATGACGTTCAAACGATAGTTTAATTTACAGAATATGTGTTTTCTTGATCTTTAATAACACGACTGTTCGTTTTATAGGATAAATTGAAATTGTTTTTTAACCCTTCAGCCACCATGAATAATATGTAAAATTTCATGAACTGTCACCTAAGGAATTGCGAAAATTAAATGTTGACACTTGTGATACAGAAAAATAAATTAAAAACACCGCTGACGTAATACAATTGCATTTTATTATGTAGCAAATTTAGTAAAGTTTCTCTATGGTCAAACTTGTTCATACAAAAGTTGCCTCTGAATTGCAAAATTATGAAAATAGACGGGGGGACGCGGTCGGATCCGGCCGATTGGCGTTTTGCGTCACCGCGTGACTATAGTACACTCGGTCGGATCCGGCCGATTGGTGCTTGGAAGGTTAAGATTGAACTAGTTGCGGGCTCGAACTCACAGGTGGGCGCGGTCTAAAATTTGCTGTCTCACCTAACATTGTGTTGGGGCGAAGCAGTGAGGTGAAATGTACGATATTCATAGTAAACCAAGCGCGTATCCGTACAGATAAAATTTATAATGAAGCAAAACGATATATTAATGACGACCTCCGTGGCGTAGTGGTCACCATGCTAGTCCGCCACCCAGAGGTCCCGGGTTCGATCCCCGGTCAGGGCAAGTTGGAAAATGGCCTTTTTCAAAATTGTTCTGGGTCTTGGATGTTTATCTATATATGTATTTGTTATAAAATATAGTATCGTTGAGTTAGTATCCCATAACACAAGTCTCGAACTTACTTTGTGGCTAGCTCAATCAGTGTAATTTGTCCGTATATATTTATAATTATTTATTATTTATTTATTTATTAATCTTTGAATATACAATGTCAAACCGTGGAGGAAATCCCCTCCGAAATTAGTACAAAAAACGTATCGAATAGTTCAACCTCAACTAAGTATTCTCTTTGCGAGTTATACTATACTCATACTCATACTTAACTAAACATTAATGTTACTTCCTTCAATAAGCAAATTAACCCTGACACACATATGTCACAATGAAATAATCGTTCGCGATACAATGCGGTGCAATGCAACCATAATAATAATTATTTTCTATAGACTATTGGAGACTGAATGTGAACTTTTGTCTATATTCAATTTAAATGGCCAGCTATCTAATACATAGTACCTACCTAATTTGTTAATAGTAATTTAATAGAAAAAAACGACGGGTTGCACTCCGGGAGTGCCGGCAGAAGTGAAAACTTGAATATTAACGTTGTGCATTTTTGATATTTTGGAATGGTTAGGGAATAATTTTGCACGAATTGATTTAATTATCAGTATAAAAGTACTATCATTTATGTGGTAGAATACAATATTTATTTGTTTACAACGTGCCACGCGCAAGCGCTCTGCGCCGCCTAAACGAAACAGCAGGCGCAGGCATACATTTTCGCCGCGCCGTAGAAAGAGAGGGGGATACTTCCTTTCCTACGCCGCGCCGGCTGTCTACTCTCCATCCGTCTTACGAATTTTCGATCAGGTCACGTGTCCTGACGCGGTTAGACGCGAGTTTAACATTTTGTACCTATTACAAAAAAAGTGTACAACGCCGCTAAAGAAGTTTTCACTTCAAAAATATTATTTGTATAATATTTGATTTATTTCTGTTAATATTTACCTATGTAATTTATTAAGAAAAAAATATATTTAATAAAAACATTGTCACATATTGTCCAAAAAAAATATTCACAAAAATCTCTAAAGATCAGTTTATTTTTAAAGTAATTTAGAAACCTAAATTCAATCAGTGGCATAATTAATCTTCACCAATGACAGAATCGGTAGCTTTTCTTTAAAACAATAAAAAAATATTTATAAACAAAACACGTTATGTATAAATACCAAACTTATTGACGTATAAAATGAATAAACATTTCATTTCTAATATATTTTTTTAATTTTGTTCATACAACCTTTACATATATTAATTTTGTGGTATGGCATATTTCAATTACAAATACTGGAGAAATAAAATATATAAAGGTACACACATAAATAGAAAAAACAGATTGGATAACAACAGTGTTGTTCCATAATACCACAGAAATATCAAGTGACGCGAAAAGCACTGCGACATGTACTTACAACGTAGTACCGTCACGGCAGTAGTGATAAATGGTGCACACTGCAGACTTGATTGATGGATTGAAGGCTCAAAAACAAGGAAGTATGCTTATCATTATTACTGCGGTGTAAAACTAAAGGCTTGTATCCACATGACTCCTTTCCTCTCCTACGGTATCGTAAGAGGTGAGAATTTTCTCTTTTTTGAAAAGGCCTGTAGTCCAGCTGTCGACTGATGTAGGAAATGCGACTAACGTCATAGCACTTTTCATAAATGGTGTCCACTGCAAGTGACAAACTAATGGCAAATCCACAAGTCTTCCTCTTCTCTTCCACGGTGTCGTAAGAGGCGACTAAAAGTGATATAAGTAACAAAGAACTGGCAGCACGTCTTCTGCGTGCAAAGACTTTATGCGCGCATTCGTAAGTAAAGCAACCCAGGGCATAGTCCGAACTTGGATGGGAAAAGGGGCAAAGAATTTTCTCGAACTTCTCCGTGCTTTGGAATGGAAGACACGTTAAGTTGTTGCTCCAAGCTGCCATCTAGTATGACAGTCGTCAATCTATCATTATCATTTCAGCTGCATAACGTCCACTGCTGGACGCACGTCAAGTTTTTCTTGAGGCAGCTTGAACAAACACATCCTTGTAAAAGAACAACCGTATTCTACACTGCCGTCACCGCACGGTCAGGAAAGAACTAATGTCCATTTAGTCAAATATTTAATTAGTTGACGTCAAACGGCATCGGCTTTTCAAACGCGCTGACGACGTGAACACCAATTCAACAAATGAACTTTAATGAAGAAAATCTTTCCAAGTCTACTAGCACCCTTAGGATACGCATTTAATATATTGCGTATCGTAAATCTATTGTACAGATTTCATTAGCCGTTGTAGATAATGAAGCTTTTTCAATTAACTTCGCCTTTGAACGCAAATATTTTGGTTCAATGGATGACGAAATTGACACCAATGGAACAGGTGTCGATTCTATGGGTAGTTTATTGCTAATTATTATTGGTAGAATGTAATTATCGAAGTGGGAAACTTATAATGAGAGAGTTATTTAAATTAAATATTTATTAAGTACTATGAGTACGGATTTTAAGTAGGACAGAATATATAATATTAAAAATATTATGTTGATATTGTTTTTACATTATCTGTATCTATTTATTCAGAACTTAACTTTAAAATTATTAAAGCTTATAGGTAATAAAATTTAATTTAAAACTAAAGCAAAAAACTAATAAATTCATAAATAATAATACAATAAATTAAATAATAATAGATAATACTTACGTAAAGATATCACAATTTTTATGCAATCTGTCAACTTTGTATTTTTAATTTTTAGGTGTTTGACAATGTTTTATTTTCAAGGATTCAAAATTTAATCTGCAATTTAAATTTGAAGTGTTTTTAAAATAAATTTGTAGTAGGTTTTTAATGTATTTTGTAAATATCTGAATTATTCTATCTTCTTTATTTCAATAAACTTGAATTAGTTTGTTTATCACTAAAATTGAAAGTTTCAGTGAAAAAGTCGGGTAGTACCTTTTATTTTAAAAGACTGTCATCCAAAAAATAGCCATGTATTTTATGTATTAGCATAGATTCAGAAGAAAATTCTAGGTTTATGTGCAGTTTATCAAAACTTAAGATAGGTATAGGTTTTATCGGAGAAGAACAAGTAAAAGGAAATTTGTATTTGTACGAGTAACAATGGTTGTATGGCTTCATATAATAAAATGCGTGAATAAAATGCGTAAACAATAACTTTGAAAACAAAATTATGTAATATCACAACAAACGTGATGTCATCAGCGAATGAAATCATTTCAACACGCATGCAGTGATTCTTTAAAGAAATCACAACTGTCATATCGAGTGACATGGTCGACGCCATTTTCGTCGACAATTCGAATTTCGAATCTGGGACGTTCTTAAGTACTTTAGTGTACCGCGACGTGACATAAGTATTATATCACAGTTATAAGTAACAGGTATTGTCGCGTACAGTATACATCAAAGATTTGCATTGATAAGATGGGAAACAGGCAATTAACTTTCTTTTTTCTTTTAAATTTGTTGTACTTGCGTGAGTTTTGATAAGACACGTTAATCAGATATACATCAACGTTAGCGATAACAGGGATCAAGACTTAATATGCTTTCCAAGGCACAAAGGAACTCAACATACGAGTCTGAGATAGTATAATAGCAGACTTCTGTTTTTTAATTGAAAAAACGTCTCAAGAGTCATATTTTAACTATAGACGAGCAATTTTTGTAAATATATAAGTTCCTGTATAAACTAAACCTATACCTACCTATAAAATGGGGATCTTGGAAACAGATTACAGGAAACAGATGAATTTACTTTTTATATTTAACTATTTAAACTTCATATATACTGTACTGTGAGGGGTGTTAATACCGAAAAATCGATTTATAGGTTTAATCTTCAGAGAACATCGTTTTCTTGTGTTTTCATGGAGCGAAGCTCGGTCGCCTAGGTACTCAATACCAACGGTTATCAACTAACCCTCATATTCGTAAAAAAATACAACCGTTTGTTGAACTTATTTTAGCTAAAACATGTTTTGTCCCTTTTCCTCTTCTTAATATTTGACATTGAAAGAACGAGACAAAACATATTTTAACTAAAGCAGGTTTAGCAAACGTTTGTAATTTTTTATGAATTTGGGGGTAAGTATTTAACTTTATATGATTTTTTAAATATTTTATTTTCATTTTATTTATTAGGTACACCAAAATGTTAGTTGTAAGTTTTTGTCATGTACCCTGTTACATGACAAAACCTTTTTTTTTTGCTAGGGTGATATATTGAAATTGATTTAACATGCATTTAGATGGGATGACTGTATTGTAGATTTAAAATTTAGATAACGAGTTGTGGTAGATCTCCAGGTCATATTTTGTGTTCATTTTATTTATATTTCCTTTGCCCATCCTGTATAACATGACGAGACTAATCAAACTCGACAAAACTACTCCCAACTTACAAAAACCTAATTTACCAACCGTACTCCTCTTTCCCACGTTGCATTGCCCGCATTGTCTTAATTTTAGGGTTTTTGTATTACGTTGCCGTACCTATTACCTGTCACTGTTCGCGATGAGAACGAAAGTATTTTTAATTGTGCGTGCTCGTAACAGGTGATCTCTGGCCTATTGTTTTGTAATTACGTTTTGTAATTGCTAATCTGTGATGGGATCGAATGTTTGCAATTAAGAAAACATACGGTTTGCTTTGTATGTGCTTATTACATTGAAATGGAGCGCCTATTGTGATTGCTCTAATTGACAACTGATTTATTCACATCATTGAATTTTAATTTTAGATTAATCTTGGCCCAAGATTTAGAATATACAATCTTGGCCGCTTATAACAAGAAATAAAGATAGGCTCTAAAGCACTTGTGTCCAGAACCGTAAAATAATTTAAAAGGTCTATCAATATGTTTTGTTTTAGACGTGTCTGATTGTATGCCGGGTCTAGAATATTCCGACAGAAAAAAATATAAAATTAAAAATCTTAAATTATTGCTATTTCGTCTTTTTTTTCTTGAGATCTTTTGGAACCAAGATTAGATGTCTCGCAAAAGAACGCATTAAGTATGTGAAGCAACCCTGGTCGCAAAAGCCGATCAAGGGAATAGCTGAAAATGTGAATCACGTTATTAAGCGATGCGTTTAGCAACTCATCACTATTTTGATTCCTGTGACAGATGGACGGACGGACAGCGGAGTCTTAGTAATAGGGTCCTGTTTTGACCCATTGGGTACGGAACCCTAAAAAGTAACTACCAAGTGACTACTTTAAAACTCGATGTGTTTCTTTTTCAAAATATTTAAAAAAAGCGACACAACTAGGGATGCCATCTGTCTGGTTTGAGCCATGATATGTTTGGCTTTTTAGAGTCGCGTCCGGCCAAATTCTAAAACTTTGATCTGGGTCCGCCAACGTATCGGCTTTTAGGGCTAAATGTTCGGCCTTATTCAGCGCAGATTAAGGCTTTTTACACGACTGCGTCAAAAAGAAGGTTATATTTCTCGAGTGTATGCATGTAGGTATGTATGTATGTATATTTCTATGGGACGCTCTGAAGGCTTAACGGCTTGATGGATTTAGTGCCGTAACAGACGGGGCGCAAGTTGCGCCGCGTAACAGCTAGTGATGGGAGTTGCATAAATACTCAATCAACCCATTTGAATATTTACTCAGTAGATTGAGTAAATACCAGATAAATATCCTAATTTATCCATTTGGTGAGTAGATTGATTTATATGAGTTGCGACTTATATTTATATTCATATTAATTATTTCATGTTTTCATGACAATTTTGAAACTTAAATCTAGTATACACTTGCAATTCTTGTCGGAAAGTGTGTGCATACGCGATAATATGCTTAAAATGTCGGTAAACGTTAAATGCGACGCTAAAATATATGAAAATACCATACTAATCGTACACTGAAAGTAGGCTTCTTTGACTAATTATCATTTTTTGTTGGCAGATGTGCAAAGACGTAATTTTATGTTAAAATAAGTAAACAGACATCAAACGCGATGTCAATATATGAGCACGCTCTATTTACTCTATTTATTAAATCTAGTGAGTAAATACTCAAATGGATAGATTCAGTACTATCCACTGCCCATCTCTAGCTGTTACGCGACGCAACTTGCGTCCCGTCTGTTGCGGCACTTAAGCTTGAGAGGCGTCGTTAGACTCGTCTTTATTCTGAGAGTCACACTGGGTATATAAAATGGCAGTCAGATTTTTTCTTTAACAATGACTTATTCATTTTAGGAAATGGCAACCCTAGATACAACGTACCGTAATATTTACCAAAATAACGGTAAAAGTGAATGAATAATATAAACTTTTTCTCCAAAGTATTGTGCTGTAGGTACAAATCAAAATCGTGCCTCAGAATTGGGGTTTTCCTCGTGTAGCATTCTCGGAATTTCTTCAAATTCTTCCGATAGCGCCTTGTAATAAACATAGTCATAATAAAAATTAATTCAATAAAATATATCGTCATTTTTTTTCGCATCACTATTGTGCCCGTTCAAAAAACCATTGCTTTCCTTTTTTAAATATTACTTAATTACTCAACTTAATTACTGAACAATAAACTAAACATAAAATAATTAAACTAAAATCTAACATATAACCTACATTGAAAGAAAACTATAATAACTAAATTAAATTATTTTACGTCTCTGGATACTTTAGAGCCCATCTTTATACTTCTGTAATCCTACGAGTAACCCTAACCATTGTTGTCTGTTTATATCAACTTTTTTTTATTTTCTCGAACTTAATTAATTGAATCTTTTACATGAAATTAAGTGAACCATAACTGTGACTAATGGCTAAGGATACACCTAGAACAAGATAGCGGGACGACTTCGACAATTTTTGTGAAAGTGGCAAATCGCGGAAGACAGGGACGTGTTGGGACAAGGCCTTTGCCCAGCAGTGGGACACAAGACCTATAAGCTAGCAACAAATAATTTAGACTATAGGAATCATTTGACGACCTCCATGACATAGTGGTAATCACGCTAGTCCGCCACTCGAAGGTGTCGGGTTTGATCCCCGGCCAGGGCAAGTCAGTAAAGGTAAAGTTGGCCCTTTTCAAATTGTCCTGGGTCTTGCTTGAAAATTTGTCTCTATATGTATTTATTATAAAATTTTGTAACGTTGAGTTAACAATCATAACACATAAGCTTACTTTGGGACTAGCCCATTCAGTGCATCTTGTCCCTATTTATTTATCATAATCTCAATTAGATTCTAGTTAGGTTTTCTTTATAAAAAACTGCTCATCAAATCGACATCGGCCCACATCCATAGGCTACGAACAATAGCGTCACAGTTTCCACGGGATTGCGTCACGCTGTGGAAAGTGTCGTGCTAACTGCTAAGTACATAAGTAGGTGCCGACAGTCATTTTAGTTAATGATGATCACAGAATGAATCTCCAGGTTTCTCTGATACATTTTCAACAACAATTTTCTAGCGCCTCAACTAGATCTCTGTTTATCCTTATGGTTGACTGGGAGAGAACGCTTTTAAGGGGATACCTAAATTTTCGGGGGTCCAGTGCTGCCCCCATTTAAATAAATCATTTGATAGGAAACGGGGACATCATTTAAAATTTTGTCTAGATAACCCTTTCTTTAAACTGTTTTATAAACTACTGTTTACAGTTTAATGTGAGAACGTGAAGCTTTTCTACGCACAATTGCGAAAAACGGCCACTTTTGGCGTATGTGCGAAGAAATTTTTTCACGTCTTTACCCCTGAAGATGTAGACAAAACCCAGGGCCGTATGATCTAAAAGTCACACTTAGCGTGAGGGCGTTAAGATGCAAAAAGAAATCGAAATAGTGATGGGTTGCTAGCCGCATCGCCAAAACATAATTCCAATCTCGCTCGATCGGTTTTTACAATCTGTACGAAAAGAAAATCAACTGTCTCTCCTATGTCATATACAAAACAAAAGATAAATAGCAAATAACAAAACATATAGACTCTCAAAGTAGGTTTGAGACTAGTTCTCGTAAGTACTTTTTTCTTTTTCTAGTTTTCTTCCATGCTGGTCAGGCACAAAAGGGAAGACTTATACAGTGTGTTCGGACATAAACTAGCGATAATTTAGGGACATGCTGCCGTCATCTATATAAACAACTTTTAGTAAGGGAAAAATTAGAAAATCACAAAAAAAAATCGCTGCTCCATAGTAATTACATACCTATCGCATAAAAATGTATGGAGCAACAATTTTTTTTGCGAATTCGTAATTTTTCCCTTAGTAAAAGTTGTTCGTATGGATGACGACAGCATGTCCTTAAATTATCGCTAGTTCATGTCCGAACACACTGTATACTAGCTGCTTCTCTTCCCGAAAGCCGAAGTGCGTAAATGTAACTTTTGTTAATAGGCAATGCAGCTAACAACCCATCCCTATTTGGATTGAAAACAGAGTTTCTTAACTTCAAAAAAAACCTTTTTCACTTACCATGACTATTCTGCAATTAAACCTCGACATAGCTTTCCAATTTATGTGTGGATTTATAGATAAATACCTGAAAAAAAGAATAACATTATTAACACATAAACGGAGATAAATATAGAAGTAGTTGTTTCTATCTGAACAAACCTACATAAGAAACTCTTCTAATGTCCGATTTTTTAAATAAATACATAATTATACGTCACCTCTACTGTCCCACTGCTGGGCAAAGGTCTCCCCCATCTCCTTCCAAATATCTCGATCGTGTGCCACTTCCAACCATTCTCTTTCAAACTTTTGCAAATCGTTACACCAAAGTATATATATTTTTTTTAGGTTATGTAAAGAAAAATTATACATCACAACTCACAGCACTCAAAGCGATGAAAAATGGAGTCGTCTTGCCAAATGATACTTAGGCCCGTATTAATAAATCGCACTCAACTCTTGAGTTCGATCTTAAGTGCGAGCTTGAGTTGCTGTGCTAATTAATAAACCATACTTGAGTTAACTCTTGAGTTCTGCGTATCACCTGAGTGAGCGACGTATTAATAAACAAGTATCAGAACTTAAGCGCGCACTCAAGATGCTACTCAAACGCGTTTTTCCTGAGTGTGGTCGGACCATGACTTGAGTGCGCGATTAGACGAATTTTTTATGAAAGTTTTTAGGTCAGTTATGATTTTGAAAATGTTATCAACGCAAATAATTACAATTATGGAGTATTATGAAAGTATGTAAGTGCTTTTATACATGAGCATCTTAAGCAACTCTGGGCGTGGTCCTCATTTGGATGGGTAACTATAAAGTAGCATAAAATATCTTGAGCCCCTGTGCACTTTGAAAGGCACGTCAAGCCATACCTAGATATTACTAGCGCTTTCGCGTGTTAAGCAACCCTGAGCGTGGTCCGCACTTGGATTGGTGACCATAAGTACCATAAATAAAATATCATAAGCTCATCTGTGCTTCGAGAATGAAAGGCATTTTAAGCAGTGGGATTGGCTTAAAAAGACAAAAATTGAGATCGCACTCTCAAGATCGATCTTGAGTGATACACTGTTGATATATGTTTATTAATTAGCGACCTTAAGTGCGTGATCACGACTTGAGATCGACTCAGCTGAGATCGCACTTGAGTGCAGTCTTGAGCTCGGTTTATTAATACGGGCCATAGAAAAAGAAACCGCCCAAGTGCGAGATGAACTTGCGAGGAGATAGTTTCGTACAATGCCAAAGATTTTTCGTAAGTGAAAGTATTATATTGAGTTTACCACTTGATTTTCAATTGAAAGAATTTTATAAGTTTTCCTGTAATCTACAAGCCATGAACTATATGTTGTATTTTTTTTTTAATTTCTGGTAAGTAGTTTCGGAGATTAGAGGGGAATGGTCAACTTTCGTCTTCTTTCATCAGTAAAATCAAAACTTTAACAATAAAAACAAAAGATCAAGAACATATTTAACATCCTCATAACGCGCCCTTTCATTTTAAATATGACGAAGTAAGGTTCGCAAAACATTTTTTTTAAGTTCCTATTTTCTAACCCTAAAATGATATTTATTTTAAAAAAAATATTTACTTTTCACATCTGTGTTTGGGTCATAAATAAATATATAGGAACAATTAACACTGATTGAGCTAGCCCCACAGTAAGTTCGAGACTTGTGTTATGGGATACTAACTCAACGATACTATATTTTATTACAAATACATATATAGATATAGGTCATAGGATTACACCATCCAACCTTCACCTGATTTGGTCCAGTACATTCGTAGCAAATTGGCTGTGACAGACGGACGGACAGACAGAGAGTGATCCTATAAGAGTTTGTTTTTTTTTCGGAACGAAATTTATGTACGGAACACTAAAAACGTGACAAGGTGGAGGAGGGTTTGAAAAGTAAAAATTCTGCGTGACGTAATTTGTGGCTGGACCCTAAAATCACTATGCACCTGTTCTCGTACTTAAATGTTTAAAAAAAAACGTGTGGCACTCGGGGACTGCCGCAGTAAAGCTAGCATAGCATTTTTTTATCAACTTATGCAATATTTTTTATTTATGCAGTATTTTTTTTCTTTAATATTAATTAAAGTTTTTTCTTTGATATTAATTCAAGTTACACTTTTTGAGCGTGGTGACCGATAAGAAAACAATTTTTAGGAATTAATGTCGTTTAAAATGTTTTTATAATCTTTCAATACATGTACATAGGTTATTCAGGAATTTTTATTATTAGCAGTTAGCAGCTAGTCTCAGAGTTGGACAAAATTGGTAATTTTTTCATTTCGAGCATAGATTCTTTATAAGAGACCACAGGGACCCCCAAATATCTATTTTGAAGGCAATCGGTCCAGAAACAAAAAGTTCAAAATAGCGGCTACCTTTATCAAATTCGAGCACAGATTTATCCTATGAGACCACAGGGCCCTCCAGATATCGATTTTGTAGGCAATCGGTCCAGAAACAAAAAAGTTCATAAGGCGGCTACCTTTTTCAAATTCGAGCATAGATTCATTATAAAAGACCACAGGGACCCCCAGATATCGATTTTGAAGGATATCGGCGCAGTAACAAAAGAGTTAAAAATGGCGGCCAGGTTTTTTTTACATTTTGAGCATAAGTTCAATATGAGGGACTACAGGGCCGTCCAGATATCGATTTTGAAGGCAATCGGTCCAGTGAAAATAAAATTCAAAATAGCGACTAATTTTTTCAATGCAATCGGTTAAAAAAAGAACACTCGTACACTCTTCCCGACGCAATCGGTTAAAAAGAGAAGGGTAAGTTTAAAAAAATCGTTATTTAGAATAACAAATAAAATCATGATATTTTATTCGTGACAAAATTATTCGCGAATAAGTTATTCGCGAATGACTTATTTGTAAATAATTTACCACGAATAAATTTTAATTTGAATAATTATCTAGATAAATTTTTTTTTCGAATAATGCCCAACTCTCTACACGCATACGTCTAGACGCACGCACACAAACACCGTGCCGAAGTCTTCCGAAGTGAAACGACGTTAGACGAGTGTTAGGTTTAATTTTCGTTACGAAATTTCTGGATTCGGTCGCTGCGCCAGAAGCCCGCGATAAAAGCTATGCAATAGCTTAAAAAATTAAAATGCATTCCATCGATGTTTTTGGAAAACTGAAACGTATGACCTATTTTTAACCGACTTCAAAAAATTAGGAGATTATCAATACGACCTGTATGTTTTTATTGTATGTAGGTATGTTACTTGATCCAATTATGAAGATAATTTTTTTTATTTGAAAGTCATTAGTAAAAAGTTGGTCCAATATAAATTTGGTGAAGATATGATGAAGACTTGGACATATGGAAGAAAGTCCTGAAAGAAAAGTGAAGCTAATTGTTTCTTTTCTTTTTTGTTAAAAATGTAATTAAATTCTTCTACCTCTAAGATTTCTCTACGCGAAAGTAACAATATATTAAAGTAAATAGAAATATAAATAAAATAGCGAATTTTATCTATTGTGTTTTTGCTGCATTGTTACGCTTCATTAACTTTACTATTATAATTGTATTTCTTCGTTTCACTTCGTTTAACAAGCAATAAAAAATGTATGTGTTATCAAGTTATCATTTAAATTAAGGAGGTAAAAAATAATCATGCATCCGAGCGTTTAAATAAATAAAAATAAACGGTTAGTAGATTAACGTATTTGCTATACATATACCATCTTTGTAACTGTAAATACCCATAATGACTAGAACGACAAAATTCCGCTAACTCAAAAATATCCACAAAAAATGCAAGTCACAATGTTAAGATTCACATACGGTACTGTCGTAGAAGTAACAGTTAACTTGTTACTTACTTCCTGTTAAATTCTACTTTAGATAGGGCGAGTTGATTGGCAAGTCAAATGACTATTGGCGAGAGCATTGTGGTTGTGTCGAAAGAAAGCAATGATGTATTTATAATTAATTGAGTGTACCGATGAGCAGTCCTCACATTGATGATTCACATTATGATCAGATACATAATCATTTTGAAGTCTGACGGCATGGCCAAAACAAGCACTTAATTATTTTAAAGATATAATTCAAATTCAACATATGAAACTTTACAATCAATTGGAAATTAAATTGTACGATTATAATTTTTTTTAAACATTTCCTAAGTTATTTCGAAAAGTCGGTCATGATTTCTGAAAAATCAATTAAAATTACATTTTAGAAAAGCAATTAAGCAAATTCTATGTTTTAACCTTTGTCATGTCCGCTGGAAGACATGTTTTTTTACCTCCGAGAGAGTTTGTAGAGTTGGCTCTTCTACTAGCAAAATAAATCATTGATACAACAAGTAATAGGAATAAGTAGTTTCATTACAACAACATTTAGTTTGGTAGCTCTACCAAACTAAATGTTTTTGTATAAAACTCGCTCATTTACTCAGCTACTCGACCAATTTGAAACACTGAGTAACGAACTATTAAAGTTTGACAAACAAACCATCAATACTAAAAGAATGGGAACATAATGTCGTCACTATGAGTCGTAAATTAACTTGGCTACTCGACCAATTTGAAATACTTTGTAACGGTGCCGGAAATCGCTAATTAATCGATATATTAATTGACCATCAAAGGAGCCGTTAATTTAAACTGCTTTCCCACTAGTTAACTTAACTAATAACATGTTAACATAACTCTTGTTTAATCAGGATGAGATTATATTTTATGTATGGCATTGGATTTTATCTACGTATTTATCCTATGTCATACTAAGGACATAGGATAAATACATGTATAAAATTCTTTTTAACCGACTTTCGAAAAGGAGGAGGTGATCAATTCTTTTTTTTATGTATGTCCACCGATTATTCGAAAACATTTGAAATTGCTGTGGAGCCATTTGATATGTATACCCTTTCGAATAAAACGAATTTTCCAATTTGGTCCAGGAGTCTTCAAGTAATCAGTAAACATAGGTACTTACATAAACAAAAAAACTTGAAAAAATTCATACTTATGTGTAAGTACATTCGAATTGATAACTTCCTCCTTTTTTGGAGTCGGTTAAAAATAAGTATAAGTACAATACTCGGCTTGTAAATTGAACAAAAATGGCGGTCGTTGTTGTACGTTGCTTGTCCGTTTAGAATCACATTTCTATAACATTTCTATCCGAACTCCAAATAGGAATGAATTCGGCTTTGAAGAAAGATCAAAAAATCTCTTTTAACACTTTTATCTCCAATTAAACATGCGCCGACGGCCGCCATAACTTACGTGCCGGGTATTCTAGTATCGATGAGTTGGTATCCCAAAAATATATGCTTACGTTTACATTTATGCAGAAAACTCTTGAGCATGTTAACTTAACTGCAAATATATTATTTTTTCTATATGCAAATATATTACTGGTCTCCTGTATTGATTGCTATATTTTAATAAAAAAAATGATAACGTACGTTCATCGTTACAGCAAACAAAATTATGTTAAATAAAATTATGTAAAAAAATAACTTCTTTTAGAATAATTTGTGTGGAGCTTCTACATTTTTAAACGGGGTTACTTTTAAAACACTAGCAACCTTTTTGAAGCAAGTCAGACCATTATACTGAACTATTATCCATAAAAACAATTATCGAAAAACAAAACAAAAATTGAATTTTTATGCAAAGCGCTCAGCTTTATGGATTTTGTATAAAAATCAAAATATTCTTTTTTTGTTTTTCTTTTTATGACAAGTAGTTAATTATCATGGACTGAATTTGCTCCAAATAGGTTGCTGGTGTTTAAAAAGTAACCCTGTATATTATGAGAAATTATATTATGAAAATCAACAGAGAACCGTTTGCTGCGCCTACGCTCATTATCTAACACCTCACGTCCACATTCACACTTGCACCCTAAATTCACACCTCTTACTATTTACTTGACGCCGATTGGGTTCAACGACCTTTCACAAAAAAGTAATCTAAAAATAATCTTAATTACTATTGCTTAGGCAATTAAAACGGCTAAAACACACTTAATTTAGTCGGAAACTTGTGTAATTAGGATACTAACTCAACAATACTATATTTTATAATAAATACCTACAAATATAATTAAGAGGTGCCAGCCTTTCGGGCACTCTACCGCAGGGCATGATTTGCACGACGTTTTTTATTTGTAAGTTTTTTTATTTTTTATTTATTCAGCTTTTTAATTTAGTTTTTAGTTTGAATGTTCTACTTATTGTCTTTAAGTTGTATTCAATAAAATAAGATAATGAATTAAAAACGAACAAATTTGTTTGTATATATTGGCTAACAAACACTAACAATACAAAATTACACAAACCGAGCCCCTTTCATCATCGATCGATGGTGAGATGTCAAAAAAATGCGTAAGATGGCGCAACGGTAGTGCGTCCACGGCACAGTTACCGTAACTTTACAAAACTGGAGTCAAGGTGTAAAACTTAGTTTTTTGAATGGGCTTGGTTGCACAAAATAAGAAATAGGTACACAGAAGTGACACCATATTTATGGCTGTAAAATCATTGACATCCTCCGTCACGACACGAGGAAACCGCTACCGTTAACTCGTGCAGCGACTAAAACCAAAGCTGCACATCTCTTTCTCAGTAACAGAGAGGTTAATAACTGGAATAGACTACCAGAAGAAGAGGGCAGTTCGTCTTCCATAAATGTATTTAAAACAGACTCAACAAGTGTGGATAAGGACAAATAAAGTGTCGTTAATAAACTGTGAAAAGGCTGTATGGACTCCAGCACTGTGAAACAGACATTTTAGCTCCAAGCAAAAATAATTATCTGGTTTTTTTAATCTCCACTGCAGAAGCACGACCCTTTCTGTACTACTACGTAGAGCCATACTATAAAATAAAAATACTATAAAATACTTCTTGTCAATTAGGTAAGTGCTTTATTTTGACCAAAAGAAATGAACATTTTTAAGTAAAAACAGCCATCATGCTACTCCTTGTGTACGTCATAGCGTGACAATAAAGGGTTCTAGTTCGTAGAACATTTTTTTCTTGTTGGGACATAATGAGGCTTTTCATTTGACAGTTAAAAAATATAAAAAAAAACAAGTTGCCATGTTCTTAACAAAAAGCGTAGCATAGAATATCTACTATTGTAATAAAAAGTATGTCGATGTCACACAGAGTATATAAAAAAGTTTTTGCTGTGTCATCTATTGACGTCATAAAAAGTATTTTAATAGCATTCGGAAAAGCCCTCATAAGCTTATGGCTCCTCAGCTACAGCCAGAATATATCTTTCTATACTTTGGCTATTTTGTAAAAGGGGCAATACAGTGACCTCACGTACATCAGTGGAAAACAAATAACGCTGTTCATTCAATCGAGACTGTTGCGAAAATTTTTAGGTGCTATTTGTAGAACCAAACTCTTTTTACGCCACTACGGCAAATTTATTTGTGAATTGAAACAGTCTATGTATGTATGTGGGTATTTATGTGTGTACTACTTGTATATTCTAATTCTTGGGTGGATGCCTAGATCAATAATCAGATTTAACAAAGAGATGTCAATCGATTCGACATTACGGTCCACAACATTTTGTAAGTATGCTTAAATAATGAATAAGATGAATGTTACATACAAAACAGGTCTCAATATTTTTGACGTGAAAACATAGTGTATCCTTTATTAACGTTAGATAGAATTGCTATAAATACAAATAAAGTATTTAAAATGATAATAAATTGATAAAAATACTTTTTTTTAACTAATATCACTATGACTGGATTGCTTTAGTTAAATTAATGCTCACCGTGTTATATTATAACTTATTAATAACCCAAATTAGTCAAATAAATAAATTTCAATATAAATCAATTATACCGTGAAATTTAAATAATATTTCAAACTAATTAACCTCTAAGTTATGGCATAAGTACTCATGACATATGAGTTATGCCAACTTAAGTTATCATGCTATGGCACGCAAGAATAAAGTACTTGACATAACATTTATTACACACACGTAAATTGAACCAAAATGGCGGTCGTCGGCGAATTATTTGTACCTGCGTATTATTTGTACCTACGAGTATGTTTGATAACACATACTGTTAAGGTGACTCAAAAACGGTAAAACCATGTTTTCATACAAATCCCATATGAATTTTTTTTTTTAACTTTATGATTATCTTCTTTGACTTATTAGGAACTATACAGTTATCAAGAAAGTTTATTATAGTTGTCAGGAACAGGTAAATTCAATAATTTCAATTTATTCATCACTTTACTACCTTCTCTCTAATATGATTTTATTGAAGCATAATATGTGTAGGTGTTACTACAGGCGGAAGGTTAATCGCAATTATACCATAAACCCATAGTCACGATAGACGTCTACGCCATAGAGTATAGAGTAATGGCGCCATAACAATAATAGCCCAATAAAAGCTTACATCTGGGCAAGGTCAGAAACTTATGTTAGGAAAATCGAGATAAAGTTATCTGAAATCGAATGCTCCTTGGAATGCGGTGGATAACACTGGAGTCAGATTTTACAGTGTCGGTCTTAGACCAGTGTATCTTTTGCCTTTCAGGGAAAGGCTACTCAAGACAAAACTGTGTTTGGAATAATGTGTTAAGGGTATAGTGTATCCTTTATTAACGTTAGATAGAATTGCTATAAATACAAATAAAGTATTTAAAATGATAATAAATTGATAAAAATACTTTTTTTTAACTAATATCACTATGACTGGATTGCTTTAGTTAAATTAATGCTCACCGTGTTATATTATAACTTATTAATAACCCAAATTAGTCAAATAAATAAATTTCAATATAAATCAATTATACCGTGAAATTTAAATAATATTTCAAACTAATTAACCTCTAAGTTATGGCATAAGTACTCATGACATATGAGTTATGCCAACTTAAGTTATCATGCTATGGCACGCAAGAATAAAGTACTTGACATAACATTTATTACACACACGTAAATTGAACCAAAATGGCGGTCGTCGGCGAATTATTTGTACCTGCGTATTATTTGTACCTACGAGTATGTTTGATAACACATACTGTTAAGGTGACTCAAAAACGGTAAAACCATGTTTTCATACAAATCCCATATGAATTTTTTTTTTTAACTTTATGATTATCTTCTTTGACTTATTAGGAACTATACAGTTATCAAGAAAGTTTATTATAGTTGTCAGGAACAGGTAAATTCAATAATTTCAATTTATTCATCACTTTACTACCTTCTCTCTAATATGATTTTATTGAAGCATAATATGTGTAGGTGTTACTACAGGCGGAAGGTTAATCGCAATTATACCATAAACCCATAGTCACGATAGACGTCTACGCCATAGAGTATAGAGTAATGGCGCCATAACAATAATAGCCCAATAAAAGCTTACATCTGGGCAAGGTCAGAAACTTATGTTAGGAAAATCGAGATAAAGTTATCTGAAATCGAATGCTCCTTGGAATGCGGTGGATAACACTGGAGTCAGATTTTACAGTGTCGGTCTTAGACCAGTGTATCTTTTGCCTTTCAGGGAAAGGCTACTCAAGACAAAACTGTGTTTGGAATAATGTGTTAAGGGTATACATGAATTTTTCGGGGTAAAGTGCTGCCCCGATTGAAAATAAATTATTTGAAAGAAAACGGAGATATCATTTAAAATTTTTATCTAATCATGCTCTAGATAACCCTTCAAAGTATTTAATGAACAATTAAAAGTAAGAACGTGAAGCATTTCTTCGCCCATTTGCGAAAAACGGCTTTTGGCTAATGTGCGAAGAAAAACTTCACGTTCACATCAAGCTGCAAACGGTAGTTCATAAAATAGTTTGAAGGGTTATCTAGAGCACAATGAGACCAAAATTTTAATCAATATCTCCATTTCCTTTCAATTAATATCTTTTAAATGGGGGCCACACGGGACCTTAAAAAATTAGTGTATCCCCCTTAATAATAAAAATAAAATTATTTTTAACACTACGCCAATCAAGTAAAAGACCAAAACGTATTAAGACACAATACAGACATCAATTAGTCAGCACTCTTGGGAAATAGTGCAATTTTTATAGCATCTATAATCTGCAATAAATTACCTGATATTTTTAAGAAATTAAATTTAAAGACATTTCAATAAAAAAAAAATTTTTTTGATTCTATAAAAGAATATTAAAATTACTAATAGTATTGATTGAAATTATAATTTTAAAATTATATATAATAAATATAATAATAATAAAATGATTGTATGTCCTTTTATTTAAGACAAAACATGAAGGTACTTTAATAATGTTAAGACCTACGTATATTTTACCTGTGTTCCGCAGTAAAAATAACCTGAATTTGCATGTGTAATTAATATTGGTTATTAAGTACAATTTAGTTTTAAAGTAAATAAAATTAACAAAACAGGCGCATCCATCCATTTTTAGCCCACACCCAGGCTTTAACTCTGGAGCTCATATATAGCCTTTTTTTAAAAGTCAAATGTGTGAAATTTTCAAATAATAATAAAGTATCTTCAGAAATAAAGAACAAAATTGCTCAATTTCTCCCAGCAGCTGTCTATCATCTGTATTTGCTTCCATACATTGTTAAAAAGTATTGAAGGATCTATGTCCTGGCAGATGTTATATTATGCGCACGCGCACGTGCCTTAGAAAAAATCGAGCAAGAAATATAAAGGCGTAACTATATGACATTTTGCATTGTTCGTTGCAAAATGTGTAGTGTGGCTGCACCTTTAAAGGGCCCGTGCCCAGATGTCGGTTTCTTTTGTTGTGAAACTCTTTTTATGAAGATCTCCATGAATCTCCATGAAATCCATGATCTTTTTATGAAGGCTTCCGCAGTATAGTTACCCCATACGTTTATAGTAATAATAATACGTTAATACGTTTGGAGTAAGTAAAAAATATTTTATTTTATTGGAACGAAGTTCCTTACGGCAGGCTTGGAGGAGATAGGGATTTTGCTGCGCGACCGAACTGAAGAAAATGTGATAGTAAAACCGTAAGGATGACCTCGTTAAATAAAACCGTTAAATGAGACGTGCGCAGGCGCGACAGTCGTATACACATTGTGTCGATTCTACATTAGCCGAAGGAACTTCGTTCCTACCTGGTGTCCCACGACACCACATTTCTTTTTTTATGTTAATGTGGATTAAAAAACCGGCCAAGTGAGAGTCGGACTTGCGAACGAAGGGATCCGGACCATTATCCATTCAAAAAATACGTTTGTTGTATGGAAGCCCCCTTAAATGCCCACGGAAAGACAAGCAGCTGACGTATTCTTTGTTTTTTGGAACGAAGCCCTTCTTCGGACGATACGGACGGGCGCTAGGCAAAAAAGTTTCAGATTTTTCCGACACTTTTTTCCTACTTAATCATAATCATTTATTTTGTCAATCACAGGTACAATGGGTGTTAGGTACATAAATTCAAGTATCACTGTGTTGCGCCGTTAGGCACACGAGTTAAAACTGATAGGTAATACCACAAATTTGACTATCTCGTCTATAGCTTAGTTGGTAGACAGTTCGCCTGAGATGGTCGATGTTCCCGGTTCAAACCCAGCACATGCTAATATTTTTTTAAGTTTTTTTTTATTTTGTTGTTTTTTAGTTAATTGTTATTATTATAAATTAAAGAGGGCACGATGTTTCCGTTACTTTTTATAGTCTTTACTACGAAAGTAACTTCGTTCCAACCGAATGTTGCACGAAACTCGCATTCTTCTCTGACTGGTTTTTCACTTAGCAGGATACTTATAATGCTAAATTTGGAAGGTCTACTTAACAACTGGAAGGTCTACTTAAGAATCCTTAAAGTCTACCACACATTTCGTCCGACAGACGAAATCTCAGCAAACGCTATACCGACAGTTCATTTAGTTTTCATGCACTAGACCGACAGAAGATGAAGTCTAACTTGTTAATCCCGACTATCACGAGTCACGCCTGTCGGTTGGACCGATACAGCATCATATCGAAACACTATGGACCGACTGAATCTGTGTATTTATGTGTATTATGCATTTCCTTATCCTTATGTTGAGAGTATCACATAAACTGATGGTGCAGAAACAAGTAAAGCTGTGAGCCAATCTTGTTCTATAAATTAAACCACTTAAGTACGAACATAAAAGGCCCTGACACACAAAATAATGATAATACAGAAGAATATTTAAGTTCAAATAACAAAAATGAATAAAAGGTTTCTTTTAAATAATATTCCAACAAAAAATAAATATGAAAACGGGAGTCAAGTTCAAAATCCGACAAAAGAATTGAGATCTAAATGGTCGCTAAGTTCTTCAGAGAATATTGAATTTTATTTATAAGAATCTTAACATTTGACCTGGCTAGTCATAGGCTAAACATACGATGTACTGTTAATTTGTAATTTCTTTATTGTACAAATAAATAAAAACATATCCACAAAGCGCGCTTATGAAGTGATCTTCCACTTCTTCGGGCCAATCCTAAATCACGGCAACCCTTTAAATGCGGGGCCGGATCTTTGCGCGAGGCCCGTAGCAGTTGCTACTGTTGCTACTAAGCTAATTCAGGGCTAGTCATAAAGTGCCATCAAAGACATACAAGCTATCTCGCTTAGTTTGCTTGTTCTGCCGCTTTGTCGACAAATTGAGCCTATAATTTTTCCGTACGCTACCTTTCTGCATTTCCTTTTTTTTTGTGTCTGAGGCCTATCATAATGGACACGGACATAATGCTCACATAACCTCCCTGTGTCATTTTCTCATAGCATACGAACAATGTTCAATTAAAGTACTTGTCAATGATATACCTCGTATTGTTTCATAGAAACTAACGATTAAAGGGCTTTTGCTGCAATTAATTCATTTTAGTACCTACTATTGTAAATACCTAAATAATACTCGGTACTAAAAATACACACACAATAAGTAAAGTATTCGTATTTAGCCCATTACTTTTAATAAAGGGAATAGGCGAAAATACTGTTATGCGGCTATCAACCTATCACTAACTATTCTGATTCTTTTTTCCGTCTTCCAGCCCACCATTACGCTAAAAGCTTACGCAGACGAGGGATTTTTCTACGCGGACTTTTTTGTCCGTTATAATAAATCGCTTACAACTGTACAGAGTAACGCAAACGAGGGATTAAAAGTACCGCGTACAAAAAGTCCCCCGAATAACCGATGACATGCAGAGATCGGACCGGACAAAAGTACGGGAGAGTCCCCGAAAAAAATAGAACGCGTGTGACTAGGCGAAGCAACGCACAACAAATGATCGCACACCGTGCGCGTCGAGTTCGCGGTAAATCCGCGGCGGACTTTTTATTCGCGGAGCGTACTTTTTTCTCCGCCGCGCAGAAAACTCCGTCGTCTGCGCAGGCCTTAAAAGTGGCCTTTGCTCATTGCAACCCTGGGCTCTGCTTAGAGCCACAACATACAAAATGGTCTGTCTAATGGTAGAATATAGTACTTGTAGCCCTGTCAGCTGTATACCTCGCGCGTCACTCCCAATCCCACATTAGATTCTAATATATTTTATATGGTTTTAAGGCGTTCAAAATGCTGTGTAAAGTATTCAAACTATAAAATAATAAAATAAACAATGGTGAAATAATAAAAAAAAATATTGAACCTACTTACAGAATTACAAGAGAATCGCTTGAGAAATGCGACCTGTAGTTGGACAGACAGACTGACAAACCGACGGACTTAAGCGTGTTTGGCCAATCCTTAAACTGAGACGCTCACTGGGTCTATTCGAAAAGTTCTGAGCCGAAGTAATTGACTTCGGCTCAGAACTTTTCGAATAGATAATCTCTTTTGAAGTTGGTTAAAAATTAAGTTATTGTTTAAGCCGTTTGGGGTTGAGACGTCAGGTCCGAGGGAGCCATCAACCCACAAGCTTTTTAAATTTTTAATCAGAAGTTGGTCGAGGTGTCGGGTGACGAAAGGGCTGGCAATAATTTGCCCAACGAATAAGCATTGTAATCCACCGTGGCAATGCTGCCAGCCTTTTGGGCACTTTACCGCAAGGCAATGATCTGCACGACAGTTTTGTATTTGTAAGTTTTTTTTTTATTTATTTAGTTTAGTTTTTAGTTTAATTTTTAGTTTAGTTTTTAATTTAGTTTGGTAGTTTGAATGTAATATTTATTATCATTACCTACTAATAAATGAAGTTCAAAATCAGTTAAAAACATTTACTTTTCCAAATAATTGTACCTATCAAGAAAACACAAAAATAAGTACAATTCATAAACGTAGCCAACACCGATTGGACGAAACTGGAGACTGACGAAGGTAGGGTTTGTGTCACAGTTCAGTAAAAAAGGCTCCATGGAATGAAATCGACAGTGAATTTAGCTTCATAACAGCTTTATAACGTAACCGTACACATTGCGGCACCAAAGTAAGATGCAACGGAAATGGCCAAAAAGAAAAAAACATTTCTCCCACGGCGTCCGTCGACCTGTACAGGACTGATTTAATTATTATACGAATAAAGTTCTTAAAGTCTACTTAATTAAATTTTTTTTTTCAAACACAAATTTTACAAGAACTTCAGCCGTTTATAAAGTACTCATAAATTCATTAGAATCACCTGGAACAAGTTTTATGAAATTTCCGCACCCAATACGAGTTTACAAGATATCTACGAGTACAAATACATACATCGTGGAAGGGACATACCCGTAATAAATCAGACCACGGGCTGTACTTGATCACTATAGGATAATGACATTAAAATTACAATCAAAAGGAAAAAAAAACAACATTCCCCTACAAATCGCCCGAGCGGCTGCCCAATTTTGTATGGAAATGCCCAATTTTTTTTGCTTTTTGATTTCAATCTCATTATACTAAAGTGATTTAGTACAGCCCGTGGTTTGATTTAGGGCTTGTTCACAAAACTGCGATGCGAAGTCGCTTCGTAAAACTCTACGAACTCGCACGACGCATCGCAAGAACTTGCAAATTGATTCTCACGATCTTTCCCAAACCGAGGAAGGGAGACGCCTTGCCGCACGAAATTGCATCGCAGCAATTTGCGTCACAGTTTCCTGCGTTGCAAATTCGCATCGCGCCGATTCGCAGTTTTGTGTATAGGCCCTTATTACGGGTATGTCCCGTATTGGGTGCGGAAATTTCATAAAACTTGCTCCAGGTGATTCTAACGAATTTATGAGTACTTTGTAAACGGCTGAAGTTCATGTCAAATTTGTGCAAAACGCAGATTTTTGAGGGCTTATGCTGAATTTGTTTCTATAAATATTATTTTTTTTATTTCTAGGTTACTATCAAAAAAAAACTGAACTTCGACCGTTCATAAAGAACTCATAAAAATAAAAAAAAATATTTCGATTTATATAAAAAATTTAAATAAAAATCATTTATTTCACACACTTGTAAGGCTTACTGACAAAAACATATATCCTGAAACAAGTTTTAAGAAATTTCTGTACCCTATGAATAGTTAATATCCGTTCAATGGATAGTTAATAATAATACTAATTTCATTCAATAGAATGCAAACCGTGCCCTAAGGTGCTATCTCTCTCTTTTTGGTTTGCCCTTTTTATTTATAGCATTGCCCTGGTTAAAAACAAGCTTTCCGAACTATGCTGGCGTTGACGACAGAGCCGCCGGGAAGGGCGGCCTTAAGAGCGCCATACAAAATGCTAGCTACACGCAATACTTAGCCTCAATATTAATAATATGTTTTCAATGTATGTACAGTGTCTACATTCGTTTATTATAATTGGAAACTATAGTTAACTAATTCACCGATTCCATAGCTATCGCTTTTGATTCGCACTCTCTCTGATTTATTTACATTAGTAATATAATGTACCCGTATTAGGCACTCAAGGTCTATTATCTAAGATAGTTTTTAAGTATTAACATAAGTACATGACTGTATGTTGCCAAAATAAAATAAAATAAAATATTATAAAAAATGTTTGTTTTGACGTTCGGACAAAAGTTTTTCATTTGACTTGTTGTCATCAAGCGCATTATCATACAAAAGACTATGAACGAAACGGTATTGTTTTATTTATTTTATACTCCCTGTTCGTCAGCGTAGACAGTATTTTCTATTCTAAAGAATCCCTTTGCTCCCGAATACTTGAAGAGTAAATTTCAATATCAGTCTGTTTCCCACGGTCGAGAGCTTCGCTCTAGTCATACACTTCGATTAGAAATTCCTTTGTTTCGCTCCAATTTTATGTCTTCTTCTTTCACTTCTCAAGTTATACGATTCTGGAATGCACTGACTGAGGACCTTAAAACTATTTCGAACAGATATCTGTTTAAGAAAAAAGTCCACACGCGTTTACTCTCTCATTGAATGCAGCAGAAATTTTTATACTGGTTTTCTATAGTAATTAGACATATTTATGTAATGTATTTATTGTATGTATGGTTATGTATATAATAGGTTGGGGAAAAAGTCTTTTCGCATTTTATATAAAAATTCAAAACATTTTTTAATATAGTTTATTTACATTTAACTAAAGTATGTAGGTACCATTTTGTTCGATAACTTTTTGCCATCTTATAGGTAGGGACATGATCCCATTGCTATAGAAATTTTGGGGCTTCTGATCAAAAAACTACGTCAAGTAGTTATGGCAGTCCTCTCGTGATGTTAAACTGACACTGCCTAAAGAATTCTGAAGAGACCGAAACAGGTGGAAATCTGAAGGTGCCAGGTCAGGACTATACGGCGGATGCATTAACACCTCCCAGCCAAACACTCTTAATTTTTGCTGAGTGGTTAAAGATGTGTGAGGTCTAGCGATATCATGATGAAAAACCACACCCCTTCTGTTGATTAATGTTTGTTGTTTTTCGAGTGTGTAAGTGGCCAACACTGGTGTCAGATTTTTCAGGCTGCCTAAAGGCATCTGACATAGCTTGACGAGTGCCATACAATGATGACACCCGGGACCAACGGCTTATACGTGCCTTCCGAAGCACGGAGGAGCTCGAGAAATTTTTGTGCCACTTGTGGTCACCCATCCAAGTGCAACCACGCGCGGTGTCGCTTAACTTGCGAAAGCGCTAGTAATGCGCACTCCCACCGGGCCACTCCTGATTAATTCCGGCCGCTTTCTCTCAACTTCTTGCTTTAATCTTATCAGTTGTTCGCAGTAGAGTTCTGAATCGATGGTCCTGCCTGGTGGTAACAGCTCATAATGAATAATGCCCTTCCAATTCCACCACACACACAGCATCACCTTGTTGCGAGTAAACCCGGGTTTCGCCACAGTCTGTGAAGCCTGACCGGCCTTTGACCATGACCTTTTTCGCACGTTCTTGTCGTACGTGATCCACTTTTCATCACCAATTATTAATTTCTTCAAAAATGGTTCGGTCTCATTACGTCGTAATAAAGAATCACAAATGAGTACACGGTTCATTAGGTTTCTTTCAGAAAGCTCGTGAGGTACCCAAATATAGAGCTTTTTTGTGTACCCATTTTTTTTTTCAAATGCGCCAAATCTGTTTTTTGGTCAATTCCCAGTTCTTCAGCTACGTCGTAACTACTGATATGCCGATCTTGCTCCACTTTTTCAAAAATAGCATTAATTTTATCCGTAACAGGGCGACCAGAGCGACGTGCATCTTTGACATCAAAATTTCCGGATTGAAAACGCTTAAACCAAATTTGTGCTACTCTCACAGACACTGCACTTTCCATAAACATCGCAATTTTTTTTCGTGGATTGCTTTGCATTTTTTCCTTTTTGGTAGTAAAATTTTAAAATGTATCTAATTTCTTCATTAGATTCACTTAACTTGACGGTAAGAAAAACAAATTAAAATCACGCACTTTCCTAATTTGAATTTGGAATTATCTTCTTTAAACTTTTAAATGATACCAAAACCAGCCAGGTACAAATAGATTAGCCAAAATGGTTTTATTACAAGTTCATACGTACTATATGCGAAATTTCCCCAACCTAATATATTATTTATTTATGTATATTGTATAATATATGTTTATGTTATATGTATTTAATTTGTTGTGTGTTTGGAGCATACTGTTTGAGTACCTTACTTTTAAGCCTACTACGCAAAATTTCTATTTATCCCGAAGGTTGACTGTTAGAGAATGCTATTAGCATTAAGTCCGCCTTTAGTACCATTTATTATTGGTAAATAAAGTATTAAATAAATAAACAAACAAATTAATTCATTAATATCGAGAGTGTTGCTAAAACTGATGTCAGATTTTCGAGCTGCCTAAAGGTATTTGACGTAGCTCAGTGACTTACTAAAAAGTGAGTGTATCTTGCTACAAATATATTAATAGGTGCTCTATAGTGCAAATTTAATGACCTAGTGCGAGAGTATTTTTTTAATGGTCTAGTGACTTGCATGAGTTATTAGGGTTTCGTACCCAAAAGGTGAAAACGGAACCCTATTACTAAAACTCCGCTGGCTTTCTGTCTGTCTATCTGTCCGTCTGTCACCACGTTGGATCTCATGAACCGTGATAGCTAGACAGTTGAAATTTTTTCCTCATTTAACAAACGTGATTTTTATAGATAATTTATTTAAATTTTTATTTTATTAGAAACACAAACAGAATACAATCATATCAGGACCAAGTTACCTAATTTCTGCATATTTGTTCTAGACTGTACTCCAAAACTATGTTTTACCAGCATGTTTGTTTATACATAGTTGTTTTAAGTGTACCTACTTTATATAAACATCGAATAAACTAAGTAATTATATAATGGTACGGAACCCTTATTGTGGTTTGCGACATGCTTTACTAGCAATATAACGAAAGTTGGCTTGTCGGCCTGTTTTCTTCCTCAAGGCATAGACTCAGATTATCTCTTTGCCTAGAAAAGAGGTCGTAAATATCTTTGCTGAACAACCTAAAAGTGGTTATTATTCTATGAACCCAACAGTCAACATTTATTAATCAAACTTAAATCCAAAATGAATTATAATATCTCCCGTTAGTACTCGACCATGTACAGTTATATAATTAAATCGGTCCTGTTCAGGTCGACGGACGCCGTGGGAGAAAAGGTTTTTTTATTATACATTTTTGGCAATTTCCGCCACGTCTAGGCTTGGACTGTCTCAAGGTCCACAGTGGCACAGATTAGAATTAATATAAGTATTACATTCAAAACGGATCTCCTAAGGTCTGGAGGCGGCTGCTGGCACCCGCTCATTACCCTCCACAAGGCGAGAACGGGGGAGACGAGCGAGTACGAGGAACGGGGACGCATATTGCGCGGGATCTTGGGAGATTTGGTTCTGTATTTAAAACAATTTTTTTTTTTGCTTTTTGACTGTTATTTCAATCTCATTATACTAAAGTGATTTAGTATAGCCCGTGGTTCGATTTATAACAGTCCCTTCTACGTAGTATATGTTTGTTAAAAAATATGGTATCGTTGAGTTAGTATCTCATGAAACTTACTTTGGGGCAAGCACAATACTTGTGATTTATCCGTATATATTTATTTATTTATGTATATGGAAGACTAGCTTTTGCCCGCGGCTTCGCTCGCGTAGGGATGTAATTTATCAAAATCCTTTCTTAGGGGATGCCTACGTCATAGTAGCTTTATGCATGCAAAGTCTCAGCCCGATCGGTTAAAAATTGACAAAGTTTAATACAAACTTTCATCCCCTATTTTATCCCCTTGGGGATAGAATTGATCAAAATCCTTTCTTAGCGGATGCCTTCGTCATAACATCTACCTGCATGCCAAATTTCAGTCCGATCCGTCCAGTGGTTTGGGCTGTGCGTTGAAAGATCACTATGTCAGTCAGTCAGTCACCTTTGACTTATATATATTTAGATAGAAGTATAAGAATAAACACATACGAAAAAAACAAGCTCATTATTATTGACCACGTAACATAACTAACTGACTCCATTACAGTTTACGATACGCATTCACGTAACAATATGGATTTATTTAATTCGTTTGCGAAGGAAGTGAAATGTGAATGTTATTGGTCTAAGTTAAGAGTGTTTTACAAAGTATCATGTGAACTCAACTTTCCAGTTCATTATTGGTTTTAAATGATACTTTTCAAAAAAGAGACAGAATGAAGCAAGTAGGTAATTTTGTTACGGACTGTTTTACTTATTAACTGACTTCAAAAAAGGAGGAAGTTATCTATGTTCCCCGATTACTCGAAGATGTCAAACCCTTAGACCAATTTGGAGAATTCTTATTTGAAAGAGCATAGATGTCAGGTGGTTCCAAATATTTTTTTTCTATGAAACCACCTGACACTCTGTTTGCTCTGCCGATACTCGTCTTATTTCTATTCCTCTACATCGCAAAAATTTCATGGCAAACTCTTTTATCTTACAAGCTTTACGGCTCTGGAATGCTTTACCCGTTGACATCAAGGACACTTCAACTAAATTTTCTTTCAAAAGAAAAGTACACTCTCATCTTCTAAAATAGTATATTTCATTTTTATCATCATTATTCATTATTTATGTATTGTATGTATGTTTATGTATGTATACACATATAATAAATGTAGGTATATTTATTAGGATTTCTTTAGTAATTATTTTGCGCCGCAACTAGATCTCTGTTTATCCCTATGGTTGACTGGGAGAGAACGCTTTTAGCGTTAAGTCCGCCAATTGTAAACAATTGTATATTGTGGATCAATAAAGTTTTATAAAATAAAATTTTATCAAAATTGGTTGTGTAGTTCGGTGTTTAATTAGATTTTGAGTTTTGCAAAATTATTCAAATTTTAAGTTTGACTACTTTGTATTTATATGAATGTAATATTGTTTGATATAGAAACATCAATATACTGAACAACTTACCTGTTGGTCTGTCAGCGTAACACTTGTATCATTAAATATTTTTTCAACTCCTGTACTGTTATCTGTCTTTTAAATGGTCCCGAACACTACTATAAGAACATAGATTATATGATTTCAGAAAAGTCTATTCCTAATATAATAGCACATGTGTCGTTATTTCGCCAAAACGATACTTCCATAGACGTATAATTTTTTTTTCTTTAGATCTACATTACTGCCAACATAATAAAATCGTTATTTTAACATATGGTGCCATTTTTCAAACGTGGAGTCACTGAATAAACGGTTTTTTGTACGAAAAACATTCGTTTTAGTGACTCCATGTTTCAAAAATGGCACTTTTAGTCACTAGGAAGACGTCAATAAAAAAATTAAGTCTTCCATAGATACCTAGTATCTACCAAACATATGGTAGTATTTCGTACTTTTCTTTGTTTATTTTTGTATTTATTTTAGTAAATGTAGTCGTAGAAAAAATATTGCATGCAACGCTGTATAAGTATGTCAAAAAATGCTCGATGGCGTCTCCTTACGATGCTCGCCAAGGCTCGCATCGTAACTTGCGCCACTTGCATTTTATGAACCTTCTTATTACAACTGTTGCATAAAATACTATAGTAGTATTCCAAAAGACAAGTTTAAAACTTACTTTGGAACTAGCTCAATCTGAGTGATATGTCTCGAAAAAAAAAGAGTCTTGAAACTCGAAGGAAAAATCGTAATTTTCATACAAATTGCAGGGCAGGCCGAACACTTTTGCATGAAAATAAAGATTTTTTTGAGTTTCAAGCATTGGTCCAACAGGAAAAGTAGTTTATATTGTCGGTCTGAGTGGTCCTACAAGGATCGGACATTTTTGTTACATATTGTTTAATCAAAATAAATGAAAATATGTATGTCCACATTGTTATCTCCATTCACTCGTTGCAAACCACAAAATGAAAGCAATAAATATTTTTATGTAACAAATAATGATACAAAATTATGTAACTTTCAAATTGTATAAATTGTTTTTATTAATTTAAAGAACTAGTATTATAAAAATTGCGTTTTAATTGAAATTTCTTAATTTGTAAAAGGGTGATATGTGAAATACCGTCTTCACTCCTCATCAGGTCTTTTTAGTCTCCACTTCAGGAGCACGACCTTCACTGTACTACCAGAGCCATACTTGGTCAGAGCAGCCAGAGGATTTGGCCACACTCTCCACGCTGGCCAGACGTGTTGGAGAGGTCTTACTGATGTTTATAAGCTGTTTTAGCTTGTATTTCCCAAGTCGCCTTCTACGACATCCACGAGAAGTCTTGGAGTGGTCCTATTCTAATCTGCCGGAATCGAAAAAACTAGTTTACTTTACGTACTACTTTTTGTCTCTCCCATGGCCGTAACCACACTGCTTAACTGTTTAACATTATCCCTAAAAATAAACTAATTCTTCGCCGCTCTTCGGGAAAAGCCCCCACCTTCAGCGGCGGACCCAAACTTACCTGACCCACCCAATGGCAATGAGGTAGCTCTTAAAGCAACTGATGAAGATGTTTATAGGGCTGTTATGTTCTTCAGAGGTGCCTCAGCTGGTGGACTAGATGATTTAACCCCACAACATCTAAAAGACCTTTTAAACGGTGACGGTAACCACTCTGGCGGGACACTTCTGCAGGACTTGACAGCCTTGGTAAACTTCATGCTGTTGGGTAGGGTCAACATTTTGATTACAGGTATATTATATGGTGCAAACCTTATTGCTCTTTAAAAAAAGGACGGCGGCATCAGACCTATTGCTGCATTACTTTCCGCAGACTTACGACCAAAATATGTTGTAAAGCAGTGGCAACAACTCTTAGCGATTATTTTCAGCCAATACAGCTAGGGTTTGGGTCCAAAGGTGGTTGCGAAGCCGCTGTCCACTCTCTGCGTACATTCCTAAACGTACAGACAGAAGGGGTCCTGCTGAAGGTGGACATTAAAAATGCCTTCAATTCGGTTTTAAGGGGCCCCATGCTGACACAGGTAAAAAATAAAATCCCTTCCGTTTAAAATATTCTCTGGCAATGCTACAGCCAAAATTCCAAATTAATGTACCAAAATAACCTCTTGTCCTCAGAAATAGGTTGTCATTTTCAGCCTTGCAATTCACCCAATAATTAAAAAACTAAAGTCTAAATTTAATATCTTCTATTTAGATGACGGAACTCTAAGAGGAGATGCCCTTACAGTTTTAGTTTAGTTTAGTTTGTACTTTAGTTTTAATTTAGATTTTATTTCGTTTTTAGTTTAAATTTTCCTTTTAATTTGTAAATTATTATAAATTATCCAAAACTAATTATCTATGTAAAAAAGGTCACTCTCTACGGGTATATTACGGGTATATTTTTTGCTGCACACGCACTGGATGCGGGATCGCGGATAACCATCTCTAATCTGATTAAATTTTATTTAATTTTATAAAAGAAGTACTTGAAATATGCCCCAGTGTATGATCTTTATCTGCAGAGCTGTTCATCCTAGCATTTTAATTAAACTACATATTTGAACTTGACAGTTGTAAATTGGACGGCTGAAAATAAAAATAATAAGATGTAAGTGAATCTTATTCTTGCATATAGCTTTTATTTTTTATTTTTGCTCGGTAGTGCATAATATCATTTGTAATCTTATTTACTATAAGGTCTTTATCTGAATCGCCCAAATTTTTATTTATAATAGGCCCATATAACGTGATTTTTGTAAATGGATATATCCAGTCCGCAGTGGGGAAAAAACTGTTCTCTTTTTGGATTGAATTCGGACATCCCTTTGAGTACAAATTAATCAAACCTACGAAAAGAGCTGGGTTGTCTCGCCTCGTGGTTCGAATAGATTCATTCGAAAAGAACCATGGGCTATTCTGCTCCAACCCCTGCGATGCGAATGGTCCCAATCAGAAAAAGTACGCGATTCTCACCGCGGTCCGAATCACTCATGGTTTGGAACAACTAAAACCCAAATAAAAACTGTATCAAATCACAATAAGATTGTAACACATCCGTATAAACCCACCACTTACACGCGCGGGGAAAGTGCATTCAGTCACGAGCATTATCTCAGAATCGTTTGCATAACACAATGCACTTTTATGCACTCCTAGTACTTGAGAAAGCGGGCTAGATTTGTGTCGCGGAAAAATTGGTTTTTATCCAACTACTGTTCTGTAGCCTTCTTGCACAGGTCGTAAATGTCAATCGAGGGAATGGACGGTGGTCTCAATCATGTTTTTGTTAGGTGATGAGGTTGGCAACACACAAAAAGTAAACAAATATCAAACCCTAGACCAATCCTCTTGTTAAAATTAGTACTGTTTGTTTATTTGTTTTTCGTGTGTGTTAGTGGCTAACACTGGTGTCAAATTTCAAGCTGCCTAAAAGCATGACATAGCTTGACCATACATACAATTATGACAGCCAGGACCAACTACTTTACGTGCTTTCCGAAGCACGGGGGAACTCGAGAAATTTTATGCCACTTGTGGTCACCCATCAAAGTGCAGACAACTCGTCGCTTTACTTGCAAAAGTGCTAATAATGCGCACTTCCGCCGCCGGGCCCCCTATTCAATTAGTCCTAGAACTACAAAATTTACTAACAAATAGTACTAAAATTAATACTTCACTTTAACTAAGTTCTAAATACATTTTTAATGCAAGCTATGCTGACTACTTGTAAGTCGTAATATCTATTTATTCATAAGAAAGTGTTAGTTTTATGCGCACGCGCATAAAGACGTCCCTAATGATTAGTCTAACATATCAGCCACTCTAACCACGACACGTTCTTGCTAGTTATATTGTAATTATTCCCCTCTTATACGCAAAGGTGCCTGCAGCAGGCATCTTGATATATGTAAGTACATGTCGCAGCCATCTGATTAATTTACCGAGATAATTGGACGCCTAGGCCGTTCCTTGAAGGCCGGAATCATGTTGGATACCTAGGCCGATAATTAACTAACCTTCTTCTTCTTCTTCTCGTGTCAAAGCTCTAAATAAAATTTATTTTTTCCCTCCAATGGGTTGCCACTTTCACAGCGTTGTCAGAGGCCTCATATAGGTCCCGCTTAGTGCAGCTGGTGGAGCACGATGGGCAGGAGAAGAGGTGTTTCGTAGTCTGGTCATTATGCCCACATTGACACTGTATTGCAATTGGATCAATGTATCTCCACCGGGCTAAATTATGCTTGCACCGTCCTTCGGAGTCCTTCGTCAGTTCGGAGTCGGTTTAAGCTTTTCCATGTGGCCCATGGTAGCTCATGACCCGGTGGTAGTTCCTCCGATGGTTGAATGAAATCAGAAGGGGGTGGATATCTGCTGCGCCACAGTTGGAGCCGGGAGGATTTTGGATCGCCTTCAAGTAGTATTGTGTTAACAAAACTATTGCGGCTTACAAGTCGGCTGGTATAGGGTCGAGTTGATTAACTGAACTAAAATCACTCAACGTTTAACGACTTAGCGTAAAAGTCAGCCCTTTGAAGATGACTGACCACGACCCAGCAAATGATTCAAATTTAGTTCAGATTTTTTCCACTGCAGCGCTAGTTGTCACCAAAACAAATATGGCGTCAACAGCGCAAACAGCTGTAAATGTTATTTTTTTTTCGTCAATAAATTTGTGAAGTCAAGCCACATATTTATATTTAATTCATCAATATCCAATTTAAACTTATGTCTATAAATACTACTACTTCTATGCTAATACGACTTAGCTATTCGTCCTTCAGCCAGTTTATTGGATGCCGGCTTTTACAGAACGGGCTAGGCGTCCAGTTATTTGGCTGATTTAACCAGACGTATATAAGGGCTAACAAAATATACTTACTGAAACTATTTAAAGAGTAGATTCAGTCCTTAATACTGAACAACTTTCCCCTAGGATCGTATATCGAAATATGAAAAAAATTTGGCTTTCCATACAAACTCGGATCAGGTGATCGATCAATTTGTATGGAGGCTTAGATATGGAGGTCAAAAAATATAATATTTCTCATATTACGATATATATATTCTTTCTGAAATGTTAATACAGGTAATAAGCTATCTGCAATTTCTTATTCACGTGACAAATACTTAAATACTTTTGCATTTACAATATTAGAAAGATAATGATATGTATTCAATAAATCTTCTAGCACAGACTTTATTGAGCATGCAAAATTAACTTCTCTCATGCCTTCATAAAAGACAACGCGTTCTATATACTTGAACAGTACTTAAAAGAAAAGAGGCAGACAATGCTACTACAATTGCTCAAGATGTCGCTTCACAGAGTTCATCGCTTATAATACTAAAATTTCAAAGGTCTACCTACGAAACGCAAGGAAAATAATAGCAATTCAAACAAACGTGCACATAAAAGTAATATATTTTAACATAGGTAGGACGACATACCTTTGGACGCTTACATAATGCGTCACAAAAACAATAAATAGTCAATTTAAGTTTTTATATTTTATATGTATGTTAGTCTGTAAGGTATTTATTATACGGGCCATTAATATTTTAATATTATGTAGCCTGAAATAAATGGTTTACTACTACTATAACTAGTTTTACCAAACCTGAAGAAATCTTTTCACGCCCTTTTAAAAATTCTCCTGCTTTAAAACAGTTCCTAGACGACGAGGCCTCTCCCAATATCCGAAGAATTTGCCCATAACCACCACGCTGGACAGACGGGTTGCTGATCACAGTAGATAGTATAAAATATGTGAGGACGCTGCTATCAGTTCTCTTTTCCTTAAGTCGCCTTTCACGATACAGAGAAATCTGATGGGGTAGACAGAATCCAGGGCCGTAAGACCCAGAGGCCATACTTAGCTTAATGGTATGCGTTAAGTTAAAAAAAAGAAGGGTTGCTAGCATCGCCTATTAACATGATACAATTCTCTTATCGCCTATTCTTTTGATCTTCTAATTTACGGTCTGATTAGGAGGAGAAGCAGCTCATACACTATCACTTTTTTCTTTTCTCCAAGGCTAGTATGAAAGAAAGAGAGGTTATTTTTCACGAACACTGTTGCTACATCCATAGATCTCTTTATCAGGCTGGCCAGGTTATATCTCGGACACGTATCAGGCGGTTCACATTTTATAAATTGCTCGGCATCCCAGAGCAATTTGCTATTTTTATTAGCATTTAATATCTCAGTTAATTTGTTGCTTCGGCGGCCCTTTGAAGAACTAGCGGCAAAAAAAGATAGTGGATGGGACACTTTTTTAGAGTTCCGTATGAAAGGGATCATGTATAGATCTCTGCTAGTTCACAGAATTAATATAAGTATTGCATTCAGAACGTTATCCGTCCTCGCACCTCTTCCCCGTTCTCGCCATTCATACTCGTATGTTTCGCCAATACAATGATACTCGTATTATTGCCAATCACAGAGACATAGATATCTTCCGTTTGAATTTGTTTCAATTGCGCAAAGCAGTTATAAATGCTCTGGGACCCTTAACAATTATTCTCAACAATTTGTAATATTGTTTGTCAGATTCATTTATTTATGTATATTCTAATTATCTCTTAATGTTTATGTAGTATTTAATGCACTAATTAATTAGTTTATTGAATGTTTATATAAAGTAGGAACATTAAAAAAAACTTAATAAAACAACTATGTATAAACATGCTGTAAACACATAGTTTTGGAGTACAGTCTAGAACAGATATGTAGAAATGAGGTACCTTGGTCCTGATATGATTGTATTCTGTTTGTGTTTGAGCCCGCAGCCGCTCGCTCGACACCCTCCACACGGCGCAAAGGAGGGAGAGGTGCGAGCACGGGGAACGGGAACGCATAATGCGCGGGACCCTAGAAGTTTTCATTCTGTATGTCATAATACTTATGTATATTAATCCTGTGCTACTCGTAGTGGTACGCACTAATTATACACGGGCCTATTTCAACATGTATGGAAGAAACGCTTTGAATAAAATTAAGATTAAAAAGAAATGTGGTGTCGTGGGACACCAGGTAGGAACGAAGTTCAAAAGTTCTTGTGTATACGACTGTCGCGCCTGCGCACGTCTCATTTAACGGTTTTATTTAACGAGGTCATCCTTACGGTTTTACTATCACATTTTTTTCAGTTCGGTCGCGCAGCAAAATCCCTATCTCCTCCAAGCCTGCCGTAAGGAACTTCGTTCCAATAAACACATTGAAAACAGAGGTCTAGGTTTAATAATTGGCCAAGTGCGTGTCGGGCCACCCGCAGTATAGGGTTCCGTAGTTTACGAATGCCAACTTTGAGTTCATGCCACTAAAATTGTCTAAAAACTAATTTTCGATTGAATTGTGTGAAATTTTCCTTTTCCGAGTACATTTTATAAGTTGATCGCCTATAACTTTTTAATTTATTAAAGCTTAACCCTTAGCTATGATAGTTGTCCTTTAAAGTTCGTTATATATACTATAGCTGTAATTTTTTTCACGTGCCCTTATATAACCGTTTAGCAGATAGAGGGGGGGACACTTGACTCTAACAAAAATGTTCATTTTAAAACCAAATATTTCAGAAACGGATCCCTAAATCGAAAAACGGTGTTCCCAAGCTCATAATATTTTTGAAAGATCTATTCAACAATAACCCACATAATTGTTAGTCAAGAAAAAAAAATGATTTTTACCTTACCTTTTATGGGAGCTTACTCTAAAAAAAATTTTTTTTCAATATTTTATTTTACTTCTTTTTCCGCATGATTTATATACATACCCATACCAAATCACAGCTTTCTAGTACTTATAGTCACTGAGTAAAACCGCGGACGGACAGAAAGACAGTCATGGCGAAACTATAAGGGTTCCTTGTTTCTACAGAACCCTAAAAAGCGGACTGCTAAAAACGCATACATCTTAATTTAATATGAAATAAGAATAATAGGTACATTATTTATGTGGTGCAGCACATGCACCATTTTAAAATCCTTCGGCTTTTCATATGCATTTATGCAATTAAAAACTCACAATTCTAAGATTTTTACTGAAATATGACTTTTAAAATATGTGGTACAATTAGGTATTTGTAGTAAAAAAGAAATCGGAACCCTCAGTCTACGAATAGGACTCCCGCCTGACGCCTTTTTTCTTTCTTTATCGCATCGTTTGGCGCCGAGCCTTTTAGCTCAAGCTGTTTAATAGATCGAAAGACATTAAATTAAATAATTTATTTTTAGATACTCGTAACACTAAAAGTCTCTTTGGAATTTTCTAATTTTAGCACGGGAAATGCACTTACATACATATATCATGCAAAGTTAATTTAAAAATCTATTTTTTTGTAATTTGCAGTTGTAGCTCTTATGCACTACGACTTAATTATAGCCACATTTAATAACTTACTAAAATACAAGTAAGTATTTTTTATTCATGAATTATTTATTAATTTATCTTAAATGGCAATATAGAATTTTTACTGTATTTCACACGTATTATAGTTATTTTGAAGAAATATTGGGTTTTAAAAGGAATTATGAACACGGTATTGTCCCTCTGGAGGAATTTCAGCCAGAGCTAGTTAGAAAATAACCTTTTCCAAATTTTCCTGGGGTAAGGGTATTTCTTCTTTGTATTGTTAGTATCTTTAAGTTTTTATCATCAAATATTAGTAGAGTTGGTAAAACCTGTGGGTAAATCATAAAACAAGATTTTTGTTATTTTGTACAAAAACATTAATAAACGCGTAAGTCAATTTGTTGCAAATCTTTTTGATTCGTTTTATATTCTTTTTTCTACAAGAGTTTGAATCTGCTGTTTTCACTAAAAGGCTGACTACTGGGTGTCTTGCCTACATAGGTACTAGACATGGGCGTGTTCGAACGACAAGCGCACGCCAAGCCCGAGCCTAGCGCACGCCTAGCGTGCTTCGAAATCTGTTGCATATAATTTGAGTTCTATTACACATCAGTACAACTCAAATCGCAATTACCGAAGTCCACACGCGCACGCCTCGCCTACGCCACGCGCTCGTCCCGTCTAGACTTCGGTAAATGTAATTTGAGTTGTATTGATACGTAATAAGACTAAAATTATATGCAACAAATTCAAAGCGCGCTAGGCGTGCACGCTAGACATGCGCGAGGCGTGGGCACTGGGCTTGGCGTGCGCGTGGCGGCTGAACGCACCCTTAGGCTTTTTTTTAGCTCACTCAACAAACAACAATGAAACAAAGACAAAGACAACAATTTTGTCTTTCCCCTAACAGAAGGTAAAGGTCAACAACTAAGTTAATGGACCTGACATGATGGCGCCATCTGTTGTTTTTTTATCTGGGTTATGGTCGTACTCATGTTAAATTTAGCTTTTTTTTTGTTTGTAACAAGGTTTAATATTACGGTTCATAATATAGTCAGTATCATGTAGATCTAACAACAAAAAGTTGCACTAGAAAATGGCCGTGTAAGCGAGACTAGATGCGGAGGAATTGAGGCTGAGGGAAACAATCTGCAGCCACGTCTCATGCAGGAATGTCGCACCGCCTGGGGCTGACTGGCGTACAGGCTGCTGCAGCTCGGTTGGTACGCTGTCATGTATGGCCGAGTGTACACGGTTAACATAATTTTCGCATGATATAGGTAAATCTTGTCAGGTCGGTTGTTAGTATTGTTACACTTTTATGTGTAGTCGAGTGTACGTGGTTAATATTATTTGCGAATATGTAAATATTTATTCTTGTAAATTAATGTTAAAATAATCGATTTGCTGTCGCATATAAATTTTAAAATTTTATATTTTTTGTAAGCTTTTTTTTAATTTATGTTTATTTAAATAAATAAAAGCAGCTGAATATTTGACTAGCCGATTTTTTTTTTGTTATAATCTTCAAAACATTAAACTTGAAGAAAAAGAATATTTTTTTCAGTGCATTATTTTACAATAGTTATAACTTATATATAATTTAAATATATTAATTGTTCAAATTTCAAAACAATCTGATACATTATAAGTAATATTTGTACTGCAAGTATATTCCTCAACAACTATGAAATATGAGAAAATATCCCATAAACGTTTAAACTAAATCCAAAATCAGCCATAAAGTTTCAAAATGATGTAACCCACGTCCCGCATGTCACAAGAGCGTAACGTAACACCACAATGTTTCTAATAAAATACATTGTAGGACGTTATCGACGGTCGTAAAGTACCAGCATTCGATTTTAGTACTAAAAAATATATTTAACTAGCCTTTACAGAATACAAGAATACAAGAATAATTAATAAGCATCTTGTAATGCTTATTAATTATTCTTCTTCTCGTGTCGAAAGCTCAAAATTAAATATTTTTTCCCTCCAATAGGTTGCCACTTTCACGGCGTTGTCAGAGGCCTCATATAGGTCACGCTTAGTGTAGATGGTGGGGCACGATGGGCAGGAGAGTAGGTGTGTCATAGTCTGGTCATTATGCCCACATTGATACTGTGTTGAAGTTCGATCAATAGATAGATAGATAGATAAAGACTTTATTTGTACCAACAAAAACACACAACACAATACAATTAAAAGCATCAAAATTAACACAAAAATACCAGTCAGACAGTGATTATGTGTCGCAGTGATACAAATAGGCATCAGCTCAGCGCGTATCACACTACAACAGCAAGACACTGATTTTCAGCTCAATATACCTCCACCGCGCTAAATTATGCTTGCACCGGCCTTCCTCAGTTCGGAGCTCCTCAGTTCAGTGCTTATATTATAAGGATTGAGTCCGTCATTACATGAACAATTCTTTAAAATATATGTTTATCGAAATACTAAATAGATTTTACTTTAATTTTTCGATTTTCATAGAAAATTTTATACATAATGGAAATTTCGCGAAATGGCACGTTTTGTGAAAGGGAAAGTTTGTGAAAGGAACATTCTGCGATGAATCCCGAATCACACACTCATAACGTCCATGTAACGCCCTAGTAAGCTTAAACTTGTTTTAGTTTATGGGATACTAACTCATGATCATGATACTATATTTTATGATGAATGCAGCGAACTACCGTGGTTATCATAACTAGTGTTGTCAATCCACAACGTGTAACGGAAAGGGGGTATTTATTTATTCAACTTTATTTGTAATAAAGTTAAATAAATAAAAATGTAATACGCGGACTTAAAGCCATAGGCTTTATATACCAGTCAACCTACTGGTGATGGTATCAACCCGAAAGGTAGTAAACACACTAATCAATGTGAATAACTTTTACTATGAAACCATCAATGAAATCGTAAAAAAAATTTGCCGCTCTATACATTTTGGCATGGTAGGTAATTTTGTATGGAGGTGAAGATTTTTTTACGATTTCAGGGATGGTCACATAATAAAAGTGGTTCTCATTGATTAGCATGTTAACTCCCTTTCGGGTTGATACCCCCGTTTCCGTTACACGTTGTATAGTCTACTAACGATAACCTTTCGAGAGACTATCAGCATTTTTTAATAAAACCGAGACTATCGATAATACCAATTGTGTCGATAGTATTATGTCGGTAATAGTGTCGGTTGGTAACCGATACCATCGATAGTATTGCTCTAAAACAGCTATCGATAGTATCGAATTTTCGGCAACACTAGACCACATACGCTACGGAGGTAGTCTTAGAATAATTAATAATTAAGTATTTGTTATTCCTAAAATAATTTCCATTATGGAAACCGCCGATTATACCGTATCAAACTATCTCAAACCGAATCTAAGTATTACAAAAGTTTCCATTTATATCTACAATCGTAAAATTACGTTATTCGCGGTTGCGCGTGCGTCTTCCTGCGAGGGTCGGCCTCTCCACATCCTTTAGCACGAGGTCGAATTAGAAAATTTGTAATTATATTTGTTATTAATAAACTATTAGATACTTTTCAGGGTTCCGTACCCAAAGTGTAAAAACGGTCTGTCCGTTTGTCCATCTGTCCGTCGGTCTGTCTGTCTGTCTGTCACCAGGCTGTATCTTATGAACCGCGATAGTATATCATATCTTAAAAACAAAATATTGCGGTGTGCGATGCGGTCCTCCGCCGGCGCGAAGTAGGTAGCTTCTTTGTAAAACAGTTTGTTATGAGTATATTAGTGTCTTCTAATATCTTTAGATATAAGCTTATAATTAACATATGTAAGTACTAATGTTATATAAGATTGAACGTAGATGTATGCTCTCCGGAAAAACCTACGTTGTTTTATGGATAGCATAAAAATGTACATTATGTTATTTGGTGAAAAAAAAAATAAAACAAAAGAAAAAATATGTAAAGGGGGCTCCTTATAACAAACTAGATTTTTTATAAATAATGGAACGGAACCCTTCGTGCGCGAGTCCGGCTCGCACTTGGCCGGTTGTTTCTGATAAGAAAATAATGACATAGATTACGCATTTAAATTTCGCGTGACGTCACGATCAGCTACGATTTTTTACCCAAAGGTGAAGTAAATCGCCCCCACTCCGAATCTTCGAAGCGCTTTAACTTAATTTGTGAGTTTTTACTACTTTGCTAAACGTAACGTAAAAATAAGAGTCCTTTATTTTATGATAATGTAGTTGATGGAATAAATAAATTAATATATTTTTACCCTATCCACATACCCTTTTGACTTTGACCTACTGATTAAAGTCAAAAGTCAAAAATCATTCATTTAACTTTGCATATTTGTATCACTTGATAATAGTCATTTTTATTTTATTTTAGGTACTCTTAAATTATATATTAAGTTAATAAATCAGTTGCTAGCGATTTATTTGGCCCGCTGATTTTTGCTTTTGATTCGTTGGATGTGAGGAATTATCAACTTTTAAATTGGGCACTTTCCTGGGTCAAAAATAAACTATTTGGTACTGTTAAAAAAATAAAACGTCACAAAATAATGTCACGTGTCATGATCGTATCCATTTTTAATGAGATTTAAGATTGATTATTGCAGAATGGCCGTGTGGTTTCCGGCAGAGTAGAATAGGACCACTCCAAGTCCTCCCGTGAATGTCGTAGAAGGCGACTCAGGGAATACAAGCTTACAAACATCAATGAGACCTCTCCAACCCGTCTGGCTAGCGTGGAGAGTGTAGGCCAAGTCCTCTGGCTGCTGTGGCCATGTATGGCTCTGGTAGTACAGAGAGCGTCGTGCTCCTGCAGTGGAGACAACAAGACCTGATGATGATGATTGCAGAAAAACTGATATGAAGAGCTCTAAGTATTTGATTCCAAGAAACTATGACGTCATTAGTCTATATTTCATACAAATCCCTTAGAAATTGTTTGTTTTGACGTCCAGAAAAATTATCTGATTTGAGTTAAGACGAAGTGGTAGCTAAAGTGGCGCCCTCATTTGAAATAAATTGTTTAAAACGAAATATGGTGATAATTAAAAATTTGATTTGTATCAATGTCTAGAAAGACCTTTAAACTATTTTATGAATAACCTTTGAAATTATTACTAATAGTCCGTCTAGTTTTAAAACTGTTTTTCGCCAAAAGTGGCCACTTTTGGCGAACAGTTTTCAAACAAGATGGACTACCAATATTACTTTCAAAGGTTATTCATAAAATAGTTTAAAGGTCTTTCTAGACATCTATACAAATCAAATTTTTAATTGTCGCCATATTTAGTTTTAAACAATTTATTTCAAATGAGGGCGCCACTTTAGCTACCACTTCGTCTTAATGGAAAAAAGCGAATTGGGGTTATTAATTTATTTTTCTATAACTATAAACTTAGATGTAAGTTTCTCTTCTTTGTCTTATGATAAGCCCACGTGTTAAGTTAAATTTCCCAAAATCACAGATATCCTAGATTCTAGTTTGGGAAATTTGCGCACAATATGTAAACACATTTGCCAATACCTTTGGACCAATTTTGAAATCCATTCCGGAGGCAGGTTGTTTCCGAGATACAGACCCCCGTCTAGTTCGGAAATTGCCTGGGGCTGGATGGTCTTCAATTTTCTTATTCCTTATTCCATGTCATTTGAAAATTATTATGTGTGTATATAGCTAAACAAATAAAGATTATTATTATTAATACTTATATGTTAAAAGAATCAATGTCAATGAAAACAATGAATCTTCTGTATATGCGTAAAAACGTGCACAGTAAACATTTATATATGCATATTTATTAAAATTTTGGCCAGATACCGGTTTTGGCTAGGTCAACTTTTGGCCTTACCCCAATAAAGAACGTTATTTTATTAATACATGTATTCTGCAATTTATATGTATGTATCTGTCAGAATAGTTACGTAACATCTTTTATTTATGACGTTTCCAAACTTAAGGCCCATTTACACTAGGCAAATTTCTTGCATGTAGTGATCAAATAGATAACATATAACTTAACAAGCATTGTAAAAATCATTGACATAACCTTATCCTGATGCTTGGCACGACAAAATTATTGCTGATGACGACCTTTGTGGCCTAAGATGGTCATCATGCCGGTGAGATGAAGATAGAAAATGATCTTTTTCAGATTGACCTGGGTCTTGGATGTTTATCTATATAGGTATGTATTTGTTATTAAATACAATATCGTTGACCTAATATCCCATAACACAAGTCTCGAACTTACTTTGGGGCTAGCTCAATCTTTGTGATTTGTCCTTATATATATATTTATTTATATTTATTCAATCAAACTGAGGCAATAGACAACTTACATGGTCTTAACGAAACGTTAACCATACAACATCTGCTTCAATAAATTGCTATGCAACTGGCAAGAAACTTGCACCGCCTAAACGGGCCTTAACTCGTACCTTATTCATATAAATATTACATGCATATAGTTTACACTTTTAAGGCTAAATTTCGCGAGTTATTCCGGTCGGATCCACTATAAAATCGACTAGTCCGGTCTGATACCTTACCTTTTTTATGGGTACGTACAGTCAAGAGAAATACAGTTGTCGATTTAAAAATTATAAGTTTTTATTAGTTATAATATAATCAATCACAGATAATCATGTATGTTTTTGCACCTTTGACTTAGATAACATTAAATAAAACATTTATCCAATAAAAAAACAACTACCTTCCTAAAAAACACATATTTAAACAATTAAATAATAAAACCTTTCCCCTGGACTTGGTCGATATGGTAACGATTTTCTATTGTATATCACGCCCACTGTTTTCCAGGTAAAAAATACTAATGTAGATTTTAAGTTAGCCTACAATTTATATGCCAAATCATAAAATATTTTCCAGAGTAGATCAATAAACATTTGCTACTGACCGTACCAAAAATATGTTTGGGTATCCGACCGGAATAAAACATGTAATTATTATTTCTGATACCCGGGGGATCGGACAGGAATAAAAAATAATTAAAATAAAACGGATCCACTAGGGTTTCAGATTTTGGGGATCAGACCGGAATAAATCAATTTCGTTTAGTGTGGCCTTTGGCTAGTTCTTAATCTGTGCCTTTGAGTATTACGGCCCTGGGTTCAGTCTACCCCTTCAGTGATAAATACGTGATAATAACCTGTTTAAGGCTAAATTGACATGCTGAGAATGTTATATCGCAGTTGAATTGTATAATCTGCTGTTTGTCAAAACCTCTCGTTGTTTGGTATTACAGCTAAGTTTTATAAAACAGCCGAAAATCGTTCAGCTGGATTGTGAATGTGTTACGTTTCGCCTCTCTTACATAAACATCTCCTTTCACAGGCCTACTGGAAGGGATCTCTTTTGTGATAAGTAGTGCGTTTGTTCAAATTTAATTTTATGGTTGCTCTGTATACATTCCCGTTTTGATAAATTGATAAATAAATAAAATTATTTCTTAAACTAAAGTTCCGTACGGATAAGCTTTTGTGCAAGGCTGTTAATGAATACTTAGAGTTATTAATGACAAAATGACTCACAAATACAAGTCAATACAATTTTATCTATTTTGCGGTCAGACATTTTTACCCATTTCAAAGGAAAAATGTTAAGTAAATTTTGTGAATATCCGACAAACTAAAGTACTTATTGTTGTTCATTTGTTTTATTGTACATTGTGTCCCATTCGCCACGCCGGTCGTTACCAAATAGAAAATCTCGTCGACCATTCATCGTCTTTTCTATTTGCGAAATTGTATAATTTTGCGTTGCGAGTGGCTTCTCTAAAATATGTTTTTTGACTTGTAAAGTTTGTTATGAAAGTGATTTTTGGATGAACGTGAAATGAGTATTGCAGATATTAGTTCTGACTTTTTTAAATTTTTCGTACCCTATTTAAAAGTTTGTCATTTTTTGCTATTGTATTTTGCCAGAACTTTCAAATATATCAAATTTGATCAATTTCTAAATAATAATATACATATATATTCATATATATACCGAAAACACATGATTGGATTTTGATTAAATATTAAAAATCAAAGTTTTAAAAACATGCGCCAATTTCCTCAACCGAATTCCGGTAAAATCCGCAGAGACTACGTAAATAATGCTCACTAAAGATTAAAGAGTGACTAATCGATTCTTGGAATCAATACTAAAATCGTTACGCGATCTAGGCATGTAGGTGAAGAATGCATAATGTCCTTGCACACGCGAACTTTATACCGATTTGAAATCTGGTAGCAGATAATCATGTTCATCTTTGTATTTGAATATATTCCTTTTTTACCAGACGACAGCGAACCCAAAAGGGGGGCTATGTTTCGTTGCTATATATGTATGGTTGTATATTTGTTACCTCGTATCTTCACTAATTTCCGTAGTTCCATGACTAAAGGGTAAAGTTGGAAGCGTTTTGGCTGTTCACTGGATAGGCTATTTGACGTCACTCTAGAAAATTTATGTGGCGCCCTTTATAACCTAATGAACTGAACTAAAAAATGAATCATACCGTAGGGTATTAAATAAAAGGGCTTAAGGGGATACAAGAATTTTTCGGGATCCAGTGTTGCCCCCCTTTAAAATAAATTATTTGAAAGGAAACGGAGATATCATTTAAAATTTTGTCTTAACTATACAATGTCCTTTTTAATTAAGTACAAATATTTAAAGGGGTTATTCAGTCCATCATTTTGAACAACTTTGCCCAATAAATATATTTCGAAATACAAAAAAAAAATTAGGTTCTCATACAGATCAAAGTAGTCACGTGATATCGTTACTATGAAAAATGCAAAAAATTTTTTCGTATTTCGATATATATTTATTGGGAAAAGTTGTTCAAAATGATGGACTGAATCACCTCTTAAAATATTTGTACTTAATTAAAAAGAACATTGTATAAAAACAGGCTTGGTCGAGACAAAACTTTAAATGATATTTCCGTTTCCTTTCAACTATTATATTTATTTCAAATGGGGGCAGCACTGGACCCCGACAATTTCAAGTATCGTATTTCAAAAATAGCATAACAGTTTTTGTTCTGCATAGCTGTTTCTTCATGTTGTGCTTGCATTTGCTAAGTAGATAAACGTCTTTTTTCGTAACAATCATCCCGTAGTCGGATTTTATTTTTTAAAACTATATCTTGTTTCTTAAAAAAATTGTTATTGCATCGAAGCGGGGGTTAACATTATCATATTTATTAAAAAGAGTGTTCATTTCAAAACATACATAGAAACGGGTTGAATGACCTGTCAAATACGGATCCAGGTGTGTATAACCATCTGGTTATCCATATGTCCGTTACCCATGGGGCGGGCGTCGGTAGACCGTGACACTGATTTGATGATCATTAACATTTGACGACCTCCGTGGTATATTGGTCAACACACTAGTCCGCTAATCCGGAGGTTCTGGGTTCGATCCCCAGCCAGGGCAAGTTGGAAAATGGCCTTTTTCAAATTGTCCTGGGTCTTGGGTCTTTATATATATATATATATATATATATATATATGTATTTATCATAAAATATAGTATCGTTGGGTTAGTATCCCATAACACAAGCTTTAGCTTACTTTGGGGCTAGCTCAATCTGTGTGATTTGTCCCTAAATATTTATTTTTTAGTTATTATTAACATTGCTAAAAAATACCACCTGGAGGTCGATGTATTGTTGGTTATCAAAAGTATTACTCAGATATTTGGAAGGAGATGGGGGAGTCCTTTGCCCAGCAGGGGGAAAAAAACATTAATAGTACCTATACTATAGTATGCAGTATTCAATAAAACATTTTAACATGTATTTTAAATTTTGCCATTGGTAGGTTTACGACCGCTTCGGGAAGTTTAAATTATGTTATACTTAAGCCTAAGAGTGACCATCTGGTTTTAGCAAGTCGAAATTTAGGCGTATTAAGCTGATTTATGTTGCAAGTGTTATAACTATGAACGAACATCACTATTTTTCTTGAATTTTAATTTTATTTATTTTATTTTATCAAACTTTATTCTTACAAAGTACAAATATACTTTTAACAAATGGCGGACTTAATGCTAAGAGCATTTTCTCCCAGTCAACCATAGGGATAAACAGAGAAAATTATGCGGCACAATAAAGCAATACATATATCCTTTCATTATATTACTATATAATATACAATTACATTATATACCTATTATATATACATTTCAGAATAAATATCTACTTATACAATACTTACATATACATCTAGCTATGAAGAGAAGAACTAAATAATGATGATTTTATGAGGAAAGGAAGTTTAAAAGGTGGGCGTGAACTTTTATTTTGACATCTCTGATGTCTACGGGTAAAGCATTCCAGAGCCGTGAGGCTTGAAGAGAAAAAAAGTTAGATATAAAATTTGTCCGGAAAAGGGGGATAAGAGCTGAGTGTGAGTGAGTGTCTGAAAGATATTTAAATTTACATTTTAGATATTCAGGATAGTCAGGATTTGTGAGAATAGAAAAAAGAGTGCACAGTAGCCGAAGTTCCCTGCGGCGGATAGGAAGTCAGTTACGTTCAGAACGAAAGGAAAACACATGATCATATTTTCGAAGACAGAATATAAAACGAATGCAGTTATTAAGGAGTCAATCAAGTTTATTAAGAGGATCAACATTGATAGGAAAAATTAAAGCCTGTACAAGTAAGACCTTAGTTTTAACAGGTAGAAAATTTCTAAGACGGTTCAATTGTTGGAGACTAACTGTTATGTTACGACTAATTTCAGCGATGTGAGTGCTCCAGCTAAGAGTGGCGTCAATTTGTAATCCAAGGTTTTTTACGGAAATGCAGAAAGGAATAATATTATTATTGAAATATACACTTTGGATAGAATTAGTGTCAATTTGAGCAACCTGCCTCGAACTTCTCACCATTATACCCTGACACTTAGAGGTGTTGACTTTGATACCGAAGTCGTCAGACCAGGACATAATTGCTGACTAAGCAGTATTAATAGAAGCAACAGCCGTGTTGATATCCTCTGCTGGCGACTGAGCATAAATTTGAAGGTCGTCAGCGTATAAATGACAAGAACAACCAATAGTAGAAGAAAGAAGATTTATAAAAAGAGAAAAAAGTAAGGGCGATAAAATACCTCCTTGTGGTACACCAAGCGACAGGGTTTTCCAATCTGACAGGTCACGGTCCAATCGAACCGATTGCTGCCTGTCGCTTAAATATTCTAAGAACCAATCCACCACTGAGGATGAGAACTGGAGATGATTAAGTATAGCAAGGAGAATATCCTGATCAACCATATTGAAAGCGTTAGAGAAATCAATGAGAACAAGGATGGTGACCAAAGTATTCTCTATGCCTAATCTTATATCTTCTGTAACTTTAAGGAGAGCAGTAGCAGTACTGTGACCAGATCTTAAACCCGACTGTAGAGAAGTAAGGAGAGAATTAGAAAAAATATAGGAAGATACTTGAGCGTGTACTACAGCTTCAAGGATTTTATAGATAATGGGAGTATAGAAATTGGCCTGAAATTATTTAAGGGTTGAGGAGATGTAACTTTAGGAAGAGCAATAACGAAAGCTTTACGCCAAAGAGAAGGAAAGGTCCCAGTTACAAGGGAGAAATTGATGACATGAGCCAGGACGGGAAGAATTATTGGCAAGATGTGAATTTTAAACTAGATTAAACCAACAAAAGATTGTCGTTAATAAATTGAGATGTCACAGTAAGAATATTTATAGATTTAAATAACTCTCTTTCGCTAGGCCTATCGATAGTTTGTCAATTTTCGATTGTAACTATTCTTTCTTGGATTAAAAAAGCTTTTCTTTTGGACTAACTTACCTCCCATCCTATAAATCATGGCTATAAATCTGCGATGCCTATCGTGCGTAGAGAGTAATTAAAAATTAAAAGCATCTTGACTCGCATCCAATGGCCGAGGTCCATAAAAACTAATCTATGTGTTTTCCTGTGCAAGTCCTCATAACAAGTTTCAACTTCCATCTTAGGCCGGTTTGTTCGTGAATTACAGACAAACACGCAGACTTACGTTCTTGCCCTCTTATTAATTCTTAACCAGCCTATATCAAGCCACTACAGGACCAAAGGTCTCAGTAAAGCGAAATGTTTTTGTTTCTCTGCTGGGAGAACTTTTTGTTTTTCCTTTTTCCGATACCACGGTCATAAGAGGCGACTAAAGGCATAGATAACAGGAGAATGGGTAGAGTGTCATCTGTGCAAAGACTATCATTTATTAACTGAAATTGTAACTAATGTTTTACTTTATCTTCTGTATGTAATATGTGCGCGCTCGTCACTACCAATCCAGTTATTCCATTGCTGGAAATCAGTGCATTGCTTTCGAGGCAATATTATCACTGAGCTTTGACCTATTTGTCTTGCTGCAGCACACACACATTCAATAAATTTATTGTTGTTTGTATTTCAAGCCTGTGTAAGTATAACTAAATATATGTATAGTTTAATTTTTGTGTGTGTGTCGGTTGTGACAAATTAACAATTTATCTATCTACTGCGAACACGAATCCACTTACTCAGCCTGGTTATTACGGGATTATTCCTTTATTTCAATTCCCTTTTTGTCTATCTCGCTCTCCATCAGCCTGAAAATGGCCTGGGTCTTACCGGTCTAGATAATATCTACCCCGTTAGAGATAAAGACGTGATAGCGTTGGGAAAGGTCATTAGTCCAGCAGTGTATTAAAGAAGAAAAAGAAAGAATTAAAGGGAGATTATCAAAGACCGTTATTTTTTCATGGGGCCAAAGCTAACATGAAGGGGCCTTTTAGTACCTTTTTATCTAAAATATTATTATTACCATTCACACGCTTTATCTTTTTGGTGAAATCAAGCCAGTTTCTTGGGACTATTTATTCCTTCTGCCGGTACCCGGCAGTGTGGTGTGGGCTAACGTTTTTCTTGTGCCACGATATCTTAATCATTATCCTCATTTCAGCCGCATATTGTCCACGACTGGACATAGGCCTCTCCCAAAGATTTCCAAAATGACCGATCTAGAGCGGCCTGCATCTGGTGCTTTCCAACGACATTGGTCTGGTTGTCTTACCACCTTGTGGGTACCAAAAAAGGCATTAAACCGCTGAAAATATACTTTGTTTGAAAATTACTCATCCATACATATATTATTATTTCTTGTGATGATCTCATTACAACAAGAAGCAAATCAAATGCAAGAAGAAAGTGATACAAATTCATTACCAGCAAGAAGGTGAATAATTAGTTTTCTTGCATCTTCTCGTTTCACGGTTTGCGTTGGGTGTAAATAATAGAAATGAGAAAGTTTCTGTTTATAGTTTTATAACAATAACAAAAACAACGCAATGCGTAATGAAACGGTTAAGTACGTAGTAAGTATTTCATTTCTCCCAGACTAGCATGGAAGATAGAAAAATGCTGAAAATGCTCTCCTTCTTGTCGAGTCAAAATGGTTCCAGTATAGTTTCTAAATGCTCTGTTTGTCCTATTAGGGATACAGAACTTAAAGGTATTTTGTTAATAGTAACATTCATAACTTTATTAAAATAATTTGCTCATAATCAATCAAAGTTACGTTAAATCACAATAAATTCTAGCCTCCCTCAATAAAATCTAGCTTTCATGTGCTCGCGCTGCGTCGATTCGACTGGAGAGAGAAAAGAGTGATATTTGTGCACTCTGTACTAAGTGAAATTTCTTGTTTTTCATTCTCAATTTATGAGCCGCATTCTAATTATGTGTTTTGTAAACTCAAATGTAACTATTTGAATGAAAAAGTAAATTCTGTTAAAGTTTTTGCCCTGGCAATGGACATTTATTCGGCAGTTATGCAATGCGTCGAATATGCCCGGGCGTAATCCCTTCTCTAACTGACATCCCTTGTCTGAAAAAACACATCAACTAACAAATACGAATCATACGTTTTAAGTCCAAACAGGATTCTTCACCGTCTGCTCATCATTGTTTTAATTGATTGATTGGAAAGCGTTCACGTACGGAACGTGATATTTTGTAATGCACCGATGTAACACTTATGGTATCGCGTGACAAAGGAGTTTGCATTGCACGTCTCTACGCCTCTGCGGCTCAGACACGCCTACGGTACGGATGTGGATTTTTTAAATAAATTTGCTTTCCGACAACTCAAATCTGATACTTTTTCTAAATGTCAAAACTAAATTTTTCTATGGAATTAGTATAAAATAGAGACTAATGACGTCTTAGTTTTTGGGAGTCAAAAAGGTCTCATAATATCAGTTTTTCGGCGTAATAAATCTCAAATCACTTGAAAATGGATGTGATCAATGACAAGTGATTATTTTGTGGAGTTTTATTTTCTTAACAGCACAAATAATAATAATATAATAACAATAATCCTACTGATGTATACTAATTTGCACTGAATAAAATATTTTCTTTCTTTCTTTCTTTCTTTCAAAATAATTTATGTTCCCAGCGAGGCAAGCATGATTAGGGCGACAAATTTTATCCTTCAAATTTGTCGCATTTCGCGTAGTTTACCGCAACAAACTTAGACAAAATTGAGCGACAAAATAACTTTCATTCATAAAACGTTTTTTATCTCATGCCTAACTCCCGTGCGAGCATGGTTTTGACAGGTCAAAGTAGACATATCGACGGTTGGCAACGTGAAATCATGTAAATTTGTCGCCGATTTGCTAGACCCACATAAGACTCAATTAATCCTTTTTAATCGTATTTTAAACAGTTATTCCATTGAACTAAATGTATATTTACTATTAAATGTATATTTACATATTTGAATGTAGGCAGACATCTTTAAACAATGTATTATTGAATTTTACAAACTTAAAAATATATTTAATTACGAAACCATCTTTTGATGAATCCTACAACCACTCCGGCGGCGGTGAATGCATACGTACTCGGCGGTGGTATTTTCCTTTATGTTGGTTGTACGACATGAATCGAAACGTTCCGTTGCACATTCATTTTTATAACATTTCATTTTAATAATTTTAAATACTCTTTAGTTGCAATATTTTTTCTAGGAATTATTACATACTTATATCATTCTTTTATCTATGGTGATTGTTTTACAAAACGCGTGTTTTAATTTAAAATTATTTTATTTTCTTAGCTGACATTAGAAACACTGTTTAAAACCTGCCTGCGTGTGACGACTCATTTTACTACGTGTCCATTCATGAATTTTATCTTGTCGTTACAGAGGGAAGATACGTAAAGACCTCTCAGATAAAACATCATACTAAGGCCGCTGGAAAGTTAAAAAACAAAATATCTTAATAATTATTAATATCTTCCCTGTCATTTATTTTTTGTATGCTTAAATTTCTTTCATGATTTCTTTCTATAGCTCTACCTCGCTAATGTCACGATGGGTAGGTAGTTTATTGTTAGTTGAACTGAGACTGTCTATAACTTTATCCAGTTTTCTATATTAGTTTCAAAGTAGGTAATTAGTGATCTTCAATTACCAGGAATCAGTGATATTAACTTTTATTCATATATTCTCTTATAGTACATTAAGTTTTTTAAGTATATATTAGTAGGTATACTTATGTAAGTCCATCTCATTTCACTTTCCTGTCAACAAATATGTGAATAAAACGTCACAAAATAATGTCACTATGTCCATTTCCAATCAATTTTCAACGTGAGTTTAGATTTATTTATGCAAAAAAACTGATAATAGAAGCTCTATTTGACTCCAAGAAACTATGACGTCATGACTTGTTTTTTATACAAATCCCATAGATGGCTAGGACTTAAGTTAGGTACTTCGTATCTACTACAGATATAAAAGTTTAAAGGTAGAGTCAGGTGAATGACACGACACCTTGACATATTAACTTGAGGTCAAAAAATACGAATCAAATTAACCAGTTGAACCAAATAATCCTGACTAAGTTTGAGCGCAATAAAATATCCCTGAATTACCCACCCAGCTGAATCTCAGGAATGCTGCAAGTCCGACGAAACTGGAATCAAACCCACGACCTAGCTGTAGGCGAGCGGCTCTAGCAACTGAACCATGTGGTGGCCGATTAAACCGAATTCTTGGCTGAATAACTTGCTACACTATCTCTTCTTTATCCCTTACGGGGCAGACGCAAATACCCTGGTATTTGTATCTTGCGGCCGGATCCCAGACCCAAAGGACACTTTTAGTGTGATGGTAGACGAGAAGATGGAAACCCAAATTGAATTGGTGATGACTTACTAGCCGCATCCCTCATTAACATGATTCAGATTCTCGCCCATTCCCTCGATCGACTTTTACGATCAGCTCGGGAAAAAAAACAGCTAGCACATTCAAGTTTTTTTTTTCTCCCAGACCAGAATTAAAATAAAATGACCTACCCATGTCTAAAACGGCAAAACCTGACCAAATAAATTAAATTCAAAGGTTGAAATGCCCACTCTACCTTTATAGCTACATTGCTCCAACTGGCATTCCTTTGAAACCTTCAAGGCCGGAGAGATTGACCGCCGAAATAAACAAAAAACCAAAACTGTTTCAAGATTCAACACAAAACGAAATTATTAACTCAAAAATCCAAATTGCATTACACAATTTACAAAACTAGACAGAGAATGTGATACGCCTTGCCAAACGACTTAACCCTTTCGAAAAGAAGTTAACCACTAACCTAGCTTATAGAAATAGGGCCCAACTCAACTCGGCCGCTTAACTAGCTTACCTTTAACAGAAGTTTGCAGCGTGAAAATATCCGTCCATGTTAAGAGTTATTTCATTCAAACAGATGATTTTAACACGTTTAGTGCACAATTAATAACACACGAACGCACTGTTAAATTTGACACTTTCGGAACGGCAAACGCGCCTTCCCCCGACGACGCCTCGCGCAGAACTGACTCGAGAGCTAAAGTAGAACTTGCTCGGGCAGTTGAAGCCAGTCCGGTTTCGCCTAGCCTTTTGTCAAACGAACAAACACCTTACAAAAATTATGTAAGAAAAAATAAATTGAAATATCTTGATGAGTGAGATACTGGGGCTGGGAGAGCGTCAAGTGTGGATTTGGTGTCATTACACTCTTTTGGTGCAGTCGGTGATGAGGCAATAGCAAGTAACGGTTTGCAGTGGGTTTGCTTGAGGCCAAAAGTACACACGGAGATCTTCAAAGATTAAATTATAGATGATAAAGTTGACTGCTTGGTATTTAAAGTTTTTATGCTGTATACTTAAGTACTTGAGATACTGGTTAAGGATTGCGGTGTGTTTATGTTTGCAAATGTTATAGTGTCTTTTATAATATGAAACCTATGTCATATTATAAGAAGGTACCGTCTAAACTTTTTTCTCTATAACCTGCCGCAAAGTATGGATGTGGTCATGGTACTGTAGCCTTTTCGGAATCCGGCTTGTTCGGGAGGTTAGAAGGCATCAAATCTGTTAGCGAGACGATTCGTGATGACCCTCGAAAACAACTTATAGACGTGACTCAGAAGGGTGATGGGCCTAAAATTCTTTAATAGAGTATTGTCACCCTTTAAAAAAAAGGACCACCACGCCTTTTACTTTGTTTTGTACGATTTAGCGGTAGCGGACTGGGTAAAAAAAAATATAATTTTATTTAGTTCATCAACTAGGTTATCCAAAAATAAAGGATCCGTATTTTTACCCGACTACGGCAAAGCAAAAGGAGGGTTATGATTTTGACAGGCTATGTATGTATGTATGTATGTATGTTCATCTGTTCCCTCGTAACTTCCAAACTACTTATCAGAATTTGACAAATGACATATCATTAGAAGCGTCTTAATTGTCCGCTGGTTATAGGCTATATGGGGTTTCACAAAATCTAATGTGGCGCCCTCTAGCGGACAAAACATACAGAGTAAAAAAATAAAGTTAAGATAAATATGCCGTGTTTGGTATCATTTGAAAGCGCTTTACTTGTACATTTTGAATATATATATATTACTAGCATACGTATGTCAACTACCTAGTTTTTAGTTCATCAATTTAACTTTTGTTAATATTATGCGCCACAAATACACTTTAACACCAAAATAGTACAAATAATAAAAAGTAAAAAAACTAAAACCCAACTACGACAAAAACGACGGTGAAAAAGTATAATACAAGATTTTCAGAATACTGAACTGAACGAAGTTGCTAATGTAACACGTTGTCAAAGTGCTATGGTAGGTAGGTATATGTAACGTGTGACTACGCCTTTCCAAACATGAAAATTTATCTCTACATAGTGAATATTGCATACTTCAGAATAGTATTGTATGACATTATTGTCAATTTACAACGAAGGCATCTTGGTAGAGTCTACTGTGTCCATTTACTTGCAACTACATTAGCAACTTCGTTCAGTTCAGTATTCTGAAAATCTTGTTTTATACTTTTTCAGCGTCGTTTTTGTCGTAGTTGGGTTTTAGTTTTTTTAATTTTTATTATTTCGTTCAAAGTAAACAAAAATCACGAAAATTCAAAGTAGGGTGATTTACGTACGGTGATTCACCTTTAGATAAAAAGGAGCTGATTGTGACGTCACCCGAAATTTAAATACGCTGTGTATTCGTCATTATTTGATATGAGCAAAGAAAAATACGTTTACCATACTTTTTGATAATCTATCGGTCTTACGACCCAAAAAAAATTTGTCTTACTTAGAGTAAAATAAGTCATTATGTCATGTAGTATTAGAGAGGGTTTTAGTTTAGCAGTAGAGCCAGTCTTTCCCAAAGTGGGCGATAACGCCCCCTTGTGGGCGCTGGAGGCTTTAAGGTAACGGGCCCAGAATAAAGTTGGGGGGCGCTGATGTGATTTAAGCAATGAGTGATTTATAACTTCAGCTATTTCATATTTTAAAATTAACATATACACAACGCTATTTATATCGTTAGTGGAATCAAACACTGAAAAAATTTCGTGTTTTAAAGTTTCGCAGGTGAGGTCCCCACTTCCGATACTCTTTATTATTGTAAAATTGTATTATTATTACTATTTTTTTATTTAAAATTAACAATGTTGATAATTGTTATTTTTTTATAAAAGATACTTTAATGTACTGGTGGTGTACGTATTATTATTGCTCTCTCTTGTAAAAAAGTCTAGTTTAGAATATAGGTTGAATTAAACTACAGGCAAGACAAATATGTGATTCAGGTTTTTATGGTAAAAAAATGGGGGGCGCTACAAAATAACTGATTTTTTAAAGTGGGCGTTTGACAAAATAAGTTTGGGAACCTCTGCAGTAGACTTTTCCCGTGGCTGATATGATGACCATGAACTAAAGGCATCTGAAGTAGCGTACTCTAGTAACTACAGTTCTTACTCACTAGTGAACTAGTGTGTAGGTTTCCTCAATCTCACGTCAGATTTTTCAAAATGTATGTATCTAGTTTAAATGTCTTGAATTCATTCAAAAAAGGAATATTTAACTTGCTTAATATTTACATTTGACTAGTAACGACTAGTATTTAAAATTGCTGAGAAAGTAAACTAGAATCACCAAGAAAATTTTACAGTAAAATACTTACATTGTAACTACTAAAATGAGGCTCTCCATATTAGTCTCTATGTTTGCAGCATTCGCAAAATCTCGTTAAATATTATTGTAGACTCTGTTTCTTATACGAAAAAAAACGTGATATTTGCCGGAACCCCCCTCTCTCGCCAAAGTAAGCTAAGATGAGGTTCGGCTGGACCCCATCCCTCCCTTCAACGCCTCACGTAATTTATGGACGTCCCCTACACCATATCTAATAATATGCCACAATTTTCATTGCGTAACGTCCACACTCGCCGGCCATAGACAACATTATGTTCGTCAAGCATCATTTATTTAACTTTCAAGACTAATCTGCTAAGAGATCTATTTTTAATTTAATATTTTCGTCATCTCACATATCTAGATAAAATCTCGATTAGGTTAGAAGTCAGAGATCAAGTAGTTTGAATGATTTGGTGAGTAGTTAGTTATTTCTTTACGATACTAAATACCTACATCTACATCTATACATACCCGTTGACTTTATATTCTCCTAATTAAACTATCGGTTGAACATTATCTGGGAAATTTTCCATAAATAGTGTTTCTGAATGGCGTAGGGGACCCCTTTTTAACCACCAGACAAATTTTTAGAAGCACGTCGTGTCTATGATACTGACCTACTTTCCATAAATTTAATTTACTAAAAATGAAAAGTATTCGGCTTCCCATACAAATCAGCGCACGGCCAAATGGATTCGGAAGATTTTTTTTTTATCAATTTTTAATAGTTTTTTTACTGAAGTCAGTTTTTAGTTTTGAAAGGTGTTATTAAATCATTTTTCAGATCTGTTTTTTTTCTGACAGGACATGGTGTGGACTAGCTGCTAACTGCTCATAATAAAAATTCCTGAATAACCCACATGTATTGTAAGATAATAAAAATATTTTAAACTATATTAACTTCTAATTTATTCAATAAAAGAAAAAAAAATGTTTTCTTATCGGTTAAAAGTGTAACTTGAATTAATATCAAAGAAAAAACTTGAATTAATATTAAAGAAAAAAAATACCGCATAAATAAAAAATAAATAAATAATTATAATTGCATAAGTTGATAAAAAATGCTATGCAATAGCTTTACCGCGGCAGTCTCCAAGTGCCACACGTTTTTTTAATTTTTTAAAAAGAAATTACTTAACTATACAGTCAGTAGCAAACCTTATTTATTATTTTAGCTGCTCACTTGTGCTTATCTAGGTTAACTGGTTTTCCACAGTCAAAATTTATTTTTCTTATTTAAAAATTGAAAACTTCGCACACTACAAATAGGTGTGTGTAATTTCTATTTGCAACAGCTGATTTCCTGAATATGATGAAATGATTGCTAATGTGTGAACTGTATACTATTGATGATTAATATAGAATGATTTGGAAATAAGTGACAGACAGTCAAATAGTAGACACCGATTCAATCTTATTTTTATGCTTTCAAAATGTCACAAACATTAATAGAAAAACACAAATAAATATTTAATTTGCAACACAATCTTTTTTAGAAGTTTGCAATTGCAACACAGTCCTTCTTCAGAAATTGCGTTTCAGATAAGATGATTGGTGGCCTCTCAAATTTCTAAATTATTTCAGGTTGACGTAACAGTTGAATTATTTTCACAGCTATACGATGAAATAGACCAAATCTATCATTCACAACACAAAACCTTTCCTTTCTAATTCATAAAATAACATAAAAATGCGAATTCACCAGCACTAATTAATAAATTCAAACAATCATAATAAAGTCTATGCAATATTTACATCACGAAATTCAGTTAGATTGCATAACGTACTGTTATGTTGTATACATACTTACTACCTGTATTATGTGAAACAGTACGGATCGTATAAAATAAAAATAGAGAAGAATGGGTGCATTAGGCTAGGCAGGCTAGCACTTCTTTATCCATAATGGAGAAGACAGAGAATCCATGGGTCGCAAGACTTAAGAATCCCCTTACCCTAGACTTCTCCATACAAACGAAGTCTACGTTTTATTTTGAAATGACGTGTCATATTTCGGTTGCAATTCCTAGGGTTATGATTGGTTTTTGACAGTAAAATTATGAACTGGAAAGAAAATATAAGGGTGTAGAAGTTTTCCATACTGATGTTCAAATATGATATAATACTAATATTCTCTTTTAAGTTCATAATTTTATTGTAGAAAACCAATTATAACCCTAGATAATTGCAATTTCTTTAAAATGACATAATTTTGCCCATATCTGACATGTCGTTTCAAAATAAAACGTAGACTACGTTTGTATGGGAAAGTCATATTTTGTCCGTGGTAAGGGACTCTTAAAGGCACTATTAACATGATGATTTTATTTTATTTGCTTGAAAGATTCTCGACTACAACAACAGTATAACATTGCATTTTAAAAAACATGAAGTCATTTATACATCTCCCCTTATAATATGTGTATTATGATAGCGGATGAGTTCGTTGAAGTGGCAGTGGGCAGGACACTTAGCGCGAAGAACCGATAGCCGATGGGGCAAAAAGGTTCTTGAATGGCGACCACGTATGGCAAGCGAAGCGTAGGACACCCACTCACAATGTGGTCAGACGACCTGACCAAGGTCGCTGGAAAGCGCTGGATGCAGGCCGCTCTTGATCGGTTGTTTTGGAACTCTTTGGCAGAGGCCTATGTCCAGCAGTGGACGTTATGCAGCTGAAATGATGATGATGATGATGACTTATAATATAATAGCATTATTTAATCCATGATAATAGTAACATAAACAATAAAGGAACCGACATTTAGCAACAGTCTTAAACCTTATCAGTGCGTAAATACAACATATTATGTTCTATTACACAATGCTGCAGTTAGATGCAAGAAAGAAGATCGGCAGGAAAGTAGAAAAAGGAATCAAAATATTTTACCGCATTACCTATTTAGGAAGATATTCGCATTTTCACATAATCTCTTTATCGGCTTATACGGCCTGCGCAGGAAGAGAAGCTGCTGGTACATTCTACGTTTTATCTTTTCTCCCAGACCAGCATGGGATATAATTTTTTTGGCTCTAAGTACCTATTGTAGGTAAGTAGCGAAGTAGATACCTACCTTCTTCGCTACCTACCCATGTTACCTTATGTTTTTACCTATGTTTATGTGTTGTAAGTAAGTAGGTACCTACCTACTAACAGAAAAGCTAAACATATTTATGGTTTTGACTAAACCTACTAAAACTAGATCGTTTTTGACTTCAGACGAAGAAGAGTTTAATTTGGTAATGTATTTGTGCCTTAAAATTAACCCTCGGATAAAAGAACAGACTTACCTGAATGACATCATCATCATCATATCAGCAGCAGGAAGTCCGCTGCTGGACATAGGTCTGCCCTAAGGGTCTCCGAAACGACCGATTGGAAGCGGCCTGAATGCAGCTGCAACCTTGCTAAGTTCTAACCTGGCCTGAATGTGTTTATATTCAAATTGAATATTGAAACGAAATAATATCTTTAAGGTTGGATTTCACTTGTCAGCACGGAGTTACGCTATAGTCTAGAACCGGCCGCGCTCTCTCTCCCTCTGACAAATGACGGTTCTGTGCTATCGACAGAAAAGGATAGCAGCATAGAAAAGTGCTTCTCCGTGCCGACAAGTGAGATCCAACCCTTAGATCCCAACGATGCACTGTCAGTACATACACATAGTGTATATAAAAGTGTTAGGAGTGTCAGGGATGCTGCACAGGCGCTTCTGTGCAACCATACGCAAGCAGTACACATCTCTGACTGAACGTTTCGAGCAAACAATAACATCATTCCATTTACAACTAGATTACCTTTCTATGTTTTTACTATTTTGTGATAGTATTATGAGCATTCATAATCGCACGCATGTTACGTCAGAATCAGAACGAAAGTAAATGAATTGAGCTCGTGAAAAGTTGTAGTTAGTCTGCCGGAAAAGTTATTTACATGGAAAAGAGCTAAAAAACTTGTTGCGAGTGTAAAACTAATTTTTTTTTTTTTTATTGCATATAACAAGTTTCTACGCCCTCCCTCCGTTTATAAACTGCCTTCAACTACAAACCGACTTCACCCCCAAACTACTCAACCGATTTTGATAACAAAATTACGGGAATACTTGACAAGTACTTATAACCTTTCAAACAAAAAATATCTATCGTTCCCGGCATTTTCGAATAATTGGTGAAAATACACGAAAAAAGATTCCTCCTTTTCGGAAGTCGGTTAAAAATGTGGAGGTCATCGATTCGTCGAAATCTTTCTTTTGTGTATGTTCACCGATTATTCGAAGACGCCTGGGCCGCCTTGGAAAATTCTTTTTTTTTAAAGGGCATACTTGTCACGTGGTCACGTTTATAGACATTTTATGAAAAATGTTTGTGTAGTTCGGGGTGTGAAGTCGGTTTATAGTTTTGAAAAATTATTTAACGTGAAAATATCGTGCTGCTTGCCGCATTTTGAGTTAATTATAATTAAGTATCAGACATCAAGCTATGTCAGATATGCTTGAAATAAGTATTTAACTTTAGTGTGGGCCACTTACACGACCGAAAAACTAACTAAATTAGTAACTTTTAAACCTACGTAGGTAAGTAAAAGTAACTGTAGTTACTTTTACTACGCGATTATTATTCGCATTGCAAAAAAAAGACATACCTAATCGCGGACATTTTTATTAATATTTCAAAAACTACTGAACCCATTTTGATGCCCAACGAACTTGAAAATTCTATTGATATTTCCTACATGCCTGCCAAATTTATTGCGGTACAAACAAACATACATACAAACAATGTGTTTTCGCCCCCAACTCGAATAAGAGATCTCGCTCGCTTCGCTCGCTCAGTCAATAAAGAATGATACACTACAATATGTCCACAGGTAATAAGTTTCTTTTACAATTTTCCTTTGGATTAGGGATTCTTAAAATGCCTAGGAATTATAAGTCTTTCTTTATAATAATAGCAGTGACCTACTAATTCACTCAGTTAAACCTCGTTTAACCGCACCACGTATAATTTTCTTATTTGCGTCTCATGTTACGACGAGAAGATATTGCAAGTGAAACTTATCGGATGGTCGCAGATATAAAATCTATCTATTATCTCCCTTCCTGTGCGTATTTTTTTTCAAGGTCGCCACGCTTATCATGTCAGTCAGTAGAGTTACACCTATTTATTATATTTTAATTTTTTAATTTTGGTGCAAACATACTTTGCAATTACACTTGTTGTGTTTTTATGTAATAGACAAACACAGTGCCGAAACTAAGAATAAGCACAGAATAAGTAGGTACTAGTATAAGTAGTACAATTGACAACATTTCATTTTCAAAAAGGTACGAAAATTCGAAAATCATTTCGAGATTTTGCGATTCTGAACAAGTAAAATATTTTTTTAGATTTTTTTGAGTTATATTTTTAGAGATAAATGAAAAAAACTCAAAAGAACAAGGATATAGGCATTTAACAGGTTACGCCTTGGCTTGAACATCTAAAAGTAAAAAAATAATGTACAAACTGTCAGCTGTCAATTGACACGTGCGTCAATCTGACAACTGACATCACGAGTGAGAGAGAGAGATAATAGTAGTGTTGTTCTATAGAAGTATCAGTTCGATAGGAAGACCCATCTAATATCGATAGTTCTTTCAGTATAGTAGAATTAGGATTGGAAAAAATACACATGCATTCAAATGTTTACATAGCTTGGTGACGAAATGATAATATTTCCTATAAATGATTGATATTTCAGGTTAAATAAACATAATATTTACATCAAGGTCTTAAAAACATTTAAAAAATTAAATAAGGAAAAATTATTATGCCCTAAAATGGGGCGACTGTCAAAACACAAGGTGACATTTATGATAGCTTTTTCTTGGGTTTTTAATTAAATCTTTCAAATTTCTGAACGCATGTTTATTTATATTTTTGAAAAAGCAATCCTGGTTTGTCCGCCATCTTCTTTCCACAACGCGTGTACGCCTCCGCCTTTGATTTTATTTTCAGTCAAATTCGCTCCAACTTCAAAACGCTGTAACTTAAATAGTAAAAAATGAAACAATTTTTTCTTTGTGTTCTAGATTTCCGTAAGGGGCGACTATGAGAATCCGTTAAAAAACGTGGGTTACCCAAAAACCCCATTTCAAGAATAGAGTTGATAGGGCACATTTTTTTATTGTCGAATATTACAAGCGTAATTTTTATGCCATTTGTTTTCCACGTCGTCTATATAATATTTTGTTTTGCCAATAATAGCTGAGATAGAAGCGTTTGATTTTTAAATTAATCAAAGTAATCCTTTTTGTACGGTACGTAAGTTTTTGTTAGTTAATGTTTAGATATAAAATACTAAGATTATATCTACTTCTTTAATTTTACTTTTTGTAATTAATAATACTATCGATATCGAAATGTTACTGCTACAAAACACAACTCTATAGACGTCAGTAAACGTTTTATTTTTAATTATAAAGTACCTATGGCAAAGATGTAAACTTGTTACATCCTAACTCTTGTACTTACGCTCTTTTGGAATGGAGAGATTTTAAGAATTTAATTTTAGGAGAAATAATGAAAAGAAACGAAAAAGAAAAAATACGTGTGTCCTTTTTTTTGAAGTTCTTTAAGGAAAAAAAATAAAATATGTATATAAATTTTTTGAAATGTTGTCAATTCAGAAACAAGCTGACAAACAATTTTTGTTTTGATTAATATATATGTATAAATTATGCAATTTTAAGAAGTAGGTAAACAAACTATCATTACAATATGCAGTACATTGCGATGATAGTTTATGACTTCATTGCCTAATAAAGGTTTTCTTTCTTTCTTTTCTTTTCTTTCTTTACAACGCACCTAAGATTAATAATCTTGTAAGGCTCCCCAAGTTGACAAAAAGTTCGCCTATTATTATATTATAGACGGCCTTATCGCCTAGTAAAAAATAATAAAAAACCGTTTTGTGTTTTGGTGCAAAAAGGGTTTACTGAAGTACTTTCACGATTTGCGGGTTTTTTTTTTTTGGATCATGCGCTTTCGAGGGTTCATTAACAAAACTCAGCCCTTGGGATCTATAACTTTTGAAAGTTTTTTTTAGAATATCTAGTAAACCTATCAAGTAAAAACAGGACCCGCCTCGGCCCTTGGACGAGACCCCAGCTTAAGCTTAAGACCCCAGCATAGAATTATAATCCATACTTATCTCTGAGCTACCCTACTGTGCAAGGGTAATAACGTCAAAACAAATATTCTCTATGGGATTTGTATGAAATACAAGCAGATGACGTCGTCTTGGAATCAAATAGCGCTTTTAAGATCAGTTGTTCTGCAATAATAAATCTAAAACCACGTTAAAATGGATATGTTCAAAGACAAGTGACATTATTTTGCGATGTTTTATTATCTTATCAGTACAAAATTATTTATTTTTGACACAGGCAAATCAAATTCGAAATCTTTGATAATTTGGCACTGACAGCAACATGGGCAACATAGCGCCACTCTAGCACTTAAAATGAAGTCCACAAAGTAGCATAAAAACAAGCTCCTTCGTGTTTCAGCTGTGCAGATGTATATTTGGAGGCAGTGTTTAGGCTTTAAGAAGCACCCGTGCAAAGCTTAAACCAGACTTTTTGTCTTTAACGAGGTACAATGCGACACCAATAAGTTGAACAAAAATGGCGGACTTCAAAGCATTTTTGTACAAATTCCAGGCACGTACATTGAACCAAAATGGCGGTTTTCGGCGCAGGTACAAGCAATGCGGCGACGACTGCCATTTTGGTTCAATTTACGTGTCGAGAATTTGTACAAAAATGCGTTGAAGTCCAGTATTTTCGTTCAACCTATTTGTGTCGCATTGTAAGTAGTTATCGGTCCTGTATGCCTCTCACAAAGTTCCTACCTACTTCCTTTATAAAAGATATTAATTTTCTGTCTGGCATATCATGGGCCTCAGGTGCAAGGCAGCTTAAAAGACTTAGTAGTAAACACACAAAAAATACCTCTTCTAGAAATCCTATAGCTCCGTGGCAGCAGCATACCATAGAGCCCGGGAGCTGCGGTCGCCACATCCGTTTCTCCCTCGATTTCTATAAAGGCGGCAATTTTTGCGACCATAAACGATGACAAATGGCTTCATCTCGATAGCGAGATAATCGATTGTTAAGTTGGCACTCACCGCAGGATTGTCTTTGCGTTTTCGAAATTCTTTTTCTCTTTTAAGAGATCCAAACAAAAACAAAAAATTGTTTTCCACTCACACTCACTCAGAAACCTGTCTTTTATTGTGTAAATAACAAACATACTTAAAAATCATTGAGATCGGATTACATTTAGGAGTAGAAAAACATTTTCTTTTTCTGTATGGACAGAGTTAGTGCTGTACTTCCCTCTTAAGTTCAGCGGTGATCACTTATCATCAGGTGACCCACTTGTACTTACGTTTGCCGCCCTATGACATAAAAAAGTCCGCCATTTTTGTTCAACTTATTTGTGTCGCATTGTACATATTTATTATACCGGATATTAAATCATAATTATGGACGTTAAGGGGATAGCTGAATTTTCCGAGGTCCAGTGCTGCCCCCATTTGAAATAAATCATTTGATAGGAAACAGAGACATCATTTAAAATTTTGTCTTGACCAGGCACTAGATAACCCTTCAAACTCTCTTATGAACTACTTATCTACGCACATTACCGAAAAACGGCCGCTTTTGGCGTGTGTGCGTAGAAAAGGTTCACGTTATCACTTTAAACTGTAAACAGTAGTTTATAAAATGGTTTGAAGGGTTATTTAATGCCTGGTCAAGACAAAATTTTAAATGATGGCTCCGTTTACTATCAAATGATTTATTTCAAATGGGGGCAGCACTGAACCCAGGAAAATTTTGGTATCCCCTTAACGTCCATAATTATGATTTAATATCCGGTATAATAAATATGTACAATGCGACACAAATAAGTTGTACAAAAATGGCGGACTTTTTTTATGTCATAGGGCGGCAAACGTACAAGCGGGTCACCTGATGATAAGTGATCACCGCTGCCCATGGACAACTGCAACACCAGAGGGTGTGACAGAAGCGTTGCCAGCCTTTCAGGAAGGGAAGATGTGGGGGAAGGAAAGGGGAGGGGAAGAGTCTCCGGCTCTCTCACTCACCGAACGAAGCATTGAAGCGGTGACGCTACTACTCAGACGTCGATTTTCTGTGAGAGTGTGATACTTAACCGGACGAGCCGGCCCATTCATGCTACTAGCAAAACAGAGTTTTGCCGGTAGCGTGGCTCTACCACAAGTAATGCTAAATAACTTCTAGCATTATTGTACAAAAATGCTTTGAAGTCCGCCATTTTGGTCATCTGTTAGGTATTTACACAGGATATTTATTAATAATCACAATAATATTATAAAGGCGAAAGTTTTTGAGTGTGTGTATGTTTGTTAGTTCTTCACGCGCAAACGGTTGGGCCAATTTTGATAAAACTTGGTATGCAGGATGACACCCTGGATTAACACATAGGACTTTAGGCGCGGGTAAGATCGCGGGGCGCAGCTAATAATAAATAAATGATAGATAATATACACCTTTAAACATTGCGTATAGGCCTAGTTAAATCACGTACGGATTTAAGTAATCAAAATTTTAATTAAATTTATTTAATCTACTTACATCTCTTAAAAGTTATTTAAAAAATTCGTATACTAGTTATAAGAATATACCCAACAGAATTGAAAAAGTAAAGGTTACCTGCTTTCTCCTGCGCGACTGTGGAGTGCCAGGTATAAACAAGAGAGTAAATTTTAATTATATAATGAACATATACTCATCTGTTTATACCAATGAGGATTACTGATGAGGGTATATACCCTCATTAGTTATTTAATCGTGTAATATGTCAAATGAAAGCTTATTTTATTCTTAGTCCATAATGTATTAGGTTGCCTAATTACCTGAGAGCGGCCCGTCCGTCTTTGTTTTCATACAAACGCTTGTTCGTGATTATGGCGTTATGTAACAATTTTTTTTTTAATTGAGTTAACAGGTATTTTGTGTGCTATTTCTACGTTTCTACCGAAATAAAAAATTAAAATTTGTACAACAAATTCAGTATAAGCTTCCAAAAATTAAAGTTTTTGAACAGATACCTGAACTTCGACCGTTCATAAAGTTATAGGTACTTATTATTGTAAAGGTGTAAAGGTAGAGAAAATATTTCCATATAAACCTCGCAAACAAATGTAGGTAATGAAAATTTTAAAAGTAAGACGAGGTGGCCGCTCTAAAAGGTGCTCCATTCCATTGTTACCTTAATTTTTGGTAAAAAATTTAACTTGTCTGGCCAGGAATATTTATTGCTTATTTAGTTCCAGAAAGATTAGGTACGTCACCCTTTCTGGACGACGGAAATTTACTAATTGTTAAATAACCAAATTAATTTTATTTAATCAATATTTTCTGTGTCTTTTTAACGAGCTAGTTGTACTTTTCGTGGACGTGAGATTTTAATGAAATAATTTAATGCCTACCTAGATATATAGGTATAAATGCACCAAACTGAGTTAGCTGAGTTAAATAAACCGCAAAAAATCGTTTAGTACTTTTGGAGATTAAAAAAGTAGGTGTGGATATTAATTCGTCGGAATAATTTTTATGTACTATGTTCTCCGATGTATCTAGGTATGTACCTAGTCGAAGACAGAGTAATTTATGTATTGAGCTCAAAGACGCTTAGACAAATTTGGAAAAAATATTTTTTTTGTTTAAATTTGTATATTTGTCTTTGTCTGGTGTAGTTTAGGGCTGAAGCATAGAATTATAACCCATTATGTATGGGCTGAAGTCGACTTTTTGAAAATTATTAAACCATTCAAAAGACTCAACGTGCCGCTTTTTGCTTGTACAGAAGCGCCCCTAGTGACGAATATAGTAAACATTGACTTTACTGCCATCTGTTGTTGAATAGTGAGACTATTGCCACGTTCCATTTTATTTGAAAAAAAAAAGGAGTGATTATAACCTTATTTTGATTTTTATGAAAATTAAAAGATTAAATGAAATTTATGTTTTTTATGAACATTATTTATATGTTTTCTCTTTAAATATATACGTAAAACTAATACGTCAATTATTTTCATTTTTAAAGTTATAAAAATATTTACATGATGATGCTACGTTACATAAAATGAATCGCTTGTTTATATGTTTTTTAAATAAGAAATGTCATGGAGTAAATTCAATTGTGTTTTTCTCATAAAATTATAGAAATTTTAACATAAAAATGGGCGATACGGTGATGGAATGTAAACCAGAGGACAGTGTTAACAACAATATACCTCCTGAAGCGAAACCAGTGAACAAAGATGACGAAAAACTCAATAATGAACTCAAAAACAGATTACGTCGATACATAAAAAAGTTGGATGGTATGTTGCTTACCTTTATTTAACCAGAGAAGGACCATACTGCCGGGCCCATCTCACTGTCTAACTTTGGTGCACAATATGGTTTACAGTAGCTAACGAAAGGGGTGTCGATTTTCATTCTATGAACCATATAACAGCATTCCATTACCCTGATTCTTCCTTATGCCTAGCGTCACTGTTCTAGCGTATAACTTACTTACTTTATTAGGCTATAAAACAGGTAAGTGATCAGGCTCTCCCAATAAAAGGATTTTCCCATAATCACCACCTGGGCAGGCGGGTTGTTGATTGCAGTAGATGGTATTACACCTTGGCTCTGAGGACCCTGCTGCCCGTTCAAAGGTTCAAAGATTCCAAGATTCAAATGTTTATTCAGTAATTAGACCTTTACAGGCACTATTACACATCAATAAGTATAATTTGTTACGTGAAAAGTAAATTAAAATTTAATTTATTTTTTAAGAAAAGCTACTGATACCAACGCTTTGTAACGACCACTGCTGAGAAGAAACGCCGAAAGAAACTCATTTTCACAGTATTGGTCACCTATTCGCTAGAAGGGCTTTGTTTGAAGTTCTGATGTATGTATCTCTCTTAGTCGCCTTTTACGACACCTGTGGGAGGGAAAGAGGTGGCAAGAAGATATGCTCTGTCATCATGACATGATAAGATAGGTCACTTAATATTTCTGCGAAGTGATGTGTTTGGTAAACTGTTGTTAACCTTTTGTCAGTTTACCCCCGACGCCAAGTCTAGTAAAAATACATATTTTCGATGTTGTCAACGTAGTCACAGTCAGGCGACTGTGATGTTAGTTTTACATTTATCTTCTATTGTATGCTTGTATTCTCTGTCAAATATAATTTAAAATAGTTTGCCGACACTAAAAATAAAAATAAAAAATCTTTGACTTCACAGAAACAGGCACAAGTATCACAAAACAAGAGAGTTTGAAAATAGAAATAGAAACATTTAAGCAACTCTACAAACCTAAGCTTGACGGCAATGAAGATTCATATAAAAAAATCCCTAAATTCTACTTCAAACTGCCTCGCAATGATGAAGTTCTGAACCAGAAATTGAGAGAAGAAACCAGAGCCCAGTTCTTACAGAAGAAGAGTAAAGAATTGTTAGATAATAGTGAGCTTAAGCATCTTTGGAGTTTGATAGAGAAAAGTAACGGAAGTTATAGCATGGCTAATAATGATGAGCTGACGATTGACTACTTTCAGTTTAAGAAGATTAGGGATGAGGCTGGGCCGAAGTATAGGTAAGTTGTACTTTAACACTATCGCTGCTGCAGCCAGTTATGGATTTAGCAGTAGGCTGAGAAGGTCGGAGCCTAGGGAGGCAAATTTGAGACCAATTGTTATTAATTTATTGTAATGCTTTATAAAATTATATATTCTGATCACTACATTTAGGTCTTTTGGTATAAAAACAATTATGGACATAATTTGGGGACAATATTTAGTTTTTTATTTATTTTTGATATATAATTCACTCTGACCATTAAAGTAAGTAACAGGGGAGTAAGTGTGGCCACACACTGGTCTACAGCCTTATGAAAATGCCATTCCGACTAGCTAAGAAGAAGAAGTAAGTAACGACACCTCTCCAGCTAAAATCCATCAAAAGGTTTAGGCTGCAAAGTTTCCAAAATAATATACATACATAAAATCGAAAAACATAACCCTCTTTCTGGCACAGTTGGTAAAACACATATCTGTTTTTTATTTATTTATTGAATGTTATTACAAAAATGTAACAGGCAGACTTATGTTAAGTCCCATGGTCTTTTCTACCAGTCAAACTACAGGTTGACTTTATAGTTGCTGATAAAAGCAAATTTTTGACAAAAGCAGGCCTGTGTCACTCACTCCCCGTTTAGGCATGGAAAATATATCTACTATGCGCGCGGCGACCACTCCGGAGAGCAAAATTCAGTTACATTTATTATTTGTCCAGAGTAATTAGAATGAAATTGGCTTGTAATGGATGATAGGTATCTAAAGATAGAGGTGAGGAGTTCTGACGCGATTTAAATTAAACCATAGGGCTGACCACATTAAGATATTTCTTAAAATTTATTTTCTGAGTAAGACTTCTGTATGTGAGCACTAGTACTTATTCTGTGACAAAAGTACTGATTAATGATAAACTGGTTTTTCCATTTTTCTAGGCCATACTTTACAGCTGAGGTGTTTGGTCGCCTTCAGGCAGCCGAAGGGGGCATCGGGCGCGTTCGCGGAGTCTCTTTGTTCAACTACGTGATGCGGCGGGTCTGGCTGCAGCAGACCAGGATTGGGTTGTCCTTGTATGACGTCACGGGACAGGGATATCTTACCGAGCATGTAAATACAAGTATATCACTTAATTTATTACAAAAATTTAAGAGACAGACTTAAGGCCCATCGCCTTTTCTACCAGTCAACCTACAGGTGGTGCTAATAATAGCAAAATTTTGGACGAAAGTACTTTAAAAAACTATTTCAGAGAGAGCCCACTGTGCCGTGTTGTACGTTACAATTAAATTTGTATCTTTTTGGGTACTAATCAAGTTCTGTTTGTTTAAAAGTGCGCGCCACGACGCGTCGCGTCTCAGTCTGAGCTGACCCTAAGCGCAAAAAGAAACATATTATTCTGTCATAAGACCTTATTTCAGAATAAAAACAAAATTTTTCAACGAACGTAAACGAAAAATGTCCCATTTGAATGTCACTGCCTGCACCTGCAACGCTACCAGGGGTTCATTAATAAATCATCATCATTTTGATCTCAGGAAATTCACTACTTACAGTTTCATTACAATCAATCGAGAAATGTAATTTTTCAACCCATTTTATATATTTCAGGACTTGGAGAGCTACATAGCGGAGCTGGTACCATCTTTAGCAGCTTTAGATGGCCTGGACTCATCATTCAGCTCTTTCTATGTATGCACAGCTGCGAGGAAGTTCTTATTCTTCCTCGATCCACTGAGAGTGGGACGAGTCAGAATAAGAGATGTACTGTCGTGTTCGTTTCTAGATGATCTTTTGGAGGTAAGGATTATATTCTATCTGGCTTGTCTGTCAAACCTACTAAATTGAACTGAGGCCTCGATAAAATAATATATAAAAAATAATAATAATAATAATACCCGGCCAAGTAAGTGTCGGACTCGCGCACAAAGGGTTCCGTACCATTATCTATAAAAGAAAGTATTTTATTATATTTTCATGTTTGTTGTTGTAGCGGCAACAGAAATATATCATCTGTGAAAATTTTAACTGTCTAGGTACAAGGCTTATGCAATACAGCCTGGTGACAGACAGACAGCGGAGTCTTAGTAATACGGTCCCGTTTTTACCCTTTGGGTACGGAACCCTCAAAACTTAGTAATGCATTTGTTCAAAAGTATTACAACCGGCCGCCGTTCGACTTGTATCCTCCTTGGGAATGCAGTTGTTGCATCAGATGTTTATGCTTAATCCTCTAGTCGCATCTTACGACATCCACGACAAGAGATGGACTAGTAATTCTAAACCTGAAACCACATGACATGCCACAAACATTCCGTATGAAATGTTTGCGTGTGGGGTGTAGTGTGATTTAAGTATATTATCTATCAAACATATACTCCTATGTATGTTTTTTTAATTAACGAATCAGAAATGAGATAATTCGTAGCAGAACAAAAGTCACTGACATAGCCCAGCGGACTCGTTGAAGTGTCAGTGGGCGAAATACAGTGCGATGAACCGATGGCCGATGGGCAATAAGTTTCTCGAAAGGCAAACTAACATGCAAGTGCGCAACTAGCGTAGGAAAACCTACAAGGTGGTCAGACGACCTCTGGAAAATGCTGGATGCAGGCTGCTTTGAATCGGTCGTTTTGGAAATCTTGTGAGAGGCCTATCTATGTCCAGCAGTGGACGTTATGCGGCTGAAATGATAAAGTTATTTTTTTAGCTCCGAGAAGAAGACCTTCCAATGGAACTCCAAGAGCAAAACTGGTTCAGTGCAGCATCCGCATTGAGAGTGTACGGACAATATCTGAATCTGGATCGAGATCATAATGGGATGCTTAGTATCAACGAACTGGCTGGGTAAGTTGCAATCTCTTCTATCTCTATCCATACTTCCGTACTATTATTCATCATTTTTCTCGCCACTTCCCTATTTGGGGTCGGCTCTGTATGTCAACTGTTTCCACTTCTTTCTGTCATTTACCATACTTGCACTAGCCCCTCGTTCCTTCATATCTGTCCTTAAACATTCTTTCCACGTCTTTCTTACTATTATTATAAATCTAAAAGTAACTCTGTCTGTTTGTTACCTCTTCATGCTTCAACCACTGAATTAATTTAGATGAAATTTGGTATGGATATATTTTGAGGCCCATGGAAGGACATTAGGATAATTTATTAAGGGAATGAAAAGGGCAGTGGAACTTTGTATGGGGAATCCTGTTTGTCATACAAAATTATTCTTTATTACAAGGTATAAAATTTACGCAGACGAAGTCGTGGTGAAATATTTTCTAAATCGTTTCGCCATTAGACGTGTTTCTAATCTATTTCTGGGTCCGACTCGCCTCAAGAATTTCTATAGGTTAATGTTACTAACAACTATTATTCAAAGCTGCAAAACTGGAAATGTCGTTATGTAATGTTTAATTAAATCAATTTTGTTTATTTTAATCATTTGTTTATTTTAATCATTTGTTAATTTTAATCAATTGTTTATTTTTATAATTTGTTCATGGCGTTATTGTTGTTTTGGCGTCCTCTGTGGCCTAGTGGTCATTGTGCCAGGCTGTCACACCAGAAGTCCCATATTCGATCCCCGATCAGGTCAAGGTGAAAAATGATCTTTTTCTGATTGGCCTGGGTCTTGGATGTTTATCTATAAATGTAGATGATGCGAAAGAGGTCTGTCAGGATCGTAGCAAGTAGAAGTCCGTAGTCTCTCCCTACCCCTGTGGAAAACAGGCTGATAATATGTATGTATGAATCTATAAATGTTTTTGTTATAAAATATAGTATCGTTGAGTTAGTATCCCATAGCTCAAATCTCGAACTTTCTTTGCCCCAAAGAAAGTTCTTAGCTCAATCAGTGTGATTTGTCCGTATATTCTTAAATTTATTGAATCAAAAAAAAATGTTTAATCGCTTGTTTATGTTTTTTAGTTACGGTTCGGGCACGCTAACTCGCGCGTTCCTCCAACGGGTATTCCAACAGTGCCTCACCTACGACGGAGAGATGGACTACAAGACGTACTTGGACCTGGTGCTCGCGCTGGAGAACAGGAGACAGCCCGCGGCGCTGGCGTACCTGTTCCGTGTGCTTGATATCAATTCACAGGGATACCTGGATGCGTTTACTCTGAATTACTTTTTCAAGGTTCGTATTTTTTTACCGACTTTAAAACAGAAATTCACTGGGAAGCATACTTGATGTAAAGTTGTTTACAGTCTGTTTAGGATATTGCAGGCTTGAATCACCTGATTAACTGGAAAAAAAACATGTATTCGTGTTTCGGAAGGCACGTATGAACCGTGGGCCCCGAACGCTCGCACCTCCGCAACCCAAAGGGTAGACCAGAACCAATCCTTGGATAGTTTGATGATCACATTGATTGGTTGCGGAGGTCAGACGGCAGTCGCTCTGTGTAAAAACCAGTAACCTCGTCAAATCACCTTAGTTAGGTAGCGGGCCCCGGGCTCTGAAGCGTTACTGCTGAGTATGCAACCGGGAAAATACGCTCGGATGACGATGATGACACATTTTGCGTGAAGAGATAATAATAATAAATAAATATACAGGAACAAATTACACTGATTGAGCTAGTCCAAAAGTAAGTTCGAGACTTGTGTTATGTGATACTAACTCAACGATACTATATTTTATAACAAATACATATATTGATAAACATCCAAGACCCAGGACAATCTAAAAAGGACATTTTCCAACTTGCCCTGACCGGGGATCGAACCCGTCAAAAGAACTGACGAAAAGAAAAGAAAAAGATGATGCCCCTCCCTCCCTAATGCTGCGACGTAATATGTAAAGGACCCGAAACACCACTAATAAGTTGTTTGTTTTATATTCCATTTTTTTTTTCAGGCGATCCAAGAACAAATGGTGGCCCACGGCGCCGAGCCCGTCAACTTCGAAGACGTGAAGGACGAGATCTTCGACATGATCCGCCCCGCGCACCCCGCAAGGATCACACTCAACGACCTCATACGGAGCGGGCACGGTCACACCGCGGTGTCCATACTGCTGGAGCTGCACGGGTTCTGGGCGTACGAGAACAGGGAGGCTCTAGCTGCGGCCGACCACAGCACGTGACAGCTGGACAAGGACGAGTTTGGGCTCGTGAGGCGACAGAGAGCGCTCTCCAAAATTACTGACGTCGAAAAATGAGTGCGGGAAGAAGGAAAATTAAATATGTAGAATATTTCAATTCTAAGATTTCGTGTTTTTGATTAAATTTATAAAAAATCGTGCTTCAGGATGCATGCTAAGCTGTTGGTTTTTGGTCATTTTTAGGGAGCTTAATGGTAATCGTGAATTTAATGTGCTTCACAAGGCACGTTAGGTGGTTGCGACAGTCTGCATTCGTATAATTGAGAGGACATCAAGCTGTTGACGCCATAATTTAACGTGCTTCGAAAGGCACTTTAAGCAATCTAGCCCTACCAAATGCCTTTAGACAGCCTTACAAACCTGACACATCAGTTGACCGCTTACTTATGGAGTGGACAGGGTCACACCCCGGTGTCCATACTGCTGGAGCTGCACGGGTTCTGGGCGTTCGTGAACCGGGAGGCTCTAGCTGCTGCCGACCACAGTACGTAACAGCTGGACAAAGACGAGTTTGGGCTCGTGAGGCGACAGAGGGCGCTCTCTAAAATTACTGACGTTAAAAAAGTTATTGAGTGAAAAAAAAACTAATTTCGGATTAAATTTGTACATACCTAATCTAGATAAATATTCGTATAATAGCTTCGAAAGACACGTTAAGCAGTTTTTAAGACAAAAAATGCCCAGACAGCTTGGTAAATCTCCGTATATGACCACATCACGTGACAGCTAGACAAGGACGAGTTTGGGCTTGTGAGACAACAGAAGGCGCTCTCTAGAATAACTGACATCGAAAAATAAGTGAGCGATCTGCAGCTCCATACATTTTGGCACGGTAGTTATTTAATTTTGTGAGTTGACGACCTCCGTGGCGTAGTCGTCACCATGCTAGTCCACCACCCAGAGGTCCCGGGTTCGATCCCCGGTCAGGGCAAGTTGGAAAATGGCCTTTTTCAAATTGTTCTGGGTCTTGGATGTTTATTTATATATATTTATATATATATATATATATATATATATATATATTTGTTATAAAATATAGTATCGTTGAGTTAGTATCCCATAACACAAGTCTCGAATTTACTTTGGGGTTAGCCCCAAAGTAAATAAATTGAGTTAGCTCAATCAGTGTAATTTGTCCCTATATATTTATTTATTTATTTAATTTTGTATGGAGCTGCATATTTTTATTTTAGGATTTCATGGATGGTCCCATAGTTTAAGTTGTTAACATTGGTCAGTATGGATGTAGAGGGCGCCATATGGGATTTATTGTGACGTCACCTATCCAATAATGAGCGGACAGCCATATGCTTTAAACGATACCTCATTTGTCAAGATATCATTCAAGATGCGAGGAAACAGATGAACTACCGTACATACATACATACATAGAGACGAACATACATAAACCTCCTTTTGATTTCGCCGTAGGTAATAAATTATACTATTCTAACTATATCCAAATCTGGTTAGGCATTTCGCAGTTATGACGGAATTAAAAGACATACATACATGTATCCTGATCACATTACACTCCTTGTTGGGCAGTCGTGTAAAAAAGATTAAATCGCCCATTCCAGTGGTGCCATTTTTGAAACACGGGGTCACTAAACGAGTTATTGTTTGTATGGAAAAAAACAATCATTTAGTGACTCCTCGTTGCAAAAATGATACTTCTATTCTCAATCTGTTAATCTCACTTCTTACCACAAGTCAAAGTTACTTTGGGAAGCGAAGTACTTGATAAATTATCTTTCCAAAAAAGTTGATTAAAGACTACGTTCTGAGATGCTATAAAACAAAATATATATAATTCATTCATTTGATTTATTATATTTAATATGTATTTGTATATTGTTCGAGATTTTATAATTATAACATATTTGTATTTAAAGTTTTAAAGCTACATGTTAGAAATTGTACTTAGACATTATTATTATGGCTTAAATAATAAATTGTTATACATTTTTTTTCGGTTATTATTTCATAATAATTGCACTTACCTCGACCTCACCCACCAAGCGGCGTCAGCAGCCATACGAACGTAGACTCTTTATATTTGGAATAAGGTGTAAAACTTTAGCGGCGTAGGTCGGTCGCGGGAGCCGCTTGGTGGTCCAGATCTTTTCAAATTACCAAATAAATTATAATAAAGTCTAGAATGACTACGAGTAATAATCTAAAAAAACAACATTGAAATTTAAAATAAATACCAGGCACATAAAGTTTTTATTTCCATAATGTTTATCATTCCTAAAAAATACCCAAAGGTAGACGCATCCCTTTCTTGCAAACTGTATAACTTTAAGTATCTCTTTCGGGAACAGCTTTGCCACTTCGTAAGCATTCTAGATTGTTTATAATTTCTTTGAATTTATTCATATATGAATTTGAATGATACCTATTTTATTAATGTTTTAACAATTCATCTCGCGGCACTTATTATACATATGTTCTCATAATAATCACAGTAAACGTTGATATACCAAAAATATGCGAAAAAATAGTAACAACAAAAGTCTATAAAAATATAAATAGTAACAATCATAAAAAAAATATATATAACAACTTTTCTAAAATATCACTTGTACTTTTAGCTTTATTGTATGTACTCGAATTGATACATGTTTATCAGAGATTTTATGGCGTCGTTGGCTCAAAGGCTGCCGTGGGTATATCCCATTCGTGGGGACAAATGGGAAAAAATACAGTTTTGTGGGTTTCGTTTGTCACTACCCTACTGGGGACCAATGGGGATTTCTATTATTTCACAGTGCGTGAGCTACTTCTTTCTCTATTATTTCACATTTACTATTTAAAAATGTCATTATTAGTTATTTTATTTAACAAACATGGAAGACAGGGACAAATGGAATTCTAATGGATGTCTGTCCCATTTGTCCCCACTTGGGACGGCTGCCATCAACCTGCCGTCGATAAAGTGCCGCTCGTCTGTAGAGCACTAAATGCAGAAAATTAAACTACAAAATAAACAACCATGGGCGAGTCGGACTCGCGCACGATGGGTTCCGTACCATAAAAGGTATCCATAAAAAATCACGTTCATTATATGGGAGCCCCACTTAAATATTTATTTTTTGCTGTTTTTAGTATTTGTTGTTATAGCAGCAACAGAAAAACATCATCTGTAAAAATGTCAACTGTCTAGCTATCTCGGTTCATAAGATACAGTGTAGTGACAGACGGACGGACGGACAGCGGAGCCTTAGTAACAAGATCCCGTTTTTACCCTTTGGGTTCGGAACCCTAATTACAGTAAAATATTACACGGACTCCTGCGCGCTCCTGTATTCGTAAACGCTGCCTCGCTCCAGGAACTCGCTGTACTGCTTTCCGGTACCTTCATCCGGTCCGACCGAATCCGGCGGACCGTATCCGCCGCCGCTGGGAGAGTTCATTATGTATTTGTCCTAGAAACAATCAACAGTTATTATAAAACAATTTGGTATACCTTTTCAATGATGTCCAATTTTTTTTGAGACCGTTCTAGAGAGGGACACCAAATTTTATCTTAGGTTCGTGGTCTTTGAAAAAATATTTCTTCGTATTTATTTTCTGAAAACGACACCAAACAAAGGTTAGTATTTAATTGTCGGTTGAAGTCTGATTATGGAATTGTAGGTGTTCTACTGTTATTTATAATCTGTTTATATGTGCCTCGCTACACTCAGGATTCCACCGTAGAATCCTTCGTTTCGCTCTGGATTCAAAGTAGCGCCCTCCCCTTCAAAATGTAACCTTATCCCCTTGTAATACAATCCACTATTAAAAAACCTTTCCAAAGACGACTTGAGAACGTGAAGCGTTTCTGCTCACATTTACGTGCGTAGAAAAACTTCACGTTCTCACTTTAAACTGTAAACAGTAGTTAATAAAATAGTATGAAGGGTTACGTAGGGTCTGATAAAGACAAAATTTTAAATTATATCTCCGTTTCCTTTCAAATGATTTATTTAAAATGGGGGCAACACTTTATAATGTACTTATATAATTGTATTAGTGCAATATGAATATAATAGAGACAGTTATGAGGCGTGCAAAAAATCAAGTCAATGATAAAATATAATGAAATAAATAAACAATATGCAACAAAACCCCTGTCCGATCCTTGTAGGAGCAACTCAGACCGTCAATATGAACAACTTTTCCTATGGGACCAATGCTTGAAACTCGAAGAAAAAAATCTACATTTTTATACAAATTGCCGGGCCGGCCGAACACTTGTATGAGAATGTCGTTTTTTTTTTTCGAGTTTAAAGCATTGGTCCCATAGGAAAAGTTGTTCATATTGACGGTCTGAGTTGCTCCTACAAGGATCGGACAGGGTTTTTGTTACATATTGTATACAGACAAATCACACGGATTGAGGTAGTTAGTTCAAGACTTGTTTTATGGGATACTAACTTAACGACACTTTGTTTTATAACAAATACATACAACGTGGAGGAAACATACCCGTAATAAATCGAACTACGGGTTATACTAGATCATTATCTAAATCTAAATATATATAACTCAAAGGTGACTGACTGACTGACATAGTGATCTATCAACGCACAGCCCAAACCACTGGACGGATCGGGCTGAAATTTGGCATGCAGGTAGATGTTATGACGTAGGCATCCGCTAAGAAAGGATTTTGATCAATTCTACCCCCAAGAGGATAAAATAGGGGATGAAACTTTGTATGAAACTTTGTCAATTTTAAACCGATCGGGCTGAGACTTTGCATGCATAATGCTACTATGACGTAGGCATCCCCTAAGAATGGATTTTGATAAATTACACCCCTACGCAGGCAAAGCCGCGGGCAAGAGCTAGTAGTATAATAAAATTAAAGTAACAGTCAACAAACAAAAAAAGATCGACATTCCCATACAAATTGCCCGGGCGGCTGGACACATTTGTATGATTTTTTTTTGTTTCTTGACTGTTATTTTAATTTCATCATACTAGTGATCTAGTACAGCCCGTGGTTTGATTAACTTAGGGTACCATTTCACGTTGTTGATTTAGATTAGATTAACATCCAATAAAAAGGAGTAACAGGCCAACTCACCCCTGGGTAAGCCTCGACAGATGCCTTGCCTCCCAAGTTGATGAGGCGGCCGTCGGTGCGCAGTAGCAGGTTCAATCCTCGCTCGCCTGGCTCACCACCTGCAACCATATTACATATTATATTTTCTTTTATCGGAATAAGGTCAAAAATAAATTAAATTGTAGATAAAATGTAAAAGAGCGACGCGTCAATTAGGCGAAGAACACAACGAGATATTGCAATGTCGATAATTTTTAGGGTTCCGTACCCAAAAGGTAAAAAACGGAGCCCTATTACTAAAACTTTACTGTGGGTCTGTCTGTCTGTCTGTCTGTCGGTTAGTTAAAATATTAACAGATGAAGTTTTATTTCTATAACAACAAATACTAAACACAGAATATCTATCTATTTAAATATATATCTATCTATCTTCTATCTATCTATATAAATATATATAACTCAAAGGTGACTGACTGACTGACATAGTGATCTATCAACGCACAGCCCAAACCACTGTACGGATCGAGCTGAAATTTGGCATGCAGGTAGATGTTATGACGTAGGCATCCGCTAAGAATGGATTTTGATCAATTCTACCCCCAAGGGGATAAAATAGGGGATGAAAGTTTTTATGAACCTTTGCCAATGTTAAACCGATCGGGCTGAGACTTTACATGCATAATGCTACTATGACGTAGACATCCCCTAAGAAAGGATTTTGATAAATTATTACACTCCTACGCGGGCGAAGCCGCGGGCAAGAGCTAGTGTGTTTATAAAAGGGTTGTTCTCATGTCTCTGTACTTATATGATTGTATTACTGCATTATGATAGCCCAGCAGATTAGCTCGTTGAAGTGGCTTTGGGCGGGACACAGCGCGACGAACCGATGGCCGATGGGGCAAAAAGGTTCTCGAATGGCGACCACGCACTGGCAAGCGAGGCGCAGGACACCCACCCACAAGGTGGTCAGACGACCTCACTTCGATTTCCAAAACGACCGATCGGAGGCGGCCTGCATCATGTAGGTGTCCTACGCTGCGCTTGCCGGTACGTGGCAGAAATTCGAAAACCTTCCTGCCCCATCGGCCATCGGTTCTTCGCGCTATGTGCGCCGCCCACTGCCACTTCAATGAGCTAATCCGCTTCTTCTGTACTTTAGTACTATTCTGTGACCGTAACCACTAGGCACCTGACTCACCATTCATGCCGTAAGGACAGAAGGCCCGCCTCTCGGTGAGCGCCGACAACTTCACACTGCGTCGGAACACCAGCTCCCTACGAACGCCATCCCCTCCACGCCAGCGACCTACAGGAAAAAAACACGGGTTATGATCTATTCTACTTTGTACAAACAAGGTACTAGTAAAATCTTGACATCCCAAACAAAAAAGAAAAATTATATATAAGAGATTCTCATATCAAGCCCTTTTATTTGATGTATCAATATCACACAATATTGTTTGTTTTTTCATTTTCAAATTTACTCCCCAAGGGTTTAAAATACTCATCTGGCAGAAAGGAAAAGCACTTTCCCAGTTCGGCTTGGGACAGCATCGTGCGCGCACCTTAGTCACATTCGCCCTGAGAAAGAGACCTCCAGATGAGGTCGAAACATGTCGGCCAGTAGGCTGACTCTCTACTTGAGTTACCCGTTTATAGCATATTTAAACAGTTTATTTGCTAGGCAAATTAATAAAATCCCCGACGACACCATCTAGTGATAAGTGGCAGAACTACATATTCTAACCAATGTTTAATGGAATTGATATCCGTAGTACCATCTATAATTAGTAGTGATCGGATAATTGGGCGCTTATTTACCTAAACTTCAAGGGGCACATTACACAGCGTTGATACAATCACCAACCTGATAAAAATAATTATGTCGCAGCATCATTCTAGCGATTTACATTAACTACATATTCTAGCTGTGTGATACACTACTAGCCCGTGCACGACTTGTTTAAAGCTACATGTAGTTCACGTAAAAAACCGCATCGAAATTGGTCTATCCTTTAAGAGCTACGACGCCACAGACAGACATTGCGTCAACCTTAAAACACCTGTCTTTTTTATCAGGGGTCAAAACAGGTACCTTTGCCACCCGATCCCGCTCTCAGGTGGAACGCCGCCACAAGCATGGGGTACCGTCGCTCGACTATCTCCACGTCTGTTATTCGAGTGTTCGTCATGTGTGTGTGGACTCCGCCTGCGCCGTGCCAACCTGGGCCCTAGGGATTAAAACTACATTTTAAAACCCTGTGTATTCCTGCAAGCTTGGGGGCCTAGCGCAGTGTTTCCCAATTAGTGGTACGCGTACCCCCAGGGGTACGCAAGGTTGCATCAAGGGGTACGCGCAGCAATCTTTTAACTAAGATATAAAATCAGTAAAAACAATTTTGCAAACAACTGTTTTGCAGAGCAATCAATGGTAATTTGGGCTGGTCTTAAAGACATTTATCGTGTCAGCAAAGCAGCAATAAAACATTTATTGTTAATGAAAAACTTAAAAACTGAACATCGTCTCAGACTTCATCTCGAAGACGACTTGACATTGAAGCTGACCAAAATGCAACCAGATTTTTCGGAGATGTGTAAAGAAAAACGTGCACATTAGTCACATTAATCAAACTGGTGTTATCCGTCATTAGTTAAAAATGTAAAAGACATCTGATTAAATTTTTTATTTACCGTTCCTGCAATAAGGGGTACGCGAGTTTGAGATCTTTCTTGGAGTGGTACGTAGAAAAAACTAATTGGGAACCACTGCTAGCGTATACTGCGTCAAGCGGGACCATGCCACTCGTTCAGTATATCTTTGTCATAACCTCTATGTGCGACAGAGATAGCAGACTACGTCGGGTGATGTCGTGCCTTTGTAACACAGCGAACCAAAAAAGAAATTGTATCGAACTTTTTTTTACGTAACATTATTAATAAAAATACATTATCATTATGTATGTTACATTCGTTATATACATTTTTGCATACAAATTGTAGCCTATGCCACAAATCGATAGACATATTATTGTGAAAATTGGATCATTGGTTTGCTATGGTGGAACACACATCAATATCCTTATCCATACATAGACTGCTAAAATCGTTAGCCTTCCTTTTGGCTTTTCCAAAGTCGGTTAAAAAGACCTGACGATTATAATAAAGACAACATACCGCGCCGCTGCCACCGGCGACCGTCTCGTAGTAGCCCCAACTCTCTTCTCCAAGAGTAAGGTTATTCATACAGCCTTGCGACGCAGCACACACCTATGCAAATAATATAGTCTAGAATATTTTATACAAAAGTCATACATTGGCCACAAAGCCTATAAACTGACAGTAAAATCATCGACTAAGCATTAGAAAGAAACAACCAGAAATTAATTCGAAACAAAAAGGGGAGGGGATGCTTTTATAAGTAAAATAAATAAATAGGGACTTTTATAAAAAAAATGATTGTAGGGTTGACAGGAAGAGATCCCTGACAGGGATTAGTCCGCCTTTGTACTATTGTGGTTTTTTTTGTATTTTCATTATGGCTTTTTATGTACAATAAAGAATTTTTCTATCTGTCTAACAAATCACACCGATTCAGCTAGCCCCAAAGTAAACTGAAGCTTATTTTATGATAAATCACTTATAGATAAACTCCCAAAACCCAGGACAATTAGAAAAAAGGCCATTTATGCCATTAAGTGGCAAAAAATATCATTGTAAAGAATCTTACTTGGAATGCTTTCAAGACCACGTCGACGATTCTCTGTGACGTCAGCACGTTGCCCCCGACCACTGCCGCGCCGTCCGACGGGTCCAAGATGGACCCGGGTGGGATGATCACTGACACCGGGTTTAGGCAGCCCTGCAAACAATTATTTTATTTCATTTTGACAATGAATATGTCAAAATAGTTTTTCTTACAAATTTACTTTATTTTATCTCGATTTTGTTTGTTAGTTTGCAATCTCTTTATTCTAAAAAATATCATAGGAACACAGATTTTGTTTTTTTTTTCGGTTTTAATTATTTATAGATATCGGAATCGGGTAAAAGTCACTAAATACATAACTGTTAAAATGATGCTCCGTCAAAGAGCGTAGTTTTTTTTTTGTTATTTGCACCGTTCAAATCACTCACATCAAACATATCTTTGAATGTTACTCAATCATTGTAGTTTCCTTTCAATGCAGCTTCTTTTATTACGGGCAACTTTACTTGTAGACTTTTCTATTTGAAAAGAAGAGAAGGATGGAGGCTTTCTTATTCACAAGCGTAAGCTCAAATTATAGGACCTTTCTTTTATATCTCCTTTTTACCTGGTTTAGAGGTACATCATGTCCCACCATGCATCGCAGACAGTAAATGAGCGCCGAGAGAGTAATAGCTCGTGGTGCGTTCAGGTTGCCCCATACTTCCACGCCAGATCCTCTAAAGAAACAATCAAATATTTTCAATACTCAGTAAAGTATACTTTATCTAAAAATACTGAACAGGTTATTAGGTTTAGCATCAAAGTTTTTGAACGAGCAAGCGAAGTCCTCCGAGTCACGCCTGTGTCACTCCCCGTTTAGGTATCGAAAATCTACCTACATTATTACTACGCGCGCGGCGAACACTTCGAAGGGGAAAATTCAGTTACATGAATCGTTTGTTCAGAGTAATAAGAATAAAATTGGCTTGCAATGGATGTCTAGGTATCTAAGCGAAGAGGTGAGAAGTTCTGAAGCGAGCTAAATTAAACCATAGTGCTAACCACATTGAGTAGATATTTCTTTGAAACTCTTTTCGGAGTAAGTCTTATGTACGTGAGTACTAGTAATTATTCTGGGTCCGAGTCTACTTGAACAATCCGGTGTTTGTATGTTTGTTCGACGTTAACACAAGCATCTTTGATGGGAACTTTAAAGAACTTGGTGAGCGTGTATATAAGGCCAATAAAATTTATTTGTTCGGGCAACCATGAGCCAAATTGGTCAAGGGGTTGTCGAGATATAGTCAGGAGTTGACAGTTACAACAATCAAACGTTTATTCATTATTTAGGCCTTTGCAGGCACTTTTACACGTCATTGATATCGAATGACCACTGACGGTCGTGTATAGTCTTTCGATGCGACATTTGTAACCTTTTTGTATACAAAAAAAAATTACTTACTATATAAAGAAGCTTACTTGAAGTACTAACAAAAAATATACAATCTCACGTGAAATCACATATCGCGCTGCCGTTCTCCTTGTCCAGTGTAATGGTGAGCTGTATGGGTGTCCCATTGTCCATGTACTCAGTCGCCTTTAGTATGCTCGAACCTGTTTTCGCCAGGGCGTTCTTGGCTATTTCCTGTAAAAAGAATTTAAGAAATGTACGCCAGAAATGTAACATTCGTGAAATCGTCTTAAGAGTCCCCTTACCCTGGACAGAAACAGACGTTCCCATACAAACGTAGTCTACTTTTTATTTTGAAACGACATGTCGGATATGGGCAAAATTGTGTAATTTTAAAGAAATTGCAATTATCTAGGTTTATAATTGGTTTCCTACTTCAGTATGGAAAACTTCTACACCCTTATATTTTCTTTCCAGTTCATAGTTTTACAGTCGAAAACCAATTATAACCCTAGATAGTTGCAATTTCTTTAAAATTACAAATTTTTACCGAAATCTGACATGTCGTTTCAAAATAAAACGTAGACTACGTTTGTATGGAAAAGTCTAGGGTAAGGGGATTCTTAAGTGCATAGGCCTTAGATCATTTAATACAGGATAAGCCTTACCTGCGCGTTCACCTTTGCCGAAGTATAAGAACAAAAATCTAATACGTTTCGTATTCGATTATGATCATTATGTAAATCGGTAAGGCATCGAAAAGACGTCTAAAAGTGCTCCGTTTAAAATGCCATGTTATGCAATTTTCTCGTGTAAAAAGAGGTCAAACACATTTAATCTTCCAAAAGACTGCATAACCTTTCATTAGTAAGTATTTTTTTATTTTATTAACTTTGTTTTCTATTTAAATGTAATTACTGAAAAATCGAAGAAATATCTATTAGTATCGGAAAAAATAATCGAATCACGTTTGCAACAGATTTCCTTCCAGCCCATAAAATAATCTAAGATCTAATACGAGACTAGTTCTTTAACCGCCGTTTAAAATGTATTATTTACATTCTTAAGGTTCTGTAATAAGGTTCCAGTTTGAAAAACGATTAGTTGATGACGTAGGCGCACTCCCCACAAGACTATAGCGCACTGCTGCACACTCCTCACGAGATTAAGGCGCACTCCTCACGAGACTATGTATTTATGATTTACAACCTTCGTCTTTATTCCCTGTGCATTAGAGTTGATATATTTTTTGTCTTCTCTCTCTTTCTTGAAAAGAGTGTATTATTATGTGTAATTACACATTTTTTTCAGTGTGAGTTTTATTGGTGTGCAGGAAATAAGCTAGTGTTTGAGTTTTTTGTTGTGTGTATTTATAACGACACAAATTATTTCTGTGAATGTGTGATTTTGTTTAGATGTAGTAGTAGCTCACACCCGCACCAAAAGCGGCAGAAAGTTTTGTAAAAAGATTTGTCTGCGTAACTCATCCTGTATTAAATGATCTAAGGCATGGGCGTTTTATGTAAAAAGTTATTAGTATGCCTACCTTGAGCATGTCTCTGACAGCTAGCTCTGCGTTTCTCTGTATGTGCGTCATGTACGCCTGAACCACGTCCAATCCGTACTGATCTATCAATTCGCCTACTAGTTGGATTCCCTGAAAAAAACGGAAAATCTAGTCAATATTCTTTAAAAGTATCTAGTTCCTAAGTTACCGTTTTAATTTTATTGAGAATCAAAAACAATGATAAATTACAAAAAAAATCTAAATCTAAAGTGATATAAACTAAAGAATGAACACTGGCGGCATTCCCACGCTGAATAGCTACTGCAATTCGCTGCGTGAGATATGAGCCAGCCCTCTTATCACCAGCGGCGTCGACATGCCAAGGAGTTATTTTTCAAATAAATTTTGTAGTATTTGACATTGCAAGAACAAAACATATTTTAGCTAAAACAGGTTTAGCAAACACTTGTATTTTTTATGAATAAGGGGGTAAGCACTTATTAATTAAAAAAGACAATAAATATGGCAAAGCGCCTTTGGCTAGTAGGCGACCAATACTGTGAAAATAAGTTTCTTTCGGCGTTTCTTCTCAGCAGTGGTCGTTGCAAATCGTTAGTGCTGGTAGCTTTTCTTTAAAAATAAATTAAATTTCTTAAAATTTAATTTATAATTATATTTTTCTACTCCTTTATCTGTCTTTTAAATGGTCCCGAACACTAATATAAGAACATAGATTATATGATTTCAGAAAAGTCTATAGTCTGTTCCTAATTTAATAGCACATGTGTCGTTATTTCGCCAAAACGATACTCCTAGCCATAGACCTATAACTTTTTTTCTTTAGATCTACCATACTGCCATCATAATAAAATCGTTATTTTAACATATGGTGCCATTTTTCAAACGTGGAGACACTGAACAAACGGTTTTTTGTATGAAAAACATTCGTTTAAGTGACTCGCATGTTTCAAAAATGGCACTTATAGTCACTAGGAAGACGATAATAAAAAAAAATTTTCTTTCATAGATACTTTTCTTTGTTTGTTTTTGTATTTATTATAGTAAATGTAGTCGTAGAAAAAGTATTGTATGCAACGTTGTATAAGTAGTCAAAAATGCTCGATGGCGTCAATTTACGATGTTCGCCAAGGCTCGCATCGTAACCTGCGCCACTCGCATTTTTTAACCATCCTTATACAACTGTTGCATAAAATACTATAATATACACTACTCGTAATGTGAATGATACCAATTAACAAGGAAAAGTATCTGCAAAGGTCTAATTACTGAATGAACATTTGAATTTTGAGGTGAATATGTTTTACCCTTTGATTTGCGGCTACTTGTGCTTTCAAGTCTGAAAGGTTGTCCGCCAGATTTCTTGTGCCCGAGCACCCTGGCTCTTTGCCTGGCTTCATCAACTCTGAAAACAAGTAAAATATTTAGTTTTTAAATGCGTTTCTACTAAAATTGGCCACTTTTTGCGAGACCAGGTTTTCAAAGTAGATGGTTTAACTTAATCGCAATCAACGAATGTTCCTAAAATTATTAAAAGGTTCATCATATCGAAAAACTTGATCGTTATGGAATACGTGGCAATGCGCTTGAACTTTAAAGTCGTATCTTACAGATAGAGTACAGTACACTGAGTTAACACAAATCTGTATTGAAACAGGATTAGAAAAAAAATACCTATCTAAACCTAGGACAATTAAATATGGTGTGCCTCAAGCAAGTGTTTTAGGTCCATTGCTATTTATTATATATATTAATGACATAGTGAAATCAAGTAAGCATCTGATGATACTCTTTGCTGACGATAGTACAATCTTAATTGAAAAAAATAAAAATATTGACAATAACAATTATGAAAATGACATTAACAATACAATAAATGACGTTATTCACTGGTTAGAACAGAATAACTTGAACATTAATGTTGAAAAAACAAAATAATGCAATTTAGTCAACGCAAAGTAAGTCCTACAATTAATATATACTACAACGGATCTAAAATAGAAAAAACTGACATAACCAAATTTTTAGGATTAAGTATAGACAGAAATATGTCATGGGAATCTCATTCTATTGACGTATGCAAAAAATTATACAAATTTTTATTTGCACTATATATGTTGGCACAGATTGCAAACAGAGAAACTGTTCTTACAGCATATCATGGTTTTGTGGGATCAACTTTGCGCTATGGATTAATTTTTTGGGGAAACTCTTGTTACAGAGAGATACTACTACGAGCACAGAAGCAATGTATCAGGGCCATATGTGGACTGTCACCCACAGAGAGTTGTAAACCGTACTTTAAATCACTAAAATTATTAACCTTGCCTTGTTTATACATATTAGAAGTCTGTATATTTGTAAAAAATAATCCTGAACTATTTTTAGAGAAAATAACAGAACCAGGTTTTAATCTCCGCCCTAGGAATGTTACAATTTGTTCCAACATCTGTAAAACTGCGTTGATAAGAAAGAGTATCATAAAGATGGCTCCGAGCATTTACAATAAACTACCGGAACCTTTGAAATGTCTAAATGCACACAAGTGAAAAATGCTATTACTAAAATACTCATTGATAAAAGCTATTATAATATAAAAGACTATTTTTCTGATGCAGACATATGACTTTAATTAATAACTTAATAACATTTTGATTGGCTATATATTATTGGAAGTGTATATGATATTTAATTATTTTTTTCACATTCTTTCTCTTTTGTTTTATTTTAATTTGATTAATGTAATGAAATATAATTTGTAATTATGAATTTTTAAATGACTTTGTACATAATTAATAACTGTTTTGCATGCCATTGTACTTTGGCTAAACATGCGCACCTTCAAATTGTCATCACCTCTATCATACCGTGTTTAATGCAAATAAATACATTTCATTTCATTTCATTTTCATCACATTTCTAATGCGTGACGATAAGCAAAATGTTAATCATCAACATATTTACGAATAAATAATTTATTTCACATATGCGTATTTTAGAAAAACCATTCGCACATAAATAACTCATACTAACTCAATTTGATTCATAAAGATGCAGTTTTTAGGGTTTCGTGCCAAAAGGGTAAAAACGGGACACTATTACTAAGACTCCGCTGTCCATCCATCCGTCCGTCTGTCTGTCACCAGGCGGTATCACATGAACAGTTGAAATTTTCACAGATGATGTATTTCTGTTGCCGCTATAATAACAAATACTAAAAACCGAATAAAATAAATATTTCAGAGGGCTCCCATACGACAATTTTTTATAGATAATGGTGCGGAACACCTAGGGGTGCCCTACGCCATTCAGAAACACTATTTATGGAATTATGTTTCCCAGATGGCGTTCAATCGATAGTTTAATTTAGAAAATATTTGTTTTCTCGATTTTTATCAACTTTTATTCAACGTTTATTTTATTTTATTTATTTACCCTCATATTCATAAAAATTAACAACCGTTTAAACCTATTTAAGTTAAAACATGTTTTGTCATTCCTTCTTTTCAATATTTAACATAGAAAGAACGAGACAAAACATATTTTAACTGAAATAGGTTTAGCAAACGTTTGTTATTTTTTATGAATTTAAGTGTTAATCTTTATTGTTCACCAAAAATACAAATTGTACAGAACAATAGGCGAACTTAACGCTAAAAGCGTTGTCTACCAGTCAACCTTTTTCAGATTTTTTTCAGATTGTTCGTTTTACCGAATAATTTTATTCTCGAAGCTGCACTGGCTTTTTCGTTTAGTGCCCGACACCGACTCGCGCTTGGCAGGTTATTACCATCAGTGAGCTCCTCTTCGTTGAACTTCCCTCCGTCCACCAGCAGCATGCTCTTGAAGGCCGCCCCCTCTTGGGTCAGGGTCACGGAGTGCGGCGGCATGGAGCCCGGGGTCAGACCGCCGATGTCTGCGTGGTGGCCCCGCGAGGCGACGAAGAATATCGGACGAGGGTGCGACCTGTAAGAGACCATTTTTGTAGGACCTCCGTGGCGTAGTGGTCATCATGCCACCCAGAGGTCCGGGTTCGATTCCCGGTAAGGTAAGTTGGAAAAATAGCTTTTCTCAAATTGTCCTGGGTCTTGAATATTCATATATATATGTGTGTTTGTTACATAGGGCGCACTATAAGTTTCCGGAACTGGCCACTTACATAAACAATATTTAAAAATTTATTGCAACATTTGAAAATAGAACTCTTTGGCTGTAGAATGCAGTTTGTTTCATCTGACTGTCCTTCGTTTTTACCTTGTGGTGCCATTTAAAAAATTGTGTGTCTGCATCAACATGGATTTAACTCGGGAAAATTTTCGTAGTATGATTTTCTACGATTTTAAGTGTAATTTGACAGCTCAACAGAGCATCGCTCGGCTTGAAACAGCTTTTGGCAATGAAGCACCATGCAAGACAACTGTTTATAGCTGGTTTGCAGAATTCAAGCGTGGTCGTATCAATCTCAGTGACGAATCTCGCGATGGTCGGCCGTCCACCGCTGTGACCAACAAAAACATCGATGCTGTGCGCCGTATGATTGGAACAGACAGGCATGTGACCTACCATGAAATTCGCGCATCCTTAGAAATAGGCATGAGTCAAATACAATTAATCCTACACAAACATTTGGGTGTGAGAAAGCTGTGCTCGCGGTGGATCCCACACAACTTGACCGAGGCTCAAAAAACGGACCGCGTCACTTGGTTCAGTGTCATGCTTACCAGATTCAACGAAGGTGCGTCAAATTTGGTGTGGGACATAGTAACAGGTGACGAAACATGGATTTATTGCTACGATCCCAAAACAAAGCAGCAATCGAGCGTATGGGTCTTTCAAGATGAGCCGAAACCAACCAAAGTGGCGCGCGTGAAAAGTGCATCTAAGCGGATGATTGCTTCTTTTTTTAATAAAACTGGACACGTGGCTACTGTTGCTTTAGAGAATCGTCGTACAGTGAATAGTGACTGGTACACGACCATTTGTTTGCCGGAAGTTATTGACGAACTCCGTAAAAATAACCGTAAACGCCGTATCATCCTGCACCACGACAATGCTAGTTCTCACACGGCCAGACAGACAAACGACTTTTTGAAGGCGAAAAATGTAGAACTCATGAGTCATCCTGCATACAGTCCCGACCTGGCACCTTGTGACTTTTTTCTGTTCCCAAAAATTAAGAACCAATTACGCGGTCAACGATTTTCATCACCAGAAGAGGCTGTCGAGGAGTATGAAAAACACGTTTCAGAGGTCCCACAGAGGAGTGGCACAAAAGTTTTCAAAACTGGTTTCATCGAATGAAAAAGTGCATAGACGCCAAGGGAGATTATTTTGAAGTTCAACCCGTCCAAAACCCAGGCGTGTCTCTTTTCTGCAAAAAAGAGTAACTTCCAACTTACACCCACTTTCCAAGGTGTTTCCTTGCCGATAGTTGACCATCTTGGGCTTTTAGGCATCAGCATTACGGCCAAACTCAACTTCGGCCAACAGATAGAGTCGATGGCACTGACTGCTTCCAGGAAGTTGGGCGTCATTTCTAGGGTCCGGCGGTACTTCAGCCCTGAACGGCTACTTAATCTTTATACAGCCCAGGTTCGCTCCTGCATGGAGTACTGCAGTCACTTGTGGAATGGCTCCGCTAAATACCAACTTGAGGCACTAGACTCTGTTGACCGAAGAGCCCGCAGGCTTATAAACAGCGATGAGCTTTCGAATAGAAAATTGCAGTCCCTAGAGCATCGTCGCAAAGTAGCCTGCTTATCGGTTTTCTATAGGATACATTTTGGAGAGTGTTCGAAGGCTCTTTTTGATCTCGTGAAACCCTCACCATTTCTCTATCGGACTACGAGGCGCGGACAGGGGTTTCACCCCTTTGTCGTTGAAATACCTAAGTCTCGAACTAAACGCTTTGACAATTCCTTTTTGGTTCGAGTAGCTAAGGTGTGGAATGAACTGCCTGCGTCTATATTCCCAGAGAAGTACAGCCCCGGGACATTCAAAAGTAGATTGAATGGGTATCTTTTGGATAGGCATGCTTCATCCTAGTCTTCATCGTCGCTTTCCATCAGGTGAGATTGAGGACAAATGCCTAAACCAATAAATTGTAAAAAAAAAAAAAAAAAAAACAATAAATTAATTTTGTACCTTTAATAGTATTTTTTCATATTCATTCCGGAAACTTATATTGCGCCCCACGTATAAAATATAGTATCGTTGAGTTAGTATCCCATAACAAAAGTCTCGAACTTACTTTGGGGCTAGCTCAATCAGTGTTATTTGTCCCTATATATATATATATATTTTTTTCAATATGCGGTATACGGATTACGTGATTGACTCCGTGGTCCAGTGATCAAGGCGTTCGCCTAGTAATCCGGAGGTCATGGGTTCGAAGCCCACTGGGAAGCATACTTTGTGAAAAGTTGTTTCCAGTGTGGTTAGAATACTGCAGGCTTGAATCACCTGACTATCCGAAAAAATAAAGATGATTCCGTGTTTTGGAAGGCTCGTACAAACTGTGGGTCCCAAACGCCATCTAGCGTTTACCCATCAAACCTATCCAAAGATTGGTTCAGTTCTAACCTTTGAGTTGCGGAGATCAGACGGCAGTCGCTCTGTGTTAAAACCAGTAACCTCGTCAAATCACCTGGGTTAGATGATATGGACTTTGACGTCACCAGTCCATATCGGACTTCTCTTTCTAATTGTTTTTTTAATCCTACCCCCTGACATTATAAGGGACTATTTTTGCCATAAAAGATTTTTATACATATAATTGAAATAAATAAATAAATATTATGTAAAATATACTAAATATGATAAATATTACCAGAGATTAATAAACATACATATATATATACCATATTTGTTTCGAGGTGCTCCGCATGGCAACCTGCAATGTGCCTGTTGCCCTGCCGAACACCTCGAAAAGCCCCATCGAATCTATTTGAACTCCCCGCTTGGGCGCCTACATGGATGACTTCCTAAAAGCAGAAAACATGCCGCACGGATTTTTTAAAAGTCACGTCTCCGTCTCACTACGGTGCAGACAGTGCAAGGCGCTCGGTCCGAGAGTGGAAAACGCCACTCCCGGCCCGAAAAACGCCCGCAACGCTGCAGAAACGGAGCCGTGACGACTTCTCTTTCTAATTGAAATTTTATTTTTTAAATTATTTCATATTTGTTTACTGTGGTTAATATGGATTATAATAAACAAATAAAAAAAATACGTGCATATTCTCTATTCGTGTTGCCTGACAGTAAACGCACGCGCAGCTGTTCGCTCGGAGCGGAGATGACAAGTGTTGTTTGATTATGACAGCCGCGATCTGTCATGTCGCGATGTGAGTGAAGTGCGTCGCCCGTCCGCTCTGACGTTCGTGCGAGCGGCGCCGTCTGGTTGTCGCTGGTGCGTCGATGTTGCCAGCAACAGGTAGACTAGAACCAATCCTTGGATAGGCTCAAAAGGGTAAAAGCATGCAAACGGCCTACCTTATGGCAAGTCGTTACCGTAACGGTAACCTATGGTCTTTTGCCAAAGAAATCTTACTTGTGAAACACTGGCGTGATAACCGTCAAGTCTGGCAGATGCGAGCCGCCAGCTTTCGGGTGGTTGGCCAGGAGTACATCGCCTGGCTTCAGCGAATCGCCACGAACTTTCATCTGTGAAACGAAGTAGGTATATAATACATCTTACAGTGAAAAGAATGAAGGAGAATCGTGGCTTCAAAGAAGTATGTAAGGGAAGGGTACCAGGCCGAAGACCAGTAGGTCGACCCAGATATCGCTGGAGCGATACGGTGCAGCAAGCTAATCTGCGGGAGATGGCAGTTGTCAGCTGGCAAGATATCTCTCAGAACAGAAAATTGGACCCACCTGGTACTACACGGTCTCCTGCATGGCTCCCAGGTGCACGGGGTAGTGCGGCGCGTTGGACACCAACCGAGGTTAATTATCACCATATTTACGATTAAACAATGTATTTAAACTGAGGGCAGCACTATCTTCCGTGTGGCCCTGTGAAAGGCCCACCTGGTATTGCACGGCCTCCTACATGGCCTCCAGGTGCACGGGGATGTGCGGCGCGTTGGACAACAGCCCAGATTAATATCACCATATTTCCGATTAAACAATGTATTAAAACGAAGGCCCCACTATCGTCCGTGTGGTCCTTTGAAAGGCCGACGTGGTATTGCACGGTCTCCTGCATGGCCCCCAGGAGCACGGGGATGTGCGGCGCGTTGGACACCAGCCCAGGTTAATAATCACCATATTTCCGATTAAACATTGTGTTAAAATGAGGGCCCCACTATCGTCCGTGTAGCCCTTTAGAAGGCCCATCTGGTACTGCACGGTCTCGTGCATGGCCCCCAGGAGCACGGAGATGTGCGGCGCGTTGGACACCAGCCCAAGTTAATAAACACCATATTTACGATTTAAACAATGTATTAAAATGAGGGCCCCACTTTCGTCCGTGTGGCCCTTTAAAAGGCCCACCTGGTACTGTACGGTCTCCTGCATGGCCCCCAGGTGCACGGGGATGTGCGGCGCGTTGGACACCAGCCCGCCATCCGGCCCGAACAAGGCGCACGAGAAGTCCAGGCGCTCCTTTATGTTCACGGATATTGAGGTGCGCTGCAACACCCTGTAGCAAACAATGACAAGTTCATTTGTTTGTAATAACTTTATTATACCAAAACAAATACGTATACAAAGACAGCATACGAACAAGGCGGACATATCCCATGCAGTAGGTAATTATTAAAAAGAATATTTTTTTTTAAATAAGTTGATATCTATAGCAATGAACTTAAAAGTTTAAAGTGCTCCTTAAGACCAATCAAACGAGGCCAAGCTCAATGGGGTTACATCGTTTCATTGCAGAGTTCCTATGGCCACCTTCCAACTCCATCATCAGATCACCTCCAAGTCATAATAACATTGTATTGTCACGCGATATACGGATATATACAGCTCAATCCGAAACCGGGAAGTTGGTTAAATTTAAATTGTAATATAAATAAATAAATATATAGGGGCAAATCACACTGATTGAGCTAGTCCCAAAGTAAATTCGAGACTTGGGTTATGGGATACTAACTCAACGATACCGTATTTTAAAACAAATACATATGTAGATAAACATCCAAGGCCCAGTACAATTAGAAAGAGGCCATTTTTCAACTTGCCCTGACCGGGGTTCGAACCCGGAACCTCTGGGTGGTGGACTAGCATGATGACCACTACGCTACGGAGGTCGTCAAAACTTGTAAGATTTGATTACAGATAGTTAACGGGACAGGTGAAACTAAATAAAAGCTTGTTAAAAGTTAGATCATCTAGTTTGCAAACGTGTTTTTGCCAAAACAAGCTACTCTTAGCAGACTATTAAAGCACCACTTTTGCACGGTATTCACCTTAAACCACTCCATAAGAGACAAGGTACAGTTTTAAAAACTATAACGCGACTACGGCAAGATTCTTGCTTAAAAATATTTTCGTTTATCTAGTCTATTCAAGTACAGCAAGGAGAAACAGCTAGTAATGTCATTTTTAGGGTTCCGTAGTACCTACAAGGAACCCTTATAGTTTCGCCATGTCTGTCTGTCTGTCCGTCCGCGGTTTTACTTAGAGACTATGAGTACTAGAAAGCTGTAATTTGGTATGGGTATGTATTTTAATCATGGCAGAAAAGTGGTAAAATAAAATTTTGAAACAAATTTTTTTTTGCTGTAGCTCCCATACAAGTAAATATATTGGAAATTTTAATAACAGTCAAGTGTCGTCTCCCCCTCCCACATCTATCTATTAAACGGTTATACATGGACATGTGAAAAAAATCACAGCAGTAGTACATATAACGAAGTTTAAAGGAAAACTATCAAAGCTTTTAGACGTTTTTAGTGGCGTGAACTCAAAGTTGGAATTCGCAACTATGGAACCCTACACTGCGCGTGGCCCAACACCCACTTGGCCGGTTTTTTAAATGTGTGCGCTTTCATTTGCTCTTCACGGTTTTTTTTTATTTGATTAACTTTATTATATAAAATCTACAAAATGAAATAGTAATCGGCGGACTTATGGCCGCAGGCCTTTTCTACCAGGTGCTGAGTGCTGACATGCCAATATTTCGGAATAATATGCAAAAACGCTTATATTAAAAACTATGAAAACTTACTTCAAACAGATCACAGAGTACTACGTACAAATAAATACTAACTGAGAATACACAAATATACTTATATATACAGTATGATTCGATTTACTTTATTATTTAGTTTATTATATTAAAGCCTGTAGAGCAGTCTTTCCCAAAGTGGGCGATAACGCCCCCTTGTGGGCGCTGAAGGCTTTAAGGGCGGTAACGGGCCCAGAATAAAGTTGGGGGGCGCTGATGTGATTTAAGCAATGAGTTATTTATAACTTCAGCTATTTCATATTTTAAATTTCACTGAAGTTAAAATCCTCTTACTACACAACATCCATTTATTAGTTCATATTTATATCCTTTTTTATTGTACAAATATAAACTAAAAATGTAATTAATATTTATTATTTTAATGCGTTCACAACGCTATTTATATCGTTAAAGGAATCAAACACTGTAAAAATTTCGTGTTTTAAAGTTTCGCAGGTGAGGTCCCCACTTCCGATACTCTTTATTATTGTAAAATTGTATTATTATTGCTATTTTTTTATTTAAAATTAACAATGTTGATTATTGTTATTTTTTATAAAAGATACTCTAATGTACTGGTGTATGTATTATTATTGCTCTCTCGTTTAGAATATAGGTTGAATCAAACTACAGGCAAGACAAATATGTGATTCAGGTTTTTATGGTGAAAAAAATGGGGGGCGCTACAAAATAACTGATTTTTTAAAGTGGGCGTTTGACAAAATAAGTTTGGGAACCTCTGCTGTAGAGGGTGCCATATTGAATTTACTGTGACGTCATACCAGCGGACAGCCAAAACTCTTCCAACTATACTTCATTATTGAAGAGATCGGCGGCCTGGCTGGAGTGCGCATTACTAGCGCTTTCACAAATAAAGCGACACCGGGCGTGGTCCTCCCTTGTATGGGTGACCACAAGTGGCATAAAAATTTCTCTAGCTCGAAGGCACGTTAAGACGTTGATCCCGGCTGTCATCATTGTATTGCAGTCGTCAAGCTTTGTCAGATGCCTTTAGGCAGCCTGAAAAATCTGATATCAGCGTTGGCCACTTACAAACATGAAAAACAAACAACTATGGATATCATGGAAGATACGAGGGAACATATGTATAAACATACATAGCGGAGAAACACATTACCTCCTTTCGCCGTAGACGGGTAAATCACATACGAAAGAAGATACAATGCAACTGACCTGCCCATCTGTTCAGCAATGGACATGAACCGATGCGAGAATATGCTCAGCTGTATGGAGTCGAGCTCGGCAGTGACCATCTTAGGACAACCTGACCCGACTGTGATGCGAATGTCGCCGTACTTCGTGATATCTGCGCGACAGTCTGAAACAGGAAGAAATCGGTAAGGTCTTGACTTGATATACAATATGTAACAAAATCTCTGTCTGATCCTTGTAGGAGCAACTCAGACCGTCAATATGAACAACTTTATCTTTGGGACCAATGCTTCCTTCTATCTATTATATCAGAGGTTCCCAAACTTATTTTGTCAAACGCCCACTTTAAAAAATCAGTTATTTTGTAGCGCTCCCCATTTTTTTCACCATAAAAACCTGAATCACATATTTGTCTTGCCTGTAGTTTAATCCAACCTATATTCTAAACGAGACACACACCAGACATACACCAGTACATTAGAGTAAAATAATAAATATTAATTACATTTTTAGTTTATATTTGTACAATAAAAAAGGATATAAATATGAACTAATAAATGGATGTTGTGTAGTAAGAGGATTTTAATTTCAGTGAATTTTAAAATATGAAATAGCTGAAGTTATAAATCAATCATTGCTTAAATCACATCAGCGCCCCCCAACTTTATTCTGGGCCCGTTACCGCCCCCCTTAAAGCCTCCAGCGCCCACAAGGGGGCGTTATCGCCCACTTTGGGAAAGACTGTATTATATTATAACGTTTGCGGCTAGATTGGACGTGGACAGTGCTATCATGCAGCACTAGACCCGCGTCCACCTAGTTAAAGACACGAAACCGTCTAAAAAATCAATTTAGATATTATACCAACACAGTTATGTTTCCTTTGTTACTAACACTTTATGGGTTGTAGGCCTGAAATAAAAGACTATTATTGTATTTATTTAAATATACATACGTAAATATCACGTCTTTATTTCTTATGCGGCAGTCAGAGTATTTTGGGTCTTGGAGTCTGACTGGCCAAAGGCCACTTAACGTAATAAATAAATAAATATCACACAGATTGAGCTACCCCCAAAGTAAGCTCGACGAGACTTGTGTTATGGGATACTAACTCAACGATACCATATTTTAAAACAAATACATAACGGGTGTTTTTTTTAGAGGTATAGAACTTTAAATTGCAATAAAACAACGATGAATTATTCGATTGACATGAATTTTTTTTATTTGAAAGATAATCGTATGGCATTACATTTTAAAAATGATTTCTGGCATATGACCGCCACGGCTGGCTCGGATGTAGTCCAATCTGGACGTCCAATTTTCGATGACTTTTTCCAACATTTGTGGCCGTATATCAGCAATAACACGGCGAATGTTGTCTTCCAAATGGTCAAGCGTTTGTGGCTTATCCGTATAGACTAATGACTTTACATAGCCCCACAGAAAGTAGTCAAGCGGTGTTAAATCACAAGATCTTGGAGGCCAATTCACAGGTCCAAAACGTGAAATTAGGCGGTCACCAAACGTGTCTTTCAATAAATTGATTGTTGCACGAGCTGTGTGACATGTTGCGCCGTCTTGTTGGAACCACAGCTCCTGGACATCATGGTTGTTCAATGCAGGAATGAAAAAGTTGGTAATCATGGCTCTATACCGATCACCATTGACTGTAACGTTCTGGCCATCATCGTTTTTGAATAAGTACGGACCAATGATTCCACCAGCCCATAAAGCACACCAAACAGTCAGTTTTTCTGGATGTAACGGTTTTTCGACACACATTCGAGGATTATCTTCACTCCAAATGCGGCAGTTTTGCTTGTTGACGTAGCCATTCAACCAGAAGTGCGCTTCATCGCTAAACAAAATTCGCTTATGAAAATCGGGAACAACGGCAATCTTGTTTTGGGCCCATTCGACGAATCTACGCCTTACTTGATGATCGCGTGGCTTCAATTCTTGCACGAGTTGGATTTTGTAAGCACGCAAACCAAGATCCTTCCGCAAAATCTTCCATAAAGTGGATGGACACAGATCCAATTCCTGTGCTCGATGGCGGATAGACTCATTCGGGTCTTCCTCAATGCTACGCTCTACAGCAGCAATAGCTTCTTCTGTACGCACCGTACGGCGTCTCTGGGGATGCGAGTTATCAAGAAGAGTAAACTTGGTGCGAAAACGTTCAATGGTTAATCGAATTAACTGCTCTGATGGACGATTTTGTCGACGATAAAATGGACGTAGTGCGCGATACGTATTCCGCACAGAACCATTATTTTCGAAATAAAATTGCACTATTTGCAAGCGTTGTTCAGGCGTGAGTCTATTCATGATGAATTGCCAAACCAAACTGAGAATAAATCACTTGACAGCTGTTAAACCCGTCGCCATCTTGAACAGTGATGCCAACCTGAAGTTCTATACCTCTAAAAAAAACACCCGTTATATAGATAAACATTCAAGACCCATGTCGATCTGAAGAAGATCATTTTGCATCTTGACCTGACCAGGGGTCGAACCCGTATCTCCAGTGTGACAGCCTGGCATGATGACCACTATGCCACAAGGTCGTCGAAATGATAGGCGGGAAGGTGGAAGAGGGAATCAAAATAGTGATGGGTTGCTAGCCGCATCGCCAATTAACATGATTCGCATTCGCCCAGTCTCTCGATCCTGATATTATATTGAATATCACTTGGCATTCTGAGAGAGGAAATGTTGGTCATATTTTAAAGAGAAGCGGGTTTTGATGTTTTTTTTCTTCCATGCTTATCTGGTAGAAACAAAAAAACGTAGAAAGCACTAGCTGCTTCTCTTCCCGCGCAGATTGTGACAAGTAAATTACCGATGCGGATAGCAACCCGTCACTATTTTGAATCCTTTTCCCACCTTCTCTGGGCTCTGACTCAAAACGCTGCTTGCAAAATGCTGTCTATCCCGTAAGGCATGAAGACGTACGTGATTAGTATAAATGTAAATCACCTGGTTCAACCAACACAGTAGACAAGCTATCCATAATAATAGCTGGACCATGAATCTCTTGCTCGGGCATCAGTTTGTCCAGCAGGTAAACGGCGGTATCTCGGTAACCTCCTTCGAAGTACACTTTTACACTCTGAAAAACATATACATTTGTAATTTATTAATGCTACGAATTGTAATATATCTAGAAAAAATATCAAATTTCTCTGATTAGCAGGGACGTGCATTGCTTTCTTTTTTGGGAAGGCCGTGTGATCATTGCTTACCTTATAAAATATGGAGCCGTTCTTGTAAATTAGGTATGATTACCTAAATTACGAAAACGGCTTCATATCGAAGAAAATAGGTAGATTTCTCACTCTACCGTCATTATTAGATAGCGCGGGAGTGCACGCCACTGCTGATTAGCACTTCAATTTTTAAGTTCGAACATGAGCCAAAATTTGTAAACGTGTCCTGAGTCCTCAATTCGGGGTCTAACTACTAGCACTAATATACTATAGTCAACCAGGGCTGGCGGCCTTAATGCTAAAAGGGTTCTCTCCAAGTCAACCATAAGGATAAACAGAGATTTTGTTGCGGCGCAAAATAATTACCTAAATAAATCCAAAACATACCTAAATAATGCATTACATGTTATAATGTATCAACATTGTATTATACCAAAAAGTATTTTTTATTATTAAAAAAAAACATAATAATAATATGACAAAGCCCTTCTGGCGAGTAGGCGACCATTACTGTGAAAATGAGTTTCTTTCGGCGTTTCTTCTCAGCAGTGGTCGTTACGAAGCACTGGTATCGGTAGCTTTTCTTTAAAATAAATTAAATTTCAATATAAACTACACGTAATGTAAATTATACTTATTGACGTGTAAAAGTGCCTGTAAAGGTCTAATTACTGAATGAACATTTAAATTTTGAATATTACACCTACATCAATATCAATATCCCGTTTCATTAGACAGACATTCCCCGCACAGTCCAATTTTATTTATTAATACTAAAGCCTTGTTTACATATTGACAAGTGCGAGTGACAAGTGGCAAGTAAAGACTGACAAGTTTATTTGTGTGTTTTAGAGTAAAGGACCTCTATTAATAATACCTTTTCAGGAGTTGGTTTAACGCCTTTCCCGGCAGGTGGCGCCACTTCCGCCGGCACCGAACTCTTGCCGACGCCTCGGACTCTTATGTCGTCCACTATCACGTCACGCTCTGCTAGAGTAAACCCGAACTCGTTTTGGTATCTATAAACAAATATATTTATGTACGTCAATTAAAACACTACGTACATACGTATTTTCACGCCTGTTTCCTATGGGTGTATGCAGAGATAGTGGATCTCTACGAGGACTTGCTACGAGGCTTGCAATCCTCTTTCTTTATTAATCCTCTTTCTTTAATTTATTATAAAGGCGAAAGTTTATGAATGTGTGTGTTTATGTTTGTGACTCCTTCACGCGCAAACGGCTGGACCAATTTTGATAAAATTTGGTATGCAGGTAGCTGACACCCTGGATAGGCACCACGGGACGCAGCTAATCAAATAAAAGTTGTACAAAGGCACTATTTATCGAGATCTCTTCCAGCAGGCCTGTGAGAGATGTTGTTGCTGTTGAGATACAGGCGTGTTTATACATAAGATAAAGGAGGAAGAAAGGAGGCAGTATCTATGTACTCAATGTTCTTACTTTGTTTGTTTCTATATTTGTATTTTGTGTACATGAATTTTATAAATATATATCTGTAAACCGCGACTTCGTCCGCGTAGAAGTCGAAAATGATAATTATGTTAAAATATTTGAATACTTATAAAATATAATAATCTTTATTAAAGTGTAGGTATTCCCTGTTCCCGTTTCCGTTCCCATTCCCAGGGATGCAATTTTTTTAAATATTATTAATGGATTATTATTTTTTGCTACTCACTAATATGTCAAGTGTCTCTGTGTAAATAGGAATAAAGACACACTGGTATTTGACCATCTTTGTTAAACGTTATTAACTGCAAATTAAAAAACTGAACTGAAAAAAAGTTTCTTTAGAAATGGACAAACCTGGTAACAAAAGCTGTATAAAAATCTCCATGGCTGGTTGCGGTGGCGGAGTCCCCGGGAGCCGGGGACACCATGAGTGCACAGTCAGTGCCCGCGTAGCGAAGGTGCAGATAGGGCTCCACCTCTATTTGCGAGTCGGCGAAACCCTGCGTAATAGTATATTACGATATAAGTGCGTTATGGTGGTTACAACACTCGAGGCGCAGTTTCAGCCCGAGCATTGGAGGTCGTAATAAAGCCGAGAGTGTTTAACAACACAGAAGCTTTCCCGCCGGCGCCGGCGGAGGAAGGGCCAGTTCGAAATGTGAAAAAAAGAGAAAAATTTGGCACATGGCGGTTATAGAATATAACTTCACTATTTGCGTTTATAACACATGCGTGTGTTATGAGCTGCTTGGATTAGCTAGTTAAAGTGGCAGTGGGCGGGACACGTAGCGCGACGAACCGATGGCCGATGGAGCAAAAAGGTTCACGAATAGCGACCTCGTACTGGCAAGTGAAGCATGGGACACCCACCTACAAGGTGGTCCGGCCATCTGACCAAGGTCACTGGACAGCGCTGTATGCAGGCCGCTCTAGATCGGTGTTCAATACATGAATATACACAAAAAAAAAGTAGTTATTAGTATTTTTTTGACAGCCTTAAGCTGGTATCACTTTTTGTATTTTTTTACGGCTGGCATCACAGCCCTTTCTTGTTTGTCATTCAAACCCAGGACATGGTTCAGTTTTTGTTAAGAGGGCCCTTCCCGGCCGCTCTATCGTCAATGCGAGCATGGTTTGAAAAGCTTATTTCAGGGCAATGCTAGAAAAAGAGGCAAAGCAAAAAGAGAGAGATAGCGCCTGATGGCTCGGTTTGTTTTCTACTGAACGCAATTAGTATTATTATTAACTATCCATTTAACGAATATTAACTATGCATCGGGTGCGTTCTTGTTCCAGGTAATACGTGTTTTTCAGACAGCCTTACAAGTGTGTGAAAGAATGATTTTTATTTAAAATTTTCATTACATTTGCGAGACTCATATCAAAATATTTTCTTTACCTTTACAATTTATGAGTACTTTATGAACGCTGCGGTCGAAGTTCAGGTAAAATTTTTGTGTCAGAAATCAAATTTTTGGAGGCTTACACTGAATTTGGAAATTGTGCACAAGATACCTGTAAGATCAAGTTTTCAAAAAGATGAGTTACAATGTTGTAAACACGTACAAGCGTTTGTATGAAAAGTAAGACGGGTTTTCCGCTCTTAAATTCATAAAATATAGAAATATGCTATATTTGTCAAAATCAGCTTGTTTTTTATTAACAATCGGTCATTTTGGAAATCCTTGGCCTATGTCCAGCATTTGACGTTACGTGGCTGAAATGATGACTCACTTGTGAGCGTAGTTTATCCTTGCATACCGCAGCCAGCACATCTAACTGCGTGTCCAGTTGGTTGAAGTTGTTCGGACAGTACACCAACGCGCACGGCTGTTGGGCTTCATGGACCACATGGGCTAGGGCCATGCCATACGCTGATAGGATACCTGGAAGATAAGGGTTGGATCTCATTTGTCAACACTTTTCTGTCGCTCAGAACCGTCATTTGCTAGAGCGAGAGAGAGAGAGACGGAACGCTATCGCACTGGCCGTGCGATAGCATTATATAGCAGGCCTGTGTCACTCCCCGTTTAGGTATCGAAAATATACCTACATTGTTACTTCGCGGGCGGCGACCACTTCGAAGGGGAAAATTTAAATACATGAATCGTTTTTAGGATAATAAGAATGAAATTGGCTCGTATTGGATGTCTAGGTATCGAAACGAAGAGGTGAGGCGAGCTAAATTAAACCATAGCGCTAACCACATTAAGTAGATATTTCTTTATTTCTTTTCTGAGTAAGACTTCTGTTCTTAAGTTAACTTCTCTCTCGCTCAAAATCTAAATAGTGATTTTTTTGTGGTTTGCTTGCTAGTAGCATCGCCCATTAACATGGTTCGCATTTTCGCTCGATTGGCAGACTGAAACGGTACATGAGAGTAGTGGTACTGACTTCTTCTATATTCATTCGTCCCTACTATACAATAGTATTCTCATTCATCCCCAGTGGAGAAAACACGGTGGTGACAATCTAAACACACAAAACTAAAAAAAAAACCATATGTCCCCAGTGGGGACGAACGGGATATACCTACTTTACTCTACTTCAAAAATTGTACCTTATTGCACAGTGATAAGGGACTGTATACATATGACGTTACACAGAATTTCTTCAGACTTTTCGAACCACCCTCCCTGTACTTTTACGCTTTTTTCTATTACTTTAACATGTACTGTTTCATCTAGCATCACCCCTCCCCCATCGCTGTCACGTAATAAGTGAATGGCTCCTAAACACTCACCAGCATATTTGTGGAGAAGTACTGTAGTAATGCCCAGTTGCCTTGCTACAGAGCATGCATGTTGGCCACCAGCCCCTCCAAAACACGCCAAGGCGTGTCTAGACGCGTCATGTCCACGAGCTGTAGTTAATGCTCTGAAACAATGAGAATCTGATGACAAAATTATTGCGACTAACCCTCATATACAAGTATTCATCATAATTTTTCAAAACTAAAATCCGAATTCGTCACTGAACTACACAACAGATTTCGATAAAATGATTTTATCGAAATGATAAATTGACAGAACTAAAAATCGACTTCGACACCAAACTACACAATTTTATTTAGTTATTTAACTTCATTACAAAACATATAAAAGGCGGACTTAAGAATCCCCTTACCCTTGACTTTTCCATACAAATGAAGTCTAGCATTTATTTTGAAATGACATGTGAGATTACGGCAGTATTTTGTAATTTTAAGGAAATTGCATATATAGGCATATAACTAGTTTTCGTAGTCAAATATGAACTTGAAAGAAAATATGAGAGTATAGAAGTTTTCCATACTAATAGTCAAATACACTATAATCTCTTTTAAGTTTATATTTTGACTGTGAAAACTAGTTATATGCCTTATTATATGCAATTTCTTTGAAATTACATAATTTCGTCAATATCTGACATGCTGTTCTATAACTAAATAAAGAGATGACACGACGTTCAACTGAAAAAAAAAATTGGCAAAACGTTTTACATTTTGGATGAAATTGCTTTACCTGATAGGTCTGCACATCGCCTCATTCGCGACATTAAGAAAGCCCATTGCCACTTCTTCCATGGTCATCTAAAAAAGAAACATAAAATATAAATTTGAATGATAACTGTCCAAGCTTTCTAAATTATTTTTAAAACATTCATTGACTAAGTACACAAGCACAACTTATGAACATAAACAAATCTGTATTAAAAAGTTAAGACGTTAGCAGCAAGCTCTATATGGAAGAGTAACTTCAAACAAGAACTGAGAAATCTGACACCAGTGTTAGCCACTTACAAACATGAAAAACAAACAAACAAACTTTAGACATAATATTCGCGCAAAACAGCCTCACGAAATTTATACATACACGCTGACTTTTCATTGGTTTTGGAAAAAATAATGTCATGTAGTAAATAAATTCCTCTATCCCATATACGTAATCCAAATTTGTGTATGACATAAGATAGAAAAGTTGTAAAAATGATTTTCGATCGAGACCACGTAGTTACGCCCGTTCAAAACTGACGCGTGACCCCGATAAACTTGAAATATAGCCGGCCGGCGGTACCACTGATTGATCTCACGATTTTTCTTTCGAGTTTTAGTCAACATGTTTTGTTACTGAATTTTTATTTTGACTAGCTAATTAGGTCTTACCAACGATTCTTATGAAGTGGCCTTCGGCACAAAACCTATGAAAAATCACCGTGTATAATATATATAATATATATAATATAAAATGTATATAATATATATAATATAAAATGTCAGCGTCTATTTTTAACATCGTAAAGTTTCTGGCGTTTTTAAAATTTTCATCCGTTCTCCATTGGCGTGAAGTAGGTATCTAACTAACGTCAATAGCGGTATTGGCGGAAGCGCCTACTTAAATGTAATTTTGTAGAGATCATTTTTGCGTATAATTATGCTTCCATAGTATCAATTCGCTGAGCGTTTGTTTGTTTTTCGTGTGTGTAAGTGGTAATATATATATATACAACATAAATCGATACAACGTAATAATCAATCGAATATATATATATATATATATATATATATATATATATATATATATATATATATATATATATATATATATATATATATCTATATATATATATTTATTTCTCGCTTTTTAAAATGAGCGTGAGTCATACGAACGTGAAAGTCACATTAAAATGGGTCAAAGTGACATTCCTTTTTCTGACATGTAAGCATTAAATTTATTTATTATAAATTAAAAATTGGTACCTCTTTCCCGCCGTCTTGCCTCAAGAAGGTATTTATTTCATCTGTCATTTTCTTAAAAGCTGCCACGGTGGCTTCTTTATCCAAAGGCTCATTTTCCTTTGGCCCGAAGATCTTTGGAAAATATTCGGGCAGCAAACGGCCTGTAAATAAAAAAACTAAGTAACCATAATGATCTTCGTGAGCAAGAACTCTATTCTATCATCAGTGACGTAAATAGCCTTTACTGCGCCCTGTGCGAGCTTTTACAACTTCGCCTTGTTTTTTTTTTAGATATTATAGGTACCCAGCAATGCTATGTCATCATTCATCATCACTACCGGCCTACTTTACTTCATTCAGGGTAATAAAGCACCAAGCACAAGGAACTTGGTGTCAGGGAACCAGTTATCTAATATTTTGGAAGAAAAATCTATTTTTTAAAGAACTGATGTGGGCAAACAAGAAGACGAGCCAAAAAATGAGCGCAATGTTTTGTCTAATTTACTAGGCGCTTTTGAATCGAGCACTAGGGGCGCCGCGGGAACTTATCAGGAACCGAACCGAAAAAATAATAGTCCTGCCTGGTGTGGCCATTTTGCGCCCCCCAGAGTCTACAAAATAATAGTCCTGCCTGTTGTGGCCATTTTGCGCCCCCCAGAGTCTACAAAATAATAGTCCTGCCTGGTGTGGCCATTTTGCGCCCCCCAGAGTCTACAAAATAATAGTCCTGCCTGGTGTGGCCATTTTGCGCCCCCCAGAGTCTACAAAATAATAGTCCTGCCTGGTGTGGCCATTTTGCGCCCCCCAGAGTCTACAAAATAATAGTCCTGCCTGGTGTGGCCATTTTGCGCCCCCCAGAGTCTACAAAATAATAGTCCTGCCTGGTGTGGCCATTTTGCGTCCCCCAGAGTCTACAAAATAATAGTCCTGCCTGGTGTGGCCATTTTGCGCCCCCCAGAGTCTACAAAATAATAGTCCTGCCTGGTTTGGCCATTTTGCGCCCCCCAGAGTCTACAAAATAATAGTCCTGCCTGGTGTGGCCATTTTGCGCCCCCCAGCGTCTACAAAATAATAGTCCTGCCTGGTGTGGCCATTTTGCGCCCCCCAGAGTCTAGGCCCTATGCCTGGGCACCGGTGCAGCGGTGGCACCGCCTATCATCAGTTACTTGATACTATTTCATCTAGTCTTTTTAGTCTTCACTGCAGGAGCACGATACTCTCTGTACTAATAGATCCAGACTTGGCCAGAACAGCCAGAGGATTTAGCCTCCACACACTCTGGGGGTTGGAAAGGTCTCATTGATGTTCATAAGCTTTATTTAGCTTATATTTCCTAAGTCGCCTTCTATGATCAGGGCCGGATCAAACCTGTCAGGATGCAATTTTCGAAGCCTTTTCATTTACCCGTTTCTTACTTTTTAAAATGATTTTTTTCTATTGCAAAAGTCGATTCAATCAGATTGACGACAAAGGAAATTAAATGCTTGATGGTCTTTAGGGTTCCATGCCCAAATGGTAAAAACGGAACCATATCACTAAGACTCTGCTGTCCGTCTGTCTTACACCAGGCTGTATCTCATGAACCGTGATAGCTAGACAGTTGAAATTTTAACAAATAATATATTTCAGTTGCCGCTATAACAACAAATAAAAACCAAATTCAATAATTATTTAAGTGGGACTCCCATACAACAAATGTGATTTTTTTATAGACAATAGTACGGAACCCTTCGTGCGCGACTCTAACTCGCACTTGGTCCGTTTTTTTGCGTGTACGGGGCTCCTAGTCGATGCGGGGTCCCTAGGCAATTGCAAATAAATGGATAATCCACCCCTGTCTATGACATCCTCATGCAGACTTGGAGTGACCCTATTCTACTCTGCCGAAAACCACGCGGCGGTCTTCAAACTTACCGAGTACCAGGTTGGCATCAGTGACCGCCAGAGGGCCTCCTTTCCTGTAACATACTGGGCCAGGGTTGGCGCCCGCTGATTCCGGTCCTACCACCAGCAGACCAGATCTGAAGAACAGCATTGATCCTCCACCAGCAGCTACGGTATTTATATCTGTAACCAACAAAAGTCAAAGTCAAGTTTTTTATTCAATGTAGGATAAACTTATATCATTGAAGGACATTTTTTTTAAATATTATTTTAACGCAAAAGCTAAAAACTATTACCGTTTCGAAACGACCACTACTGGGAAGATTACGCCGAAAGAAACCCGACTCAGTATTGAATATGCATACAAGATATTATTCCTCGAAAGACATTTTTTTCTAGTCCGTTAATGAGTAGTTAGTTTGACTGGGAGAGAACGCTTTTAGCGTTAAGTCTGCCAATTGTAAACAATTTTTAATTGTGGATCAATAAAGTTTTATGAATGAATGAATGAATGAATGAGTCCAACTGAGATAAGGGCTTCCTTTTCTTCTTCCGCTGAACTCTAGCTAGTCTTTGTCAAACTAAAAAAAAAAGGATTTGCTTTATTTATATTTTTTGTAAACTCCAATCCCGTTTGCACTAAACATAAGAATCGCCTAAGTTCTTTCCTTACTTGTTTCAGCTGCTCCTAGCAAAAAATTTGTTTGCACTAACCCTATAAGCTATTCCTAAGTCCACTTAGGAGATTCTTAACGTTATGAGCCCGATTAGGGTTGGATCTCGTTTGTCAGCACGGATCAGCACTTTTCTATGCTGCTATCCTTTTCTGTCGCTCAGAACCGTCATTTGCCAGAGCGAGAGAGAGCGCAGAAAGCTATAGCATGCTATTGCACGGTCGGTGCGATAGCGTTCCGTCGCTCTTTCTTGCTCTTAGGAAGCGTGTTAGTGTAATGATACTTGGGTTGTTTTTTTGTAATCTGTGGATCATTCATCTGTGAAAATATTTTGTTTTGGTTTTGATTTGCATTTTCGCCCATTCCCTTAATTGGCTTTTACGACCTGCACGGGAAGAAAAGCAGTGTCGTCATGTAATCGATGTCATCTTGGCCTTCCTTGTCTACGACGCCCTTCTGTAGTCCATATCATATCCTTTCTTTACCACTTTCTGGTTCCATACGACAGACATACTTCCACTTCAACTCCGCTGTTTTGACTCCTACTTTCATAATCCGGACGTAATACGCGTATTTTGTTGTCTCTTATTTATATCCTTAAGGTGAATGCACACTTATCCGAGCCGAACGCACCGAACGAGCCGAACGAAACGATTTTACGAATTCGTTATATGAAATCCTATGAAACCTCGCACACCTGACCGCGTCGAATCATCCGAATCTGAAAGAAAAACAGATATCCTAGCTGAATTCGGATGACGTCTTAAAATTCGGCGCTCGATTTTTCGGCCCGGTCGTTTCTTTCGGTGCGGATAGATATGCGAGGTCTTAAAAACTTGGATTGATTCGACGCGTTCGATTCGGATAAATGTGCATTCACCATTAACCCGAAGAACACACGACGGCCAAATATATAACGTCTAACAAAATAAAACTATTTGAATGGTGATTCCGTGATAGTGAACAACTTTCCCCAAGGAACACGTAGCGAAATATGAAAAATCATTTTTGGACTCCCATACAAGTCGGCCGATCAGCTGATTCGAGTTTGTATGGAAATCCAAAAATTATTTATCATATTTCGACATGTTTCTTGAGGAAAGTTGTTCAGTTTTATGGACTGAATTGAACCTTAAAATAGTTTCAGTATATATTGTTAAGACGTTATACAATACAATATGTAACAAAAACCCTGTCCGATCCTTGTAGGAGCAAGTCAGACCGACAATATGAAACAACTTTTCCTATGGGGCCAATGCTTAAAATTTAAAAAAGAATCGACTTTTTCATACATAAGTGTTCGGCCGGCCCGGCAATTTGTATGAAAATGTCGATATTTTCTTCGAGTTTCAAGCATTGGTCCCATAGGAAAAGTTGTTTATATTGACGATCTGAGTTGCTCCTACAAGGATCGGACAGGGCTTTTGATACATATTGTATATCTAACTGCAAATAATTAAAATGAAGTACATATAATATAAATTATGTAACAAAAACCCTGTCCGATCCTTGTAGGAGCAAGTCAGACCGACAATATGAAACAACTTTTCCTATGGGGCCAATGCTTAAAATTTAAAAAAGAATCGACTTTTTCATACATAAGTGTTCGGCCGGCCCGGCAATTTGTATGAAAATGTCGATATTTTCTTCGAGTTTCAAGCATTGGTCCCATAGGAAAAGTTGTTTATATTGACGATCTGAGTTGCTCCTACAAGGATCGGACAGGGCTTTTGATACATATTGTATATCTAACTGCAAATAATTAAAATTAAGTACATATAATATAAATTTACCCAGCTGTGGGGCTTGTATGGTGACTCCAGCAGTGGTAGCCTCGTGCACGTGTTCTAACGCGCCGGCATACCGTGACACGTCTGTTGACGTACCACCCATGTCAAAACCTGCATGAAATAAACATTACACTTCATGGTGACTAAATATATGGATGATCAAAGCAAGAGTATACACAAAAGACATCAAAATAAAATAATCAGTCAAATTATATTTATATGCAAGGGTATCGCTATTTGTTTTTCATTTAAAGCAAGAAATGCCGAATAAAGCTTTAACAGTGTTCTTCCCTTCTACGAGCTTTTATTTATTCAACTTCATTGAATGTTAATATTGTGGACAGAATTCGCTATTGGTTGACTGGTTAAATAAGCCAATTATTTAACCAGTCAACCAATAGCGAATTCTGAGAAAATAGTTCATGAGTCATTATTGCCATGGACATCAGACGCTATTTTCTCTTCTAGGAACGTCTGTAGACTCATCACTATATAGCAAAAATACTATGGTGTCAAATGCCAAAAAGAATAAGGACACACGGAAAAGACTCTTCAAACAAGATGAGGACGATAGTTACCTATAACTGGCAATCCAGTCTCCTTTTCGTATGAAGTCATAGCGTAGCCAACGACGCCACCCGCCGGGCCAGACAATATAGCTCGAGAGCCGTTGAACCTAAATGAAAATTATAGTACTTACTTAACAATTCTATCAGTCTCATCAAGGAGAATCTTCAGTCGGAATTTCATGAAGTTCCGATTGAATACAATCGAGTTATCGCCGAACATACACATATATACGAATACATACAAACGGCGATAGTCCAATAGACTCGGAGAATTAGGCTCGCTCGTTTAAGCAAACGCGTATGAATAAAACGCAGTGTTCTACTAATTAATGATGACATACGTAGATGACATATTGATATGAAGATCAATATGTCATCTACGTAGGCAGAAACTTTTTAATCTAACTCTTGATCGAAAAGTTCAAATTAAAAATCGGTAATGCCTGTGCCTTAACGAAACCGAAAGCGTTCTTTTGTATCGTAAGTATTTCAGAAAAATATGTAGGATACATTCTGAAACGGTCAGTTTTGTTAATCTGAATCTGCAAAAAACCTTTAAAGAGTTCCAGAACACAATAAAATTCACACATTCAAAAATCTAGGTGCAAACGACACTATGCGTCTTTAAAGTAACAAACTATGCAGTAAGAAGTTTATTTGCTAGGCAAATTAGAAAAGCCTCGACTGTCAAGAACGCCATCTAGTGATGAAAGGTGGAACTACGTTTTATAATTTATTTTCGTAGCGCCATCTGTTATTTGCTAGGGAAAACTATGACTTTCAAGCGTTTACCCCCAGTAACTTTTACACGGCTGAATCGATTTATATCAAATATAGCTAAAAACACACACAACACACGTTAAAAAAAGCATCGAAATCGGTATATCCATTCGAAGGCTACGATACCATAGACAGACAGACCGACGGACTGCTAAACAGATCGACAGACATTAGCGTCAAACTTAAACACCCCTCTTTTTTGTGTACAAATAAAAGTTTTTTTTTATAAACCTATGGCAAGAATATTACCAATGAAAAACAAAACGAGGGATACTCACAAATTCATAGGCGTTAGACCTCCATCGCTCTGCATGAACAACACATTGGCATTCTTCAGTCCATCAGAGAAGCCGGACGCAAAACCTCGCACATACTCCCTTATATGTGGCGTGAGGTATGCGTCAGCGCATGCAGTGAAGCCACGAGGTACCATACGCACCATGGACGTTACGGTGTGGGAGAGAGATACTTGCTTGAAGCCTGCAAAAAACATATATTAGTAGGCAACAGAATTAAAGTAAACAATATTGGTTTTTATTGAATTCTGGGGACGAGAAAAATTGGATTCTGAGGAAAAGATTCTTCTGTCAAATTCACTTTTGTTTAGGTAAACTAAAGTGAAATTGACAGAAGAATCTTTCACTAAGCATATTTTTTATTATATGGAAACTGAGAAAAAAAAGCTCAGAATAAAAACTAATATTTTATTTTGGGTTGCGCTTACAAAAAAGTTACAACTTTTTTTAACAAACCTATGTCAACTGCTATCTTGCCAATTCTCACTTCATGATCAGCATATGTGTAGCTATGTGCTAATACAACTGCTATGCTTTCAATGCCTTTTTGGCGCAACGGCAGTAGGGCCTGGAAAAATATAGATGTAAAATGAAACAATTTGTTAAGGATCTATAATGGCTTAAACCCATAGTCCGGCTACTTCGTGCGCGACCTTCCTGCGGGGTACAGACGTTAGCGGAGAGGACTAAGGAGATACTCAAGGTGTCAGCGGGTAGCGGATGGTGTAGCGGGGAAGGTTAACGCGTGCAACCCTTCCCCGCTACCCGGAATGTCGCGCACGAAGTAGCCGGACTATAGTATCCAAGTGTTTCTTTTAGTAATCTGTGGTCCTTAGTGTTAGTGCATTAAATTATTAGTGTACCTAGTTAATGTAAGTCAGATTCATGCCTTTTCAACTGGTTCCTCTTAAAATAAGCGTATTGTCCTTAAAAAGTCTCGACATCCTTAAGTCCGGCTGTTACGATTTTTGTAATAACTTTAAATAAAATAATGGCATTTGGCAGACTCTCGCAGCATTATTTTAAGAATTCTATTAGGTTGGGGAAAAAGTCTTTTCGCATATAGTATGTATGAACTTGTAATAAAACCACTTTGGCTATACTATTTGTACCTGGCTGGTTTTGGTATTATTTAAAAGTTTAAATTTTAAAGAAGATAATTCCAAATTCAAATTAGGAAAATGCGTGATTTTCATTTGTTTTTCTTACCGTCAAGATGAGTGAATCTAATGAAGAAATTAGATACATTTTAAAATTTTACTACCAAAAAGGTAAAAAGGCAACCCAAGTCGCGAAAAAAATTTGCGATGTTTATGGACCTAGTGCAGTGTCTGTGAGAGTAGCACAAATTTTGTTTAAGCATTTTCAATCCGGAAATTTTGATGTCAAAAATGCACGTCGCTCTGGTCGCCCTGTTACGGATAAAATGGATGCTATTTTTGAAAAAGTGGAGCAAGATCGGCATATCAGTAGTTACGACGTAGCTGAAGAACTGGGAATTGACCACAAAACAGTTTTGGCGCATTTGAAAAAAATGGGTACACAAAAAAGCTCGATATTTGGGTACCTCACGAGCTCTCTGAAAGAAACCTAATGAACCGTGTACTCATTTGTGATTCTGTATTACGACGTAATGAGACCGAACCATTTTTGAAGAAATTGATAACTGGTGATAAAAAGTGGATCACGTACGACAAGAACGTGCGAAAAATGTTATGGTCAAAGGCCGGCCAGGCTTCACAGACTGTGGCGAAACCCGGGTTAACTCGCAACAAGGTGATGCTGTGTGTGTGGTGGGATTGGAAGGGCATTATTCATTATGAGCTGTTACCACCAGGCAGGACCATCGATTCAGAACTCTACTGCAAACGACTGATAAGATTAAAGCAAGAAGTTGAGAGAAAGCGGCCGGAATTAATCAACAGAAGGGGTGTGGTTTTTCATCATGTTAACGCTAGACCTCACACATCTTTAACTACTCAGCAAAAATTAAGAGAGTTTGGCTGGTAGGTGTTAATGCATCCGCCGTATAGTCCTGACCTGGCACCTTCAGATTTCCACCTGTTTCGGTCTCTTCAGAATTCTTTAGGCAGTGTCAGGTTAACATCACGAGAGGACTGCCAAAACTACTTGACGCAGTTTTTTGATCACATGAAAATAAACTATATTAAAAAATTATTTGAATTTTCATATAAAATGCGAAAAGACTTTTTCCCCAACCTATTATAATATTTTTGTTTTTTTTTTGTCCATGTTCAATGTTATTTGTTATATTTTTATACTCCAAATAAAGATTTTCTATTTCTAAAGTTTTTAGGATTTGTTATATTACCTTCCTCACAGCTTCTTCATCTAGCTCCTTCATGATCAGCATCTTCTCCCCCGTGGTACCTGTCACAGCAGGCCAGGACTTCTTCATCTGACAGCGGTCTTCCAACGCCGGTATGACCCGACAGTCTACTTCAACCACATCTGTGTACAGGACGCTTGGCCGTTTTATATCCTGTGAAAAAAATATATTTTGAATATATTTATTTTTTTATTTTTCTTGTGCTATTGATCAATACTGGTGTCAGATTTTTAAATAATGATATCCGGGATCTGAATATTAGCAGGCCTGTGTCGTGTCACTGCCCGTTTAAGTATCGAAAATATACCTACATTATTACTATGCGCGCGGCGACCACTCTGGAGTGGAAAATTCAGTTACATGAATCGTTTGTCCAGAGTAATAAAAATGAAATTGGCTTGCAATGAATGTCTAAGTATCTAAACGAAGAGATGAGCAGTTCTGACGCGAGCTAAATCAAACCATAGCGCTAACCATATTGAGTAGATATTTCTTTGAATTTATTTTCTGAGTAATTATTTATATTTTAATTTATTATATATTTTAAGTGACACTGGCGTGACCACAAGGTGGCTTATAAAATGTCTCGAACTCCTCAGTGCTTCGAAGGCACGTTAGGCCGTCGATCACGGCCGTCATCGTGTATAGTAGTCGTCAAGCTATATCAGATGGCTTGAGGCAGCTTAAAAAACTTACAAATGTGCTAGTGAAGAATTAACATGATGATGACGATGATCCTACTTAACTCACCAATTGGAATATATGAGGCCTGGCCTGATTTCCAATGTACAGCAGATCCTTAAACCCCTTATTGATAACCAGGGCCACCTTCGCCCCTTTCCTCTCCAATAACGCATTGGTAGCGACTGTGGTGCCCATCCTAATGGACTCTATGAGAGATGTGTTTACTTTGCCATCTTTGTCTAACGCGTTTCCAGTTTCCTGTAAAAAACATGTCTTTTTATTATTTCAGATTTTATTTTTGTTAACATTAGAATCACGTAGAATCACGAGGGTTGAAATAAGAAATTAGTTTATGATGAGTTACATTCTATTTGATCCTCGACGGAAAACATGGGCAGCTCGAGGGTTGTAAATTTGGAATGGTTCCGAACTTCCACCCCTCGTAGAAGTCCATACAGACCGTAGAAGTCCATATTGGATAGATCTTACTATTTTGCCATTTTTATTTGAAAATGGACTTCTTCAATAAAGTCTCTTTGAAAAAAACTTGACTGATCTTAGCAATAATTTAAAAATTCTATCGATGACGTCAAAGCATGCCTGCATTAACTTATGAAAAATGTATACATCTAAAACAAGGAAAATAGCTATTCTGACAGTAGGTTCTAGGTATAGCTATTTTTTATTACAGTTCTAACTGCAATAAATTTTGCAATTTATGACTCTAAATCTACAATAAACAATAATATAGGCTTTAGTTCTGAAGCCTTTGATCTGTCCACTCTGTAAGTGATGACGAAGTGGAACTATAAGTACCTATATTAATTATGAGAACTGCCTAAATCTTAAGAAAGATACAGTAATAAATATATAGGGACAAATGAGACAGATTGAGCTAGCCCCAAAGTAAGTTCGAGACTTGTGTTATCGGATACTTACTCAACAATACTATATTTTATAATACATAAATAAATAAACATCCAAGACCCAGGATAATTTGAAAAAGGCCATTTTCGAACTCGCTCTGACCGAGGATCGAACCTAGAACCTCTGGGTGGCGGACTAGCATGGTGACCACTACGCCACGGAGGTCGTCAAAATAAAAAGAGGGTCGGAGATATCTATGTAATCGATGAGCAAATAATTTAAGACAAACCAGTAATATTTAGTAGTCTTCCAACAAACCAGCCATGCTTATTTCAATGAAGAATATAGTTAACTATTCTAGATAATGGAGTCTTTTGATATCGCAAACAGTAGTTCAGTACACATACAAGAATAAATACTGATAAGCAATGTTAATAGTTAAGAAAACATGAAGCGTAAAGTATGTAAAGTACATAAAAAAGTGACAAGATACCTAAAAAGGACTTTAAAATCACGGATAACATATTTTTCTGTTTATGGAGTGAACAAAAGTTAGGGACTAAAACGATTTTGCTGCCTCTAGCGCGATCCAAAACAATTTAGATTTTTTTCTTTTCAATAAATTACAAGGATTATAATAAATATTTTGATATTAATTTCATCATGTTCAACCGAATTCCAAGCGTATTCCCGGTTGCATCCTCAGCGGTGATGCTTCAGAGTCCAGGGTCCGCTACCTAACCTTGGTGATTTGACAATGTTACTGGTTTTTACACAGAACTAATGCCATCTGACCTCCACATCCCATATCCCGGTAGACCAGAACCAATCCTTGGATAGGTTTGAGCAAATGCTAGATGGCATTCAGGACCCACAGTCTTTATGTGCCTTCCGAAACACGGAATGATCTTTCTTTTCGGATAATCAGGTGATGCAAGCCTGCAATATCCTAACCAGGCTGAAAACAACTTTTCACAAAGTATGTTTCCCAGTGGGATTCGAACCCACGACCTCCAGATCATAAGGCGAACGCTTTGACCACTGGACCACAGAGGCATTCAAATGATATTTGATATTTATTCATGGAGTAGTGAACTTATCCTGGCATTAGGCACATAGCCAAAGTTAGCACTTGCCTGCTCATAACGACATTACGATACCCTTTATTGCACAAAATAAATAAATACACGACATTATCATGTTAAAAACTAGGAAATGCACAAAAGGTGGCCTTATCGCTAAGCAATTTCTTTACTCTTTTTATGAAGTAGATGGCCCATGGCTGTAAGCTGGAAGATACTCACAATAACAAAAAAAAATTGAATCAAATTTATCAAATAGAGAATTCAAGTGTTTAACAAAGATCCTTTTGAGGAGTCTGGTGTCTGTACTAGACTGAGTTTGTACGACAGGACATAGAGCCATATTTCTTCTAACAGACAGCTTAAAATATTCAATTTTGAATAAAACTTAATATTAGTGTGGTAAGTTATTTTTAGACTTATAAGAACTTACTTCCTGCAAAATCCTCCTGATAGCTTCTCTTGGGGCATCTTCATAGTTCTGAGGATCCACAGACAACAATTTCATAACGCGTACCTTCCCATTAGGGCAGCGGGCAAATATGTCTGTGAAGGTGCCTCCACGGTCTATGGCAAACTGGAAACCCTTGGGAGGACTCATGATGGCTCGTGAACTTATTATTTAACTGAAAAATAAAACTAATAAAAAACAGTTTTGTTTTGGCAGTGTGATGGGACTGCTTCTCTTTTTTGCGTAATTAGTTTTTTTTTTAATGTTATTTATGTTTGTTAACTTATTCGCAAGCATCACATGTTATAATGTGTCAATATTGTATTATATTATAAGTTTTTATTAATTAAAAAACTTAATAATTAAATGATGCCATACAGGCGAGTACGCGACCAATGCTGTAAAAATTAGTTTCTTTTAGCGTTTCTTCTCAGCAGTGATCGTTGGGAAGCACTGGTATCGGTAACTTTTCTTTAAAAATAAATTAAATTTTAATATAAGTATTATTATTTGCATCGACAAATTTACTTACATATCCACCAATGAAGATGGCTCAGACGCCAGACTAAACACAATGCCGCTAATATCTAGTTAAATTCCGGTTATAGCATTATCAATTTTATCTCCGAAAACAATACCTTCTTTTGCTGATAATGATAATTGATAAGAAAATGACAACTTGCTTACCTAGTAATTTAATTTATATGACAGCAATGACAGTGACGCGTTATAAGTTTTGCCATGCCAAAAACGTTTTTAATTCAATACAATAAAGTTGAAGTTGAAACGGCATCAATAATGTTTACAGGAAATTAAAAAAAAATATATGGGCACGATTTTATTTCAGTTTATTTTATGTTGTTTATAGAGTTCTTTATGAAATCACCATATTCATTTTAATGAGACAGTATGAAAATGAGAGCTACAAGACGCTAAGCTGAACGAAATAAATTATTAGAAAGAGAATCAATAAACCACATTACATATTATTACATATACCATGCACATTACAAAATACCGATTTAGGTTCGCAGGAAACGCATTTATAAATATAACCTAACTTTTTCATAAACGTCAAACGTCAGCCGCGTTGTTTGCAACTTGGTTTCTGTTTTCGATGAATTATTGTTTCACACAGACTAGATTTGTTACACTCGGAGCTTACTTAAAAAGAATGGGGCGAAGGAACCGTAACGTCAATAAATTCGCTCAAAGAAAGCGGGACCGTAAAGAACAGGTAAAATATAATTAAAGTGAACGTGGAGTAACCTCGATATTCGAGTATTTTTAAATTAATTTTCCTGTTTGCAGGAGAAGAATCCTCAGGAAAAACCAGCTGGTGATACGCGTAGGCATTATGAGGATATCGTCAGAGAAAACGCCGCCTTTGAAGAGTATTATAAGGTAATATGATAAGTTTCTTCATTCCTTTCGCTTCTAAAAGCTCTCACATCACTTGTCGATTATAATAAATAAATATCTCTAATTTCGGTATAGAAACGTGTAGGCCCAGATTACATGCGTCTACTTACAAGTTGCTGGTTATTTTCTGAGGCTTAGATGATGTTTTATCTTTTTAGATGCAAAAAGTATGTCCCGAAGAAGAATGGAGCACATTCATGAAGTCTTTGAAAGAGAACCTGCCTACTGCTTTCCGTATAACAGGCTCAAAGTGTGAGGCTGATGCGTTGCTCCGTATCGTGAAGAGTGAGTACTTCTCAGAGCTGTTGAACATGAAGCTAAAGGTGGAAGGAACTGATGAAGAGGAAGAGATCAAGCCCATTAACTTGCCGTGGTACGATTTTGTTTGAACATTATCACAACTTTATCCCTGAGGAAATAGACAGAGCCCAGGGCCATTAGACCAAAAGGCCATGCTTAGTGTGAATGTTTGAGATAGAAAAAGAAATCTAAATAGTGATGGGTTGCTTGCTGCATCACCATTAACCTTTGAATAATGATGTGGTTCGATTAGTTCATAGTTGATGATATGACTTTCCCAGATGGATATGGAATTTTTTTTTTGTATAACATGAAAATAATACTCATTGTATAAATGAAACTCTTTTGTTTAATCATGTAAAATAAAAATGTAAAAAAGCAATTTCCAGAAAGTCTGAATTTATTTGGCACTTTTAAAATAAAAATTAAAAAAAAACAATTACTTTTCGGAAAGTCCGTATTTATTTGGCACTTGTTATGGCCACATAAAAATAAACTATAAGTCGTTATATAATGAAGTCTATTGACCAATTTTAACATATTCTTAGCACCATAGACAACTCATGAATCAGTCTTTATATAAATAATCAAACTAAGAGGCTAAGAAATGGAAATCACCATTTACAGATTCGTTATTTCTACACGCATTTGATGCAGATATTTTTGAACATTGCTGGCTTGTGACAACTGACACAACTATATAGTTCATCTTTTAAGTCTAGATCAGTCTTTCCCAAAGTAGGGATAACGCCCCCTTGTGGGCGCTGGAGGCTTTAAGGGCGGTAACAGCCCAGAATAAAGTTGGGGGGCGCTGATGTGATTTAAGCAATGAGTGATTTATAACTTCAGCTATTTCATATTTTAAATTTCACTGAAATTAAAATCCTCTTACTACACAACATCCATTTATTAGTTCATATTTATATCCTTTTTTATTGTTCAAATATAAACTAAAGATGTAATTAATATTTATTATTTTAATGCCTTCACAAGCTATTAATATCGCTATTTATATGTTAAAGGAATTAAACACTGAAAAAATTTCGTGTTTTAAAGTTTCGCAGGTAAGGTCCCCACTTCCGATACTCTTTATTATTGTAAAATTGTATTATTATTGCTATTTTTTTATTTAAAATTAACAATGTTCATTATTGTTATTTATTTATAAAAGATACTCTAATGTACTGGTGTATGTATTATTATTGCTCTCTCTTGTAAAAAAGTCTAGTTTCGAATATAGGTTGAATTCAGGTTTTTATGGTGAAAAAAATGGGGGGCGCTACAAAATAACTGATTTTTTAAAGTGGGCGTTTGACAAAATAAGTTTGGGAACCTCTGGTCTAGATGGAAAGATTTTTCAGGTTTTCTTGATAGCTCCTGTATCTGGCGGGGCAAATCTTTCAAGTTCAGGGGGTAAATTGTCACCTATTACAGTCAGCCAACAAGATACCTGCCACCACGCTGTTAATGTAAGCCTAAGCTGTCTAACCTGCCACCACGCTGTTAATGTAAGCCTAAGCTGTCTAGGCAAACGGTCATTGTAAACCACATGTCACGGTATATCAACAATGTTATGTATGACTCTGTCAACTCAAAATGATGTGGGCCTGGATCTGATGGCGGGTTCTTCAGCTGACCACTTGAAACCATTTTTGCCATGATAGATTTTTTTGGCTTTGAAGTAATGGTGAGGAGTCTGAGTTTGGTTAAAATCTAGAAGTGACCTGGTTGCCTGCCTATTTTGATGCTGACTTTTTTATCCTCTTCAACTTTTGATTACTCTGATTCGGTTTCATCATCAATATCACCCTCTAGTTCTTCTTTATACCATGATATAGTATTTTATATCAGGGAGAGAACTTGTTTGATCCATATATAAAAAAAAAAAACAATGAGGTGATGTTTACTAGACACATAGAAAAATATAAACAAATAATGAACTGACGTCTAGTAGACTAAAAACAGGGATACTGACCTTACGTGTCAGGGACACCACAGTGCTCCACAGCCGAACATGTTGCACTGCTGTGGACGCGGGTTGGACCTAACAATAAACATGTAAAATGCAGAAAGCTTCGGAATAGAGCGAGGGTGTATACTCGTATTTAAAACGAAGGAAATAAAATTCAAATAAAGTCAACTGCCGTCTGTGGGACACCCACGTCAGTACTTAAAGGTTACCATAATTCAAATATCGCCCATTTTCTTGATCGGCCCTTACAATTTGCATGGGAAGAGAAGCACGCAATTGACACATAACTGCATTGCGGTGCCGCACCGTAATGCAAAGCTTCGTGCAGTGCTGTGAAAATAAAATTTCTAGACGCCAAAACTCATTTTAGTTTTTAATTGCTGCAAGCTATGCAGTTTAGGCTATTTATCGATATCGAATGTTTGTATAAATCACTATTTTTTTAAGCTAGAATGTACTCATCTCACCTCTCACCGCAACGCGGTTATGGGTTTCGACCCTTGTCAGTATAGATGATGTTAAAGAAGAAACGTAGTATCGGAATAAATATTCCTACATTTTCAGGTACCCAGCAGGCCTGGCTTGGCAACTCCGTCTCTCCCGTACAGATATACGTCGGAATGAGGCCCTCTATCGTCTTCATAACTTCCTGGTAGCTGAAACAGCAGCTGGAGGAGTTTCCAGACAAGAGGCTGTGTCTATGATACCGCCCGTTGTGCTTGATGTACAGCCGCACCATAAGGTAAGAAGTCTTTTTACTTGACTGCTCCAGAAAGAGGGGTATGTTTGTCGAGTGTATGAATGATATGTATTTCTTTGGCACGCTCTGCAGCCTAAATAGCTTGATGAATTTCAGCTTGAAAAGTGTCGTTAGATTGGTCTTAATTAAAAAAGTGACACAGGGCACTTAAAAACTAAAAACAAAATGGCGGTTTTAAAATTTGTTTCTTCAAATTTCAAAATTATATTTTTTTTTTCTTCAACATCTTTTAAGTCAGTCAATAAAGGACTTTTATAAAAAGATTGCAAAAATAAATTTAACATGAATGTAATTTGAAATGAGAGATGCTAAAAATATCGCATAATAACTATAATCATTGCGTGGCGTGTTCCATAACTTTTAAATTAGAAAAAATGCATTTCAAAACAAGGAACTCGTTGAATACCTAAAAATTGCCATAGCACACAAACTCAACAAGTAGTATCAATGATGCCACTCATTCAGCTTGATGTGCTTCTAAATTTAGTAATATCATTTCTATTTTAGGTATTAGACATGTGCGCTGCTCCAGGATCTAAAACAGCTCAGCTGATTGAATTCTTGCATGCAGATGAAGACAAAATGCCTACAGGTAATGTAACGATTAGCCCTAACGTATCAGAGTTCACCGTTACAGAATTTAGAATGGTTATATAATGTTCTTTGGAAGTTACCGCATGACTTGTAATTTCGTGTACTAACATATACACGAAAATACAAGTCATTTGTAAAATAAGGTTTATTGGACCTATACACGAAAAAACTATTTGACTTAGTTTGTTTTTGGACAATATTTTATACGGATAACAAAGAAACACTTAACAAGAAGCCGTTTTCCGAAAATAGAAAGTAAATTGGTTATTAAATGAGGCAGCAATTATCATTTTAAATATAAGGGTGGCAGCGTGGTGGGGATATCTCGCTACCTCTTTCGTAAGCGTGACACCTAATGACAGTGACGTCACGCGGGTGTATGTGCATCCTTTTCCTGTTATTTGACAGTTTCCCCTTCCACCGGATTTAAAAGGCTTATAACTTTCTTATTATTGAGCGGAGTAAATTATTATTTATGTTTTCGGTTATGAATCATGTTAAAAACACAAAACTAATACACGCACTACACCAGACTGGTTATAAAAATGGTATTTAAATGGTTAAAATATATGATTTATCAATGGTATTTCGATCAGCCGCTGTTTAGATGCGAACTGAGTTTAATTGTGTCATTTGTGAATAATATGTAAAAGTGCTGATCGGCATAAAACTGTGCGATTGAGTAAACTCGAACAGGTAGGTATTAACTTCTATTAATTTAATTACGCCAAATACATATTTGAGAAACTACAACACCGTCAAATGAATTAACCATATTGTCATCAGTTTGAAATTTACAATTCTGATTAGACGATTTGAATTTGACAACCTCCGTGGCGTAGTGGTCACCATGCTAGTCCGCCACCCAGTGGTTCCGTGTTTGATCCCCGGTCAGGGCAAATTGGACGTGGCCTTTTTTAAACTGTGCTGGGTATTAGATGTTTATCAAATATGTATTTGTCATAAATTATAGTACCGTTGTGTTAGTATCCCATAACATGAGTCTCGAACGTACTTTGGGGCCAGCTCAATCAGTGTAATTTGTCCGTATATATTTATTTATTTATCTGCACAGTTCTTATTCTTCAGTATAATCGATTCAAACTTTTAAATTGTAATAATTTAACCTTGTAACCTAAAATGTCCCAATTTGGTTCGCTGGATTCCCTCTTAATATGTTGGATTCAGTGATGGCTCATCTGAGCGTCAACTCGTGAACAGGTGCCGCCAAGACGGACAGGTCAGCTCGGTTTCGTTATTAGGGTAAAAACGGGATTCTATTAGTAAGACTCCGCTATCGGTATGTCTGTCCGTCTGTCTGTCACCAGGCTGTATCTCATCAACCGTGATAGCTTGACAGTTGAATTTTTTACAGATGATGTATTTATGTTGCCGCTATAACAACAAATATTTACTAAAAACAATAAAATAAATATTTAAGGGGGCTCCTATACAACAAACGTAATTTTTTATAGATAATGGTATGGAACCTTTCGTGCGCTAGTCCGACTCGCACTTGGCTGTTTTTTTAAGACTACTCAGTATTACTTGTTAAATAAATAATCACATCATCACACTAATATTATAAAGGCGAAAATTTGTAAGTATGTGTTAAACTTCTTTACGTGCAAACGGCTGGACCAATTTTGATAAAACTTGGTGTGCAGGAAGCTGACACGCTGGATTACCCATAGGCTAACACCACGGAGTGCAGCTAGTAAATAAATAAATATATATATGGAAAAAATCACACAAATTTAGCTAGCCCCAAAGTAAGTTCGAGACTTGTGTTATGGGATACCAACTAAACGATACTACATATATTTTATAATAAATACATATATAGATAAACATCCAATACCCAGGTCAATTTACAAAAGATCATTTTCCATCTGTACCTGACCGGGGATCGAACCCGGGACCTCCGGTGTTGCAGCCAGGCATGATGACCCCTAGGCCACAGAGTCGATTTTGTAGCACAATGCTTTCTATCACCTCATCATCACTTGTTCTGTTTTCTTTTATTTTTAAACTAACTATATTTTCATTGTCTAGGTTTCGTAATGGCCAATGACGTGGACAACAGTCGGTGTTACATGCTGGTTCATCAGGCCAAACGCCTCAACTCACCCTGTATACTGATCACCAACCACGACTCTGCTGTTATGCCGTCCCTCGTCGTCACTGACGATAAGGTAAGGTTGAATGAGCAGGCGAAGTTCTTAGAGTCTTCTTGAACAATCCGGCGTTTGTATGTATGAATGTTTGTTCGACAGTAACTTGAATATCTTTGATCAGGGCTTCATCAAATTTGATAGGTGTGTAGATGTGGCAAAAATAATTTTTAAGTTCGAACATGAGCCAAATCGGTCAAGGGCTTGCCGAGATAGGTTGGGTTCGCGAGTTCACATTTCGGGGCGAACTACCTAGTTACTGCAATTTAAATGTATACTTAGCTTAAGTGTAAATCTGTATTGAAATTGTAACATAGCCCATCAGGCTGGGTAGGGACCAATACAGTGGTCGTTCCGAAACTACTAGTTTTTAGCTTTTGCACTAAAATAATTAAAAAAAAAAATACCTACCTTCAATAAGAGATAAATTTATCCTACATTGAATAACTTTTTGATTTTGACTTTGACTAGATGACAGTCATTATTGATTTTTAACAGCATTACAATGCTTTAAAAAATTTCGCCACAAGTGGGATTCGAACCCACGACCCTCACATTAACGCAATGAATTTTAATTGTAACCAATTGATAGTGCACTCACGGCGTTAACGTGAGGGTCGTGGGATCGAATCTCTCTTGTGGCGAAATTTTTCATCACATGTTTCAATTTGGATAGACGAAAATCATTGAGCTACGACAGATGCTTTAAGCTAGCTCTTAAAATCTTAGACCATTTTTATTAACAACACACTCGAAAGTCGAAATGTATGAAGCGTGATTATAGATGGGAAAATGGTTTTTCTATAAAAAATTAAGTAAATTTTGACAAAACAAAAAAAAAGATTTTTTTCAGGACTCCGCTACGACTAAGCCGCTGAAGTTCGATCGCATCCTCTGCGACGTGCCTTGTTCGGGAGACGCGACGCTCCGCAAAAACCCGGACATTTGGATGAAATGGTCGACGGGCAACGGAAACAACCTGCACGGGTGCGTATACAAGGTTATTTTTTTTATTTTTAATCTCTAGATCTAGTTGGGGCGAAAATACTTTGTATGTATGTATTTATGTTTGTTTGTACCGCGATAACTGCCGAACCGACGGCTTGATTTTGATGAAATCTGGTAGGCATGTAGAAAATATCAATAGAATTTTCAAGTTCGTTGGGCATCAATAGATTTCATGGTCAGATTTTTACTTGGTAAAAATGGGACCCTTTCAACTACGGTAAAAAATGGAGAAGTTATTAAAGAGCATACATAAAAAAAAATTATACATTCAAATTGAGAAGCCCTTAATTTGAATGTTTATATGTTGACGTTAATGTATACATATGACATATATCTCAGTTTGAATGTTTATGAAGAAGCTTCTCTTTTTTTTGAAGTCTATCTACGGAGACTCCCTGGAGCTGTATATCGATTGAGAGTAATGAAAATTAATTAGCCATTACTTTTCCAGAATACAATACAGAGTCCTTCGTCGCGGGTGTGAACTCCTGGAGATCGGAGGTCGCCTGGTGTACTCCACTTGTTCCTTCAACCCGGTCGAGAACGAAGCTGTTATTCATAGGATATTGCAGGAGTCGGGGGACAGTATTGAATTGGTGGGTGTGAAGGATATGCTGCCTGGACTCACGTTCCATAAAGGTGAGAAACAATCCGCTATTTTCCAACAAGCCAAATCAGATACTTTTTTCTAAACGTCAAAACAAACGTTTTCTATGGGATTTGTATGAAATAGCACGGCGTGACGTCATAGTTTCTTGGTGTCAAAATACGCTTCTACTATCAATTTTTTGGCAATAATAAATCTAAAATCACGTTGAAATTTTATATGATCAATGACACGTGACATTATTTTGTGACGTTTTATTCTCTTATCAGTACAAAACAATTAATTTTTGACCCTTTTATCCTATTATGACTCAGACAAAATGCGGTATTTCAATTAATTATTTTAATTATTCATATCAATAATTAACATAAACTGAAACCGAAAACATTTTTTTTTAAATCTAACAAAAAATCAGTAAGTAATAAGCTTTTAAAATCTGATAGAAAGAAAACTGTCGAGTAACATAAAAATAATGCACGTACAGCAACTCTTGACGTCACTACTATAAGGTCTCGCGCGTACGAAAGAGATAGTGAGATGTCCCCACCACGTCCCACTCTTATATTTGAAAAGCTAATTGCTGCTTCAATTATTAACCAATTTTCTGGCTGTTTTACAATTTTTTTTCTTTCGACGAATCGATGGCCGATGGGGCAAAAAGGTTCTCAAATGGCGACCGCGTACTGGCAAGCGAAGCGTAGGAGACCCACCCACAAGGTAGTCAGACGACCTGACCAAGGTCGCTGGAAAGCACTGGATGCAGGCCGCTCTTGAATGAGAGGCCTATGTACAGCAGTAGACGTTATGCAGCTGAAATGATGATGACTATAAAATTTGAAAATAGCCTGCCGCTTCTTTGACGTCAACCCTCCTTGGAAATGTTGTTTTTCATGTGTAAGTGACCAACACTGGTGTCAGAGTTTTCAGGTTGCCTGACATCTGACATAGCTTGAATTGCCATACAATTGAGACAGCCGGGGCAACGGCTTATACGTGCATTGTGAAGCACGGAGGAAATCGTTTTTTTTTATGCCACTTGTGGTCCCATCCAAGAGCGGACCACGTCCGGTGTCGCTTTACTTGCGAAAGCGCTAGTAATGCGCACCGGGCCACCGAGCTCCTAATTCCTTCATTCCTTGGGAATGCAGTTATAGCACGACATATTTGTGCTTAGTAGTTAAGGAGACACATGAATTTTTCGGGGTCCAATGCTGCCCCCATTTGAAATATTTAAACGGAGAAATCATTGAAAATTTTGAATTATCATTTAAATATGAACAACTTTTCCTACGGCATAAATGCTTGAAACTCGAAAAAACAATCGACATTTTCATCAAAACGATTTTTTCTTCAAGTTTCAAGTATTGGTCCCATAGAAAAAATTGTTCCTATTGACGGTCTGAGTTGCTCCTACAAGGATCGGACAAGGTTTTTGTTACATATTGTATAAGGCATAATCAAGACAAATCGGCACCAAAGCTTGAAACTCAAAAAAATCGTCATTCGACATTTTCATAACAAAATGACGATTTTTTCTTTCTTTCTACAAGGATCGGACAGGGTTTTCTCTCTTACGACATCCACAGAAAGAGATGGAGATAGATGAAGTCATGGAGTAGCCCAAGTCTCGCCGGAAACACACGGCAGGCATTTATCAAGGCTAAAAAATACTAACTCGTCTTGCCTTGTTATTTTTAGGTATGACTCACTGGCGACCCGCGTCTAAGGACATGGTGTTCTACGACAAGTACGAAGACGTCCCGGAGAAGTGGCAGACCGTGGTGCGGCCGCAGATGTTCCCGCCTAACTCGGAGGACGTTGCAAAATACCACCTGGACAGATGGTATTTTTTTTTGTACATACAGTCTATCAATTCGCTAGTTTGCTACAACTCAAATCGGATACTTTTCAGGGTTCTGTACCCAAGGGGTAAAAAATGGGACACTATTATTAAGACTCCGATGTCCATCCGATCGTGAGTATGTCTGTCACCAGGCTATTTGTAAAATATGCAACAAAAACCCTGTCTGATCCTTGTGTGATCCTGTGAGAAAAAATAGACATTTTCATACAAATTGCCGGGGCGGCCGAATACTTTAATACGAAAGTGTCGATTTTTTTTTCGAGTTTCAAGCATTGGTCACATAAGAAAAGTTGTTCATATTGACAGTCTGAGTTGCTTCTACAAGGATCGGACAGGGTTTTTGTTATATGTTGTATATAGTATTTGTTATAGCGACAACAGAAATATATCATTTGATAAAATTTCAACTGTCTAGCCATCGCGGCTCTTAAGGTACAGCCTGTTGACAGACAGACAGCGAAGTCTCCCGTCTTTGAGTTTTTCAGTTTTCTCGGCAGTTCCTAACGCTGCATTAGGCGGAACCACATGACGTATTCAGTCCATCTCTGTCACTAACTCTACGTGTGACAAAGATAGTAGAATATGTCGCTTAATGCCGTGTCTGTCACAGGTAGAGTTTGTGACAGAGATTGACTGAACATGTCACGTTGTCACGCTTTTAATTTTTTATTTTCAGCGTACGAATATTACCACACCACCAAGACACAGGCGGCTTCTTTGTCGCAGTTTTCCAAAAGAAATCAGTATTACCATGGGAAAAGGAGATAAAAGAGTCGGAAACGCCCAAAGAGGAAAAGAAAGAACCGCCAAAGAAGAAAAGAAGAATGGGCGGCTACAGAGAAGACCCTTTCGTATTCTTCTCCGGTGAAAAGGAAGATGTATTCCCCAATATAAAGGAATATTACGATTTGAAACCAGAGTTTGACCCGACTTGCCTCTTAACTAGGTGTTATGTGGGGAAAAAGAAGAATATATACTTAGTGTCTCCGATAGTGAAGGATGTTGTGCAGAAGAATGAGAATAGTATAAAGATTATCAACACAGGAGTGAAGACGTTTGTGAGGTGTGATAATAAAAATATGGTGTGTCCGTTTAGGTACGTATGGGAAATATTCTTTTTTTTTATTTTTAATCTAAAATCTAACCCCAACCACAGAATAAATACTAGTACTCACGTACAGTCTTACTCACAAAAGAAATTCAAAGGAATATCTACTTAATGCTACCCACATTAAGTAGATATTCCTTTGAATTTCTTGTTGCATTGGTTTAATTTTGCTCGCGTCAGAACACCTCACCTTTTCGTTTAGATACCTAGAAATCAATTGCGAGCCATTTTCATTCTTATTACTCTGGACAAACAATTCATGTAACTGAATTTTCCCTTTCGAAGCGGTCGCCGCGCGCATAGTAATAATGTAGGTATATTTTCGATACCTAAACGGGGAGTGACACAGGCCTGCTCCAACTCTACACTATGCAACTGATTTTTATAAAATGTCTAGTGGTCAATTGATAAGTATGCACATTAAATAAAAAAGATTTTTTGGTTCAGTCGTCTTCGAGTAATCATGTCATATATGCGTTGGGAATCATATATGTTTATGCCGCACATCATTTGAGTAAACATACATATAACAAGTCATTATAAAAAAAACCTGACTGCCTTTTTATGTACCCAATGTCACCCCTCAGAATTAAGACGAATCTCTCAAGCTTAAATCCATCGAGCCGTTCAGGCTGCAGAGAGTGCCAAACAATTATACATACTCTCAAAAAACATACCCCAACTTCTGGCACAGTCGGGTAAAAACATGTGTACTTACACATTCTAATTGATAACTTCCTCCTGTTTTTAAATGTGATAAAAAAAAGAATTGAACCTTGAACCTTCATGTTCAGTCTCTCGCTATACCAACTAAGCCATTGCTTAGCTAACAGTAGCGGTGGAATTATTTTAAAATTTTAAACGTCTTCTTAAGAAGGAGGAGTTTATTAATTCGAGTATAACAATTATTTTTCTTTAGGTTTCCATACCCAAAAGGTAAAAACGGGACCCTATTACTAAGCCTCTGTCCATCCGTCCGTTTGCCTGTCACTAGGCTGTATCTCATGAACCGCGATAGCTAGACGGTTGAAATTTTCACAGATGATGTATTTCTGTTGCCGATATAACAACAAGTACTAAAAAGAGAATATAATAAATATTTAAGTGGGGCTATACAAGAAACGGGATTTTAATGGATGTACGGAACCCTTCGTGTGCGAGTGCGACACGCACTTGGCCGGAATTTTATATGTATATTCCCCGATTACTCGAAGAATTCTGGACCAATTTAGAAAATTCTTTCTTTTTTAGGGTTCCGTAGTAAACAAGGAAGGGTTTACAAATTAAAAAGTTATAGGCGATCAACTTATAAAATGTACTCCGAAAAGGAAAATTTCATACAAATTCAATAGAAATTAATTTTTAGACGTTTTTAGTGGCATGAACTCAAATTTGGCATTCATAACTACGGAACCCTACACAGCGCGTGGCCCGACACGCACTTGGCCAATTATTTTGTTTGAAAGGGCATACGTGTCAGGTGGTTTCAAAGAAATTTTATCAAAAACGGTTGTGTAGTTTGGTATAAAAGTCGGTTTCAATTATTGAAGAATTTAATATTTTGTTTAATTAAAAATTTTCAGATTGTCTCAAGAAGGCTTACAGAGTATAGCGCCAATCATCGGACCCAAGCGTCGACTGCGCATCCTGAAAGAAGACCTGATATTAGTGCTGCAGAACGACAACCCTAGTAAACCACCAGAGGTCAAATTGTTCAGCGAGCATACGCAGAATCTCGTCAAGGACTTTGGTAAGTTTTGTACTTCTATTTTAATAACCAATTCGATATTTGGCTCTTTTTAGGGTTCCGTAGTAAACAAGGAACCCTTATAGTTTCGCCATGTCTGTCTGTCTGTCTGTCCGTCCGCGGTTTTACTCAGCGACTATAAGTACTAGAAAGCTGTAATTTGGTATAGGTATGTATATTAATTATGCGGAAAAAGTGGTAAAGTAAAACATTGAAAATAATTTTTTTTTTAGGTTTGCTCCCATACAAGTAGAGTCAAAAGTCAATTTAATTTTGTCGACTAACCAATCATGTGGGGTATCGTTGAATTGTTCTTTCAAAAATATTATGAGCTTGCAAACATCGCTTTTCGATTTAAGGACCAATTTCTGAAAAAATTGGTTTTAAAGTGAACATTTTTGTTAAGAGTCAAGTCCCCCCCCCCCCCCCCCCCTTTATCTGCTAAACGGTTATATATGGACTCGTGAAAATTTACAGCTATAGCAAATATAACAAAATTTAAAGGAAAACTATCAGAGCTAAGTAGGGTTTACAAATTAAAAAGTTATAGGCGATCAACTTATAAAATGTATTCGGAAAAGGAAAATTTCATACACATTCAATAGAAAATTAGTTTTTAGACTTTTAGTGGTATGAACTCCAAGTTGGCATTCGTAAATCTTAACTACGGAACCCTACACTGCGCGTTGCCCGACACGCACTTGGCCAATTATTTTTTCTTATACATACCAATAAGTAACATGATTCGAAATTCCAACAATACAAGTTATAAGCTTTTCAAATCTGGCGGAAGGGGAACTGTAAAATAACAGAAAAAGGATGCACACACACCTTCGTGACGTCACTGTCGTTAGGTGTCACGCTTACTAAAGGGATAGCATGAAGTCCAAACCTTGCTCCCACTCTTATATTTAAAATTTAATTGCTGCCTCATTTACTATGTAACCAATTTACTTTATATTTACGGAAAACTGCTTCTTGTTAGTGTTATTTGTTATTCAAATAAAAACCCGCCAAAAACAAACTTAAGTCAAATAGCCTATTGCTTGTCAAATGTCTTATACCCAGAAAAATTTAACTTTTTTAATATCTACCTAATTTGTTTTAATTTTAACTTACATGCATGGTGATAAAGTGATAGCTGTTACTCCAATTATTTTTGTGTTATCGCATTTTGTTGGGTCACATTTGTTCATTCGCTTCTGCTAGGATAAATTCTTACTAAAGTCAGTTAATGTTAAAATACTATACAATATGTAACAAAAACCCTGTCCGATTCTTGTAGAAGCAACTCAGACCATCAATATGAACAACTTTTCCCATGGGACCAATGCTTGAAACTGAAAAAATCGACATTTTCATACAAAAGGGTTCAGCCCGGCCCGGCAATTTATAAGAAAATGTCGATTTTTTTTTTTTCGAGTTTCAAGCATTGGTCCGCTAGGAAAAGTTGTTCAAATTGACGGTCTGAGTTGCTCCTACAAGGAACGGACAACGTCTTTGTTACATATTGTATACGTGTTTTACTCATACTGTTATAATGTGTAGTCTGTACATAACTGTTTCAAAAAAATTAACTAAAAATTAAAATAAAATAAAATTAAGTAAACGTTCCTCTCAATTACTGGCCGGTTGACTGGAAGAGATCCCTATACGGGATAAGTCCGCCGTTGTATGTTTACTTTTCTGATTTGTCATCGTGTTCTTATTTACATACATAAAGTTTTATAAACAAACAAACAATAAATTAAATTAAATTACAGCAACCGGCAGCTGCGTCCTCGAGTACAAGGACACGGAATCGAACCTGCAACTGACGCTCGTCGGCTGGCGCGGAGTGCACTCACTGCGCGCCTACACCGCGACGCCCGACACGGTGCACTACTTGAGGTTACTTGGGGCAGACTTCAGTAAATATGGTGAGTATATACAATTATACATACATATCCCATTATTCATAAAAATTACAAACGTTTGTTAAACCAATTTTACTTAAAATATGTCTTGTCTAGTTCTTGCAATGTTAATAAAAAAATGATGTTTGTTTGTTTGTTTTTCGTATGTGTAAGTGGCCAACACTGGTGTCAGATTTTTCAGGCTGCCTAAAGCCATCTGACATAGCTTGACGACTGCCAAACAATAATGATAGCCGGGACCCACGGCTTATACGTGCCTTCTGAAGCACGGAGGAGCTCGAGATTTATTATGCCACCCATCCAAATGCGGATCATGCCCGATGTCGCTTTACTTGCGAAAGCGTTACTAATGCGCACTCTCGGCCTCAAAAAGTGATGGGAATAAATCTTATTTTAGCCAAAATAGGCCACAGAAATACATAAAATCGGTGAAAATTACAAGTGTCTAGCTATTACGGTATAGAGCCCTGTGACAGACAGACAGACAGCGGAGTCTTAAGTGATAGGGTCCCGTTGGCAACCTTTGCGTAGGAACACTAAAAGGTTTTTCTAAAGGTTAGGAAATAAGTTAGTGGACCGCACCATATTGCCGATAAATTTAACATGGAATCACCCGTAAGACACATTAAAAAACGTCATGGCACCATCATTGTAGGTCACCGAATTTAATTTTTGACCTATTGTTAAATATTTAAATAAAATTTGTTGTACTATGGCAACGACCCAGTCCAGAAGATTAGCTCGTTGAAATGGCAGTGGGCGGGACACATAGCGCGACGAACCGATGACCAATGGGGCAAAAAGGTTCGAATGGCGGCCACGCACTGGCAGGCAAAGCGTAGGACACCCACCACGAGGTGGTCAGACGACCTGACCAAGGTCGCTGGAAAACGCTGTGGATCGGTAATTTCGGAAATCCCTCGGCATAGGCCTAGGGATTGTCTAATAGGAAGACCGGTATACTAGACATAGGTCTAGCAGTGGACAGTATGCGGCTAAAATTATGATGATGTTGTGCGGTGGGGCCGTGGGTCGGCTTCTTTCTTAGATCAAAGAGCATATAAATAATAGTTTTTTTTTATTTTATTTATTTTCAGACGTTAACAAGTTCAAAAAAGCATCAGACGTACCGGGAGCCGATGCAGATACGTCACTAGCAACTGAAGGAGAAGCAGCTGAATCCACTGAAGATGTGGCAAAGGAAAGTACAGGGGAACTAACAGAGGGCGCTAGTGACAACGCGAATGGGGAACCAATGGCAGTAGACGAAATAAAGAGTAGTTTATAGTAGTTAGAGATGTTAGCTTTGTATTTATGTTATATGATATGAGTACTCCTTTGTATCCTATCCTTTAAACGAGATATTCTTGTGCAACGGAAGGGATATGCCTGTAATAAATCGAACCACAGGTTATACTAGATCACTATCTAAATATATATAACTCAAAGGTGACTGACTGACTGACATAGTGATCTATCAACGCACAGCCCAAACCACTGGACGAATCGGGCTGAAATTTGGCATGCAGGTAGATGTTATGACGTAGGCATCCGCTAAGAAAGGATTTTGATCAATTCTACCCCCAAGAGGTTAAAATAGGGGGTGAAAGTTTGTATGAAACTTTGTCAATTTTAAACCGATCGGGCTTAGACTTTGCATGCATAAAGCTTTTATGACGTAGGCATCCCCTAAGAAAGGATTTTGATAAATCACACCCCTACGCGAGCGAAGCCGCGGGCAAAAGCTAGTAGCATAATAAAATTAAAATAACAGCCGCCCCGGCAATTTGTATAGGATTGTCGTTTTTTTTTTTTTTGTTTAAGATTGTTTTTTTCTTTTATTATAATTTAATTATCTAGTAAAGCCCGTAGTTCGATATAAAGAAGATCTCGGAAACGGCTCTAAAGATTTTGATGGAACTCCGTATTTAGGGAGAGAGGAGCCAAAAAAATTGATTTTCATAAAAATATTAACCTCGCTTAGCTAGTTGACTGTATAATGACCGTAAAGTTGATATGTATGTTATTTTATTTTTGAATTATTTTATTATTTATATTGACTTTTATATGACCATAAAGTTGACATATAAGTTATAAGCATGAAATAAACGGGTTCCTCCCATTTAGAGAATCAGCTTCTGTAATAGAGTAAAGTTCAAGTTCATTGGACGCTCACATTCATTGGACAGTACCTACACAAATATATAATAGCTATAATAAAACCTCAATGGCTGCTTTCAAATTAGGAACACTGCAGCTACAGAATATAAAAAGCTATCAGCTGCAGTGGACAGCATCAGTTAGCGTCCAACGACCGAAGTTTACCCTATATATGACCCAGCCGGAAAATCATAAAAGATTTTAGAATCTAAATTTAATCTGCTATGCAACCAAGTGTATAGATTTATCTATGATACCAAGTGTATAAATAACTCTTTTATATTTAATTAAATATAATATTCCTCAATGTTTCTTTTATTAGCGATGTCACAGAATAAGTACTAGTAATCACGTACAGAAGTCTTCCTCAGAAAAGAAATTCAAGAAATATTTGCTCAAAGATTCAAAGATTCAAAGATTCAAATGTTTATTCAGTAATTAGACCTTTACAGGCACTTTTACACGTCAATAAGTATAATTTATGTTACGTGTAAAGTATATTAAAATTTAATTTATTTTTTAAAGAAAAGCTACCGATACCAGCGCTTCGTAACGACCACTGCTGAGAAGAAACGCCGAAAGAAACTCATTTTCACAGTATTGGTCGCCTACTCGCCAGAAGGGCTTTGTCATATGATTATAATTGTCTTTTAATTAATAAATACTTATAATATAATACAATGTTGACACATTATAACATGTTATGCTTGCGAACAAGTAAACTAACATAAATTGCGTAATAAAAAATATTAAGTAGTCAAAAAAAGCGAAGCCGAGCTGACCAGTCCCTCCCGGCAGCACCCGTTCACGAGTTGACGCACGGATCAGCCATCGTTAAACTCAACCATATTAGAGGGAATCCAACGACCCGACCAGCGACGCCACCACCGGATTGGACATTTTAGTGAGCATGAAAAACCCGAACTCGCAGACCTTGTCAAGAGAAAATATTAATTATATGTTGGTCACTTATTGATCGCAGAGCATTTACATGTTTTTACAGTAAGCTTATTATGGTAACAGAAAATGCAGCTATTTATGTTTCATGTGTGGAGTGTAATGGAAAATGTTTAGGAAGTATCCACGCGTTTTTATCTCTTAAATAATCATTGATAGTATAGTATGCATTGTTCAATAAAACTTTTTTAACATGTGTTTTAAATTTTGCCATTGGTAGGTTAACGATCGCTTCGGGAAGTTTATTAAATAATGTTATACCTAGACCTAAGAGTGACTTTCTAGTTTTAGCAAGTCGAAATTTAGGCGTATGAAGCTGATTTTTGTTGCGAGTATTATAACTGTGAACATCACTATTTTTCTTGAAATTATTTAACCTAGATTTAACAAATAGAAGATTTTCGTAAATAAATTGAGATGTCACAGTAAGAATATTTATAGATTTAAATAACTCTCTTAAGGAATCGCGTGATTTTAGTCCGTAGATCGACCGAATTACTCTCTTTTGTAGCACAGAGATAGCATGTTTGTTAGCCGCTTTACCCCATAAGAGCAAGCCATATGACATTATGCTGTGAAAATAACTAAAGTATACTAGCCTAGCAGTTTCAACGTTAGTACACCGTCTGACCCTCCTCACAGCATATGCTGCCGAACTAAGTTTCTTGGCAGTGGCCTCAATATGTTTATCCCATTTTAAGTTCCAGTCTACAGTTATGCCTAAAAATTTGGTGTTGGGTACCCATTCTAGAACTTGACCATTAAGACTCAAAGGTATGTGAGTATTAGGTTTATTCAATAGTGAAAAATTAACGCACTTAGTCTTTTGTGTGTTTAAGGCCAGATTATTAGTCGTAAACCAACTAAGTACTTGAGACATAGTATTGCTTACATCGTCATAGTTTGTGCATTTTCTGTCAACCTTAAAAAGTAAAGATGTATCATCAGCAAACAATACTACTTCACACAACTTTTCTGCAAGACAGGGGAGGTCATTAATATAAATCAAAAACAAAAATGGACCAATTATTGCTCAATGTGGTTAGCGCTATGATTTAATTTAGCTCGCGTCAGAAATCCTCACCTCTGCGTTTAGATACCTAGACATACATTGCAAGCCAATTTCATTCTTATTACTCTAGACAAACAATTCATGTAAGTGAATTTTCCCCTTCGAAGTGGTCGCCGCGCGCATCATAATAATGTAGGTATATTTTCGATACCTAAACGGGGAGTGACACAGGCCTGGCGATGGGCCCTCTAGTTATGAATCCCAAGGTTTATTGCCCGTTCTCTTCGATGTTTTTCACGAAAAAAAGAGGTGTTATAAGTTTGACTCTTATGTCTGTCGGTCTGTCTGTGGCATCGTAGCGCTCTAATGGATGGACCTATGGTTCTTTTTACGTGAAAGCAAGTTCCCTTGCGTTCTGAGCCATGTTTTATGAAAATCATTTCAGCCGTTTAAAAGTTATGGGGGGCAAAGGCACAGGCACTTTTACACGTCAATAAGTGTAATTTACGTTACGTGTAAAGTATATAAAAATATAATTTATTTTTAAAGAAAAGCTACCGATACCAGCGCTTCGTAACGACCACTGCTGAGAAGAAACGCCGAAAGAAACTCATTTTCACAGTATTGGTCGCCTACTCGCCAGAAGGGCTTTGTCATATTATTTTTTTGTCTTTTAATTATTAAATATAATATAATACATTGTTGACACATTTAACATGTAATGCTTGCGAACGAGTTAAAAAACATAAATTGCGTAGTAAAAATATTAAGTAGTCAAAAAAAGCGAAGCCGAGCTGACCAGTCCCTCCCGGCTGACCAGTCCCTCCCGGGCCTTCTTCTCGAGTCGAAAGGCTATAATAAATTTGACCAGTGTTTGGCCACGACGACTCCCCGGTCATTTGCCTCATTAAGGTCCTGTAATGTGCAGCAAGTGGGGCTTTTTGGACAGGACAATAAGTGGGTCATTGATTGGACAGCACCACACTCGCATTTATCGTTTTTGGAGAAACGCCACCTAACTCGGTTCTCTTGACATCTCCCAACGCCAATCCGGAGTCTATTTAACGACTTCCAGACTGCCCAGGGGAGATCGGCAACTGATAGATGGCGCTACGGATATCAAGTTCTACCAGTAGTGCCCCTACTCATCACTAAATGAATTTCTTCACAGTCAGTGTTTTTTTTCATAACAAATAAACAAGTACAAGTACTGTATATACAGTCAAGAAGAAAGAAGTCTACTTCATCGCGTAAGGCTCAATGTTGCTTGATACACAGTGGCGTAGCTAGGGGATGAGGATTCCACCACTGGCACTGAATAATTACTAGTACTCACGTACAGAAGTCTTTCTCAGAAAAGAAATGCAAAGAAATATGTACTCAATGTGGTTAGCGCTATGGTTTAATTTAGCTCGCGTCTCGCTCTCGCAATTTCATTCTTATTACTCTGGACAAACGATTCATGTAACTGCATTTTACCCTTCGAAGTGGTCGCCGCACGCATTGTAATAATGTAGGTATGTTTTCACCTCCTCGACCTCGACGACCTCCGTGGCGTAGTGTTCACCATGCTAGTCCGCCACCCAGAGGTTCCGAGTTCGATTCCCGGTCAGGGCAAGTTGGTAAATGACCTTTTTCAAATTGTCCTGGGTCTTGGATGATTATCTATATCTGTATTTGTTATAAAATATAGTATCGTTGGGTTAGTATCCCATAACACAAGTCTCGAACTTACCTTGGGGCTAGCTCAGTCAGTGTAATTTGTCCCTATATATTTATTTATTTAATACCTAAACGGGGAGTAACACAGGCCTGATACTGGTGCCATGCATCCCACATACAAACATTTGTCGACCTCCGTGGTAATGGTCAACACGCTAGTCCGCTAATCCGAAGGTTCTGGGTTCGATCCCCAGCCAAGGCAAGTTGGAAAATGGCCTTTTCCAAATTGTCCTGGGTCTTGGGTGTTTATCTATATGTGTATTTATTATACAATGTGGTATCGCCGAGTTAGTATCCTATAACACAAGTTTAAGCTTACTTTGGGGCTAGCTCAATCTGTGTGATTTGTCCTTAAATATCTTTTTTCATTTGTTGTTTTAATTACAGGTACCATTCAAATTAAAAACTAAATTAAATATTAAACTAAATAAATAAAAAAAAAATTACAAATAAAAAATGTGCAGATCATTGCCCTGCGGTAAAGTGCTCAAAAGGCTGGCAGCATTGCCATGCTGGATGGCAATGCTTATTCGTTGGGCGATGTAATTGCCAGCCCTTTGGTCACCTTACACCTCGAACTTCTGATTAAAATTGTTAATAAGTTTATGTTTATATTTATTAAAAAAACATAATTTATCACGTTTTTATCCCTTACGAGGCAGAGCACTTTGGATATTGCGGCTCTAAGCAGACAGAGCCCAGTGCCGCAAGACCCAAAGGCCACTTTATAGCGTGATGGTTTGCGAGAAGGTGAAAAAGGAACCAAAATAGTGATGGGTTGTTAGCCGCATCGCCTATTGAAATGATTTGCATTTTCGCCCACTCCCTCGGCTTTTAAAATCCGCACGGGAAGATAAGCAGCTGGTACATTCTAATTTTTTTCTCCCAGACCACTATAGAAGAAAAGAAATATAGGTACTTTAAGTAAATAACAGACAAAGCGTTAAGTTTAGAAACCTTTTATTCCACCTCCAATATCATTCGCAGTCCTAGCGATAACAATCTTCCTCTTAATTCTAAGGGCAAGGTGCTACATCAACAAAATAGTGCTACTTCCATTGTAGGATATTGAGTCCTCTACTGACATGGGTCATTCTTTTCAAATAAAATAAAAAACAATTGAAATTAATAGGTCATTTTTGTTTTTCAAACACTGCTATGGCTTTTATTTCACGTAATTTAACAAAATATACATAACTTGCCTTGCAGACATTAATTTTAGACATTTTGCTTTGTAGAAGAATAAAAAGTTAGAAACTCTGATAGGAAATTTAGAGGATGTAATGTTGCTTAAAGTTAATTTGGGAGGACTCAACTTTGTAATCCTATTATTTGGCTAAAGACTTTACTATTGGACGATTTATTTCATAACTTTCTCGAGTTTATATCAATGGCAAGTATACACTTTGCTGTACATACTGTGAGAAAAGCATTTAAGAGCCTTTTCATCTTTGGTTGTCTGTCTCGCTCGCACAATCAAACATTTTTAAAGATTATTAAAAAATGTGACTCATTTGAAGAAAAGTGTTTCATAAACTTTTTAATATATTATATGTTAGATATTGTAGACTTGTTTTTTTATTGTCTGTGGGTATCGAGAATAACGTCTTCAAAAATTTAAAATTTTGATGACCTTATTCTCGATGCACATAAACAATAAAAAACATGTCTACAATATCTAACATATAATATATTAAAAAGTTTATAAAACACTTTTCTTCAAATAAGTCACATTTTTTAATAATCTTTAAAATATGTTTGTTTGTCCGAGCGAGACAGCCAACCAAAGGTGAAAAGGGTGTCTAGCCTTAGAAACTTTTTCTGCCAGATTATCATCATCAGCCTTCAAAAACCCACTGCGGAGTATAACGCCGCGTATTCATTAGGCAACATTTGTTAGTAAACTGTTTATGACAAGTTTATAAACTAGTTTTACCATAAACACTGTTTCTGAAACTTGGCAGTCTACACTAGTCATTGTTGCTAGGATGTGACCCTAAGCTAACCTCTATGAGCATCGAAATCTGATTGTTGAACCGCACGACTTCCACTTTAATAAACTCGCACAACATACGTCTACACCTGTTGACTTTTGTTTATAAACTTACTAGATGTTTCGTCTTGCTCTCCAGTCTCCACTAAAAGTGGGGAGCACGGCAACATGTTTCATAAATAATGTCTCATCACCATTTATTATAAACTGTTTACAGATACAGTGACGAAACACTGTGAAACAAAGTTTGTAAACTGTATATAAAAATTGTTTATAAACAAAGGTTGCCTAATGAACACCCGGCTTGCCTTCTTTTTTCTTCGGACCCTGTTCTAATCCCGACCTCTGTGATTCGGTTCTTCACTTTGATCTTCGCTGTGATCATATCAACCGCAGAAAGTCCACTGCTGGACATATGCGTAGTATACATACACCAATATGTCGACAAAGGCTCTATTTTACTTTCATTTAAAACTATATTGTTAAAAAATGAGTTTTGGCATCCGATACGGTCACGTAAATCGTTTATCTTATATAAGTTTATATTTCGGCCAAAGTTATGGCGCTAGCGAAAGTGTAAACTCATCATTAATTCTCGATATCAATCAAAAGTCTCAAACCAGATAAAGCTTCAAGTCCTATATTCTTATGTCTTACGTTAAATCGCCACCATCTAGATCTTTATCTATCTGTCATGAAGGAAAAGACACGAAATCTAACTTTTAAAATATGAGACACTCAACAACCAGTAATTCGTATGGCAAGGCATCTCAGGCTCAGGCGAGTAGTTTCCCATCAAGCTTAAAAAATGAAATGTCATCCAAACATTTCGAAGACTTGTGAAAGTGGAGATGAAATAGCCAAAAGGTTATTTATCCCCAAAGATGTATTATGTATTTAAAACAAGTCGATCGGAGCCAACTTTCCACATTAATAACTCGTCTAATAAATAGAATATCTTCATCACACATTACTGTGTTAAAACAATTCGATCAAAAACAACGAAATGCTACAGGAGACCAACACTACAAATTACTTACAACGAACAAAATATTGCACGTAAATATGACTAGATATTATTTAGAAGATTGTTAATTAAGCTTTCCATTCGTCCTTAAACTATCATTTATTTACTGAAGTTTTTGTTCAAGTAAAACCTTCCTTACTAGTATATTTAAAAACCTGAGATGATAGTGCCACTGTTCTTTTTCCATTTTTAATCTGTGTTATGGACATCGCCACAGGCTAATTATTACGATTTTAGGGAATTCTGGGTAGTTTTTAATTACACTAGTCTGGATTTACCTATGGAAAATATTTACATGAATATGATTTAAAAAATAATCCTAATATGCCAATATTTAAAATAAAACTTTCTTTTTAAAATTCAGTCCAATTAGTTTCATTAATACTTATTTTCGTGTACATACGCTTCTAATTGGCATAATGTTACGTTATAAATAGTAATGTAGAAATTCGTCAATGTTTGTGCTAAATTAATAGCAAAAGAGTAGCAAAACTTATTTGTAACAGTAAAATAACAATAGGAAACGTAGAAAATGTACATATTTGCGTGTGCTAATACAAGTATCGAAATTATTTAAGGTACAGGTCCAATCCAAATATTTGAGTCTGCCACATTAATCGGTCGTTTGGGTCGGTTGCCCAAAAAGCGATCAATTTAAGTGGTGTGTATCCTATAATGAATCTGTCTTTAAAATATTTTAATTCTATTTTCTTTTATTTTGTTACGCCTTAAATAATATCAGTTCACGCATTCTAGAAAGTATCAGTCAAATGTGTAAGGTAGTATGTGTAAGGTAATTAAGTAGGTGCACTCAGATTCATAGAGTACACTTTTGCATTTGTTAATAATTTAAATTGTTTATGTCTGGTTGATACCTTAATTTAATATTATTAAATCTTTATTTATTTAGTTTAATTAAGATATTTAAGTAACTAAGACCGTTACTCCATAAATATTAAATGACATGACACCTGTCCAATAGTGCCGTCCTATTTTAATATCACACCAAATTATAGTATAGTATATATAATAAGTATAATATTTCCATTTTGTAGCGCTCATTGTTGCTTAAAGTATCAAGTGAGTACTGAGTTGCCGTAGCAACGCAGCTACGGAGTTTCGTACTTATGTGTTCGTTTTAAAGTGATGACTTTGTTCGAACCGTGATAGATCTGGCCAGAGGTTTTCCCCATATACTGTTTTGGACTGTGTTTATCATAATTTTAAAGTATATCAATTTAGATAAATTATTTAATTTGTTAAAAATACATATTATTTGGTAGGAAAAAGAGGTTAGAATGATATAGATAGTTAGTCTAGAATATTTTCTTGGAAAAAATATATTACTCTTAGTATATATAGACGATTTGTTTGTACTATGAAACTTTAAGAAGGTTTAGTAAAGTAGACGGACAGAAATGGACAGACAGGGCAAAGGAGAAGTAAGATGATGCTTACAAGTTACTTTACGATACATTCGCCAACATTAAAATATTAAATAACAGGGAGTTATTCTTTTAGGTTATTTAATACATAAATGCGAAGTCAACTAGGACAATTAGTTTGATACCCTGGAAAGAGTCTTAATAAAAAAAATTACAGGAATGGTTTCTTGTTACTTAAGGTTGAAAATAAATTTAGCTGTACTCATATGTGTAGTCCTGAACTCCTGACTCGAAAAGTAAAAAATAAAAAGCGTGCAATAGCAAATATTTATTTGTTTTTGCACTTTATAAAGAGAAGATGAACTGTATTTAAATTTACGGACAACAATGTTGGCAAATATAAAGTACTACCTTAAACTATTTTACTCGCTAAACCGACAACAGAAGAGCCACGCATTTATTTCCTATCCGACGTTTCTCGACCCAATATCACAGTGGGTGATGTGGTTTCGTTATTCGAAGCTAAGCTAAGTTACCAGCTAATTATTCTAATTATAATTACTGGGAATGTCTAGTATAATTGAAATGAATCATGCCAAGACTACTTTCTATTATACTGTTCAATGGTACATGGTTAGGTTAGGTTAGGGTTTTTAAATTGTATCCGACTTGACTGATTGATGATTTATCCTGGGGTATTAGATAGTAACAAAACTTAATGTGCAATTATTTAAGTAGCCATTTGACACATGATCGCCTTTTTGAATTTTGATTTATTTGAAAAATAATAATGTCCATTTAAATAATTTCCATATAACTAGTCTTTTCGTAGGAAAACTTCAAATACTTCATATCAAGAGATTACCAAAGAACAGTTTAGTTTAATTTTAGTTTGGTTCCTACATACTGAAAAATTTTCATTCCTTATAGACGTTCTTAAAATATTGACACTGTTGAAAAACAACGAATTACATAAAAGGTTACGATTAAGTACCCTGGTTCGCAGCACATACTTATCATGCATAATATATACAATTTGAGAGACTTTGATGATGCTGAAATAGGATGTGCTGTGTTTTAACAGCCAATGAATCGTCATCGAGACATCGAAATAGTTCGATATAGTTTATCCCTATAGTGACATCGAATTCCTATTGGTTGCCTTATCACAGCCCGAATAGCTGTTCGCCCAGCATCAGCAGAGCCTCGGTCTCAGTCTGCGCTTTCACCAGGGGTGTGATCGAGGTATTTATTTGACATCTATCAAAGAGTAGGAATTGAATTTGACTAAGTGGGATTGAATATACTTTTTCACTGTATTTTTTCTGCTTACAGCCCTGGATCAGTCGCTGCTGAAAAATAACTATCCCAACCAAAATGAGTTGACGACAAATTCGACAGTGGAGAAAGCGTTTCGATTGAAGAGGAGCTGGACATACGGGAGATTAATAGCGTAGACATTGCACCAATCGTGTCAGTGGAGCGAAGATTTCGAGTATTGTGATTGGTCAATTCATGCACCGCTGGGGTTCGCTCCAACTAGCTCCACTTTTAAGGAAACCAGCCTTATTCTTCGTCTGATTCGTATTGTTAATCACTCAAAACGATGTGATTAAAATCCATTTGACTAATACTTTCTAGAGGCTAAAGTTGAACAACTAAATAAGACTTAAGATGATAGTACAAGTCTGCAAACCATTAATAATCGGTGCTAAAATCATAATAATTTACCAAATGAAGACATGGTGCTCTTTTTAAGCTAATGATTCAATAAATATGGCTATAATTAATATAAAACAATGAATCAAAGTTATGGAAAACTCATTGTTCAAGATTTCACATAATTTTTTTACGAAGCATCTACATTTATATGAGATTCCTACCCTCCGGACACATAGCGATACAGCACTGTATCAATTCGATGGCATTGAACCATACGTGCAAATACTAATATGTGTATTAACACCGTCTGCAATCAAGAGGTCTTGGTTCCAAGCGCCATCAAATGATCGTATTAATTCTCCCAGTTATTCGTTTTGTCCTGGGTCAGGCTGTCGTAGTTAGGCTTCGGTGGAGTTTTGACCTTTTTGCTTGCATTTCGTTCGATGAAATTGATAAAATACTTATCGCTCGTGACAATTGGCTAATAAAACATCCTCTGAACATTTGTGTGCCACTTTAAAAGCAAGGAATAGATTGCCTTGAAGACATACAAATTAACAAATACACATTCAAAATGTTCAGAAATCAACAAGAGCAAACGTAAGCATGTCTAAGACGGATCCATTTCTTGGACGGTAGACGGACAAAAAGCTGTGCTTTTAAACTTTAAAATTGACCAATGAATGGAACAGTCATCGCCCTTTCTTGAAGTGTAATCGGCTACTTTTTTAACCCCCGAAGAAGGAGTGTTTATAAGTTGACGCCAATGTCTGTCTGTCTGTCTGTCTGTGGCATGGTTCTTAGCTATGTTTGGTGGAAATCGTCTTAAACGTCGGTGGGTTTTTAAGTATGTAATTTTTAAGGTTCCGTGCCCAAAGGGTAAAAACGGGACCCTATTTCGACTCCACTGTCCGTCTGTCTGGCTCACCAGGCTGTATCTCATGAACCGTGATAGCTAGACAGTTCAAATTTCCACGGATGATGCATTTCTGTTGCCGCTATTACGATAAATACTAAAAACAGGATAAAGTAAATATTAAGGTGGGGCTTCCATACAACAAACGTGATTTTTTATAGATAATGGTACGGAACCCTCCGTGCGCGAGTCCGACTCGCACTTGGCCGGTTTTTTAGATGTCTGGCGATGACTGTTAGTTGATGTCGTCTATGAAATAATATTTAGTAGATTCAAACATTCTAAATCTATAATTATGTTCCTGCTATACAAAGAGATGCAACTTCAATGTTTCTCTACGGGTTATAAGAACTACCAGAGTCAGCATTTTAATGGAGTAGCAAAGGTCTTGGAGTGCTATTTTTAATAGTCACTTAACAAATTGTTTTTATTTTCATACAAAAAACCGTTTGTTTATTGACTCAGCGTTTCAAAAATAGCACTGGCTTTGGAAATGTTCTCCCAAACATTTTTATATTATTTTTACATCTGGCAGCCCTAACATACAAGGGAATCGAGGCAGTAGTGGAGCGAGTTTTATGTGGGCCTGCTAAAACCAACGTACCTTAAAAAACTTTACTTGTAAAGCCCTGGATCTTTACTTCATAAAATAGCACGACAGTCGTCCGATAGTGTCGTTCTATTTCCATTAAGACTATCAACTGCACGTATCATACGTCGTACGTACATACATCGTCGTTGTAAAGCTCAACTTTGCTTAACACTGCAACATATAAGAGCATCTACACATTCCGAAGCCGGCACGCGCTGTCGTGTGAAAGGGTCTAAAAGGTTTGCAAATGTCACTTCTTTCAAATACGACTTGTAAATAATTGGAATTAAAAGTGAAGTAATAATTATTGAATGTAATTTTTTTTCTTATTTATAATTTTCATTTTATTAAATATGCATGTTATTTTTAAATGACAGTACCATCGCATTAGGTATATAATCTGTGATGATTGTTCTTGTAAGATATTAAATTAAACAAAAATAAATAAAGAAAAAACAATAAATGTAGGTATACCAAAGCCAATGCTCGCGGCGCTGCAGCGACGCCATTTTGAAAACGCGGAATCTAACGGTCATTAAACGGTTTTTTGTATGGAAAAAAATCATTCAATTAGTGACTACGCGTTTGAAAAACTTACTACGTACTTATGTCGTGACGATTATGGAGTAAAAATCCTGTATTTTGAGACCGTTGGGCTAACTCGCCTAACTCCGCCTCTGCATTAAGGGATTGTATAGCAGGGTATTTGAGTATTATTGAGTAAACAGGTCTATCTATCACTAATATCTATAAATTGAAGAATTTTCTTGATTCCTAGGCAGCGAACTAAAATACTATGGAATCATAATCAAGCTCAAAAATGCCCCATCAAATGTACATTCAAGTAGACGGTACTTATAAACTACATATCTTTTTTCCACCAATGGTTACTGACGCACACCAATGAGGGATCTCAAAAATATGGATCACCAGGTTGCGACACAGTCACGTCAGATCCCGTCGATTGTTGTTATTGGACCATCAATTGACAGGTTCTTTTGCCTCGTCAAATGTAAATCAGCTTATTGGACCTGATCAGGTAGATCTAGTGTCCCATATATTTGAAAACCCTCTATGTGGCTGCATGACAGTACATCAAAGCGCACATTAGCCAAAAAGCTTTGAATGTACAGTCAAGTGCAAAAGTCTATTCATAGTTGAATAAATTATATCTCTATTTATTGGCTTCCACATAACTAAATCACACAAATTACTGCACTTTTGCAATTGACCGTACCGTATACTCCTATACATGACATAAGCTGACAGTTGACGTTACGTAATACGACAGTCATGAAAATTTCGTATTGAAAATTGGATCCGTTTTGAGCGATTTTAATGTTTGAAGTTACATTTCCATAGCATCATAGTTCGCTGTTCTTATTCCTAGGCAAATGGTTGACTACGAGCACTGCGTGATCCTAGGGTTCCTAGGACATTGCATCAGGTGCCGCTGCCAGGGCAGGTCGCGTGCCAGCACGTTGGTGAAGCAGTATGGACACTTCCACTCGTCCATTCCCAGTGCTGAGGAAAACATTAATATACACCTTCATAAATGTGGTTGTCAGTCAACCTGATTGTGGATGTCGTAATAAGTATGGGAAAATGGTTGGATCTCACTTGTTAGCACGGAACAGCACTTTTCTATGCTGCTATCCATTTAGGTCGTTCAGAACCGTTATTTTCCAAAGCTACAGAGAGAGAGAGAGAGAGATGGAACGCTAAAACATGGCGAGTGCTAGCTCTCAGTTCCGTCTCTCTCTTTCTTTCGCTCGCTCTGGAACGACAGTAAAGGATAGCAGCATAGAAAAGTGCTGTTCCGTGCTGACAAGTGAGATCCAACTCTTAGGTGGCATGACGGTAGTATCGTCACGATTCTCTCGCCCGTGAAGTTAACGCCTAAGTTCTTTTTGGTTTTCGTACGTGAAGGAAGTGGCCAACACTGATGTCAGATTTTTCAAGCTACTTAAAGGCATCTCACATAGCTTAACGACTGCCATACAATGATGACAAGCGGGACCAATGCCTTCCGAAGCACGGAGGATTTCGAGAAATTTTTATGCCACTTGTGGTCACCCATCCAAGTGCGGACCACGCCCAGTGTCGTTTTACTTGTGAAAGCTTTAGTAATGCGTACTCCCGCCGGGCCGAGCTCCTCAAACGCCTAAGTAAGGATGCAATTAGGGCGTAACTGCGTGAAGCGAGACCACACAACGTGTTTAGTGGAATTCTGTCTTAAACTCTACGTGTGACAGAGACACGGCATCACGCGACGTCTGCTATCTCTTTCGCACGTAAAGTTTGTGACAGAGATAGACTGAACACGTCGCGTGGTCCCGCTTGACGCAGTTTACGCCCTCGAAACGGGCAAAGATGAGTGAGATCAGTGTAGTATGCTTACGTATGCAGTTGACGTGGAAGTCACTGTCATCGATCCTGAGTGCGGCGCCGCATTTACCACACGCCTTCCACGAGCCCTCGCTCATCGAGCATTCCTCTGCAAAGATGAGATTAGTCAAAAGAAACGTTTGTTCCCGTTGAATTACACCAAGATTAGTAACACTGCTACTCATTGGGAAAAAAGTTCTCAATAAGTAACAGTGATACACATTGTAACTGACATTTTTCCCAATGAGTCACACTGTTAATAATCAGCACTCTGTATTTCCGTTAAGACACAGTAATTAAATTTCATGAAAAAGCATTCCTTAACTCTATTTTTAACCTTTATTACTGTATACAACTTACCAAGTAGATGGGAATGCAGCACCCTCGCCTCCAGCGCGAGCCTGCAGTGCGGGCACCGCGCCAGCAGCACGCAGCGCCGCCAGTAGTGCCCTTCCAGCGCTTCGGCGCGAACGCGGCGCCCGCACCACGTGCAATTCGTGCTTGTACTGGAACAGGGTGCAAGAATGAGAATAATCCTGCACTTCCTGGCAATTGTCAGTGAGAACATTACACATAATCGAGGAACAGGATCCCCTAGCTCGATCCCCCAGGGGAACCCGTCAACTCAGCTGTTCATCAGAATCCCCGATAATAAAGTAAGATATAAAAATGCTATTACACTGAGTCAGATAAATATATATATACATATATATATATATATATATATATATATATATATATATATATATATATATATATATATATATATAGTGAGAAAGAAAGAGACTTGTACAAAGGCTTAGAAAGACAGGTTTTACCATTAGTCTCGGCAATCAGCTATGTCAAATCCCTTAAGTCTAACATCAGTTAGCCATTTACACTAAAAACCAAACTCACGTGCAAACCGGCTCCGGCGTAGTATCGCTGCCGTCCATACGATCTATGGCACCACCTTCGTACCCTTCGTAGTGATGTTCAGCACTCGTTGCCATTTGTCTCCTCCCTGAAATAGATTTGGTGATATACTACTTCAGGAGCTCGGTGACCCGGCGGAATTACAGTCAAGTACCAAGATACCTGACCAGGCCCTCTACTTATATCTTCAATTTTCTCTTAAACTAAAAAATAATAATAACATGAAAATTTATATTCAGAAATACTTAATTAAAATCTGTCTGAATAAATTTATGTTAATATCAATTTTAGTTTAAGCGAAAATTCAAGATATAAGTAGAGGGCCTGGTCAGGTATTTTGGTACCTGACTGTAAATAAACAATACCAGGCATGTGTCACCCGTTTAGGTATCGGAAGTATACCTACGTACATTATTACTATGCCACCGTTTCGGAATATTTAGGAGGGGAAAATTCAGTTACATGAATCGTTTGTCCAGAGTAATAAGTGTGAAATTGGCTCGCATTGGATGTCTAGATATCTAAAAGAACAGGTGAGGAGTTCTGACGCGAGCTGAATTAAACCATAACGCTAACTAACCACACTAAGTAGATATTTCTTTGATTTTTTTGTCTGAGTAAGGCGTTTGTGAATACTAGTAACTATTCTGTACAGTACTAACGCTTTAGCAAGGTAAGCGACGAGCATGGTCCGCACTTGGCTTGAGCGCCTCAATGCCACGGAAGGCAAAGCCCTTGGTCCCGGCTTCCATCATTGTATGTCAGTTGTTGAGCTAGTTTTTGCTGCTGAATTCGTTTTAAGCCGGCCTCTATCTCTTTAACTCTAAATCGGCATTCGCTACGTTACCCTTCACTGCGCGTGGGTCGACATGCACTTGGCCGGTTGATTGAATTTGAAATACCAAAATGAAGGTGTTCATAACTAAGTCGCGGGCAACAGCTAGTACTTTAAGAAATTCCGTAGTATCCGCTCTCGTCCATTTGTCTGCTTTCCTTCGGGTACCAGGAACCGCAGCCCCGCCACCGGCTTGGGGTCACTCCAACACACTTTCCCTAAAAATACTCCGAATTCACTCTCAGCGAGTCACTTCAGCATCCGTGGCTAGCAAGGGCAATCATACAACAACTAGATCTTCTATAAGCGTAGATGGGGTGCCTCGCGGTCTGCAGATATTTTCAGGCACACATGCAGTGTCATCACTGTTTTAACTGTTCGTGTGGTAGCCTAGCCTACTCAAATAAGTTAGCTAAGTAAGAATACCACAGCCAGCTCTTTACACGTGGCTTACTTAGATCCTGCAATGATACTCTGTAAAGAATAAAGCCTGATGGCTTTATAAGTGGGTATCTCACCCGGGCTGTAGTACCCGCTCTCTTTCATCTGGCTGCTCTCCTCCATATGCAGGGACCGCAGCCCCGCCACTAGCTTTGGGGACACCAGCACACTTTCCCTCAAGTACTTTGCCTTCACCGTCAGCGAGTCCAGACTTAAGAATCCGTAGCAAGCAAGGGCAACCTTAGCACAACCAGATCTTCAGAAAGGCTTAGGTTACTATTGATATGGTCATGATTTAGTGACAAAGGCGGAGCTAGGGGTAGATGACATGCCTCGCGATCTACAGGCCTTCGAACGTGAAACGAACGAGTTTTTTAGGGGAGTTTGCGCCTGAATACGTTTTAGGCGGCAACTTCTTACTATACAATATAAATTCCTCACCGGGACTGTAGTATCCGCTCTCGTCCATCTGGCTGCTCTCCTCCAGATGCAGGGACCGCAGCCCCGCTACCAGCTTGGGGGACTCCAGCACACTTTCCCTGAAGTACTCCGCCTTCACTTTCGGCGAGTCCAAGCTGCGGTCAGAATCCCGGAGATCATTCCGGGGGGAGTCCATAGGAAGGGAGTCCATGCTTCTCACGTCATTCTTGGAGGTTTTTGGTGACCCTGGAATAAAAACAAGGGAATGGATGTCGTGGCACACCTGAAGTTCCTCACTAGAAAATCGAAAGCTTTATTAACACTTAAAATACCTTTTGTAAAAAAAGAAATAAATAATTGTTTTTCCCGACGCCTTCTTGGTTCATCCAAAAAAGTTTAAAGGTAAAGATATATTTATTTGCAATAAAACACATCATTTACAAAAAAGAATTGCATCAGTAGATATAGTCATGCAGTGTGCTTTTACCCTAAGAATGGTATGCAAATATGGTTAGAAAATGGGCTGCTGAAAATTTCACTAGTTATTTATAATATTCATACAGTTCATTCGTTATTACGCATGAATAATTATTCTCAGTAAGTTTTACTACTTATTACAAACTAATTACAAAGTCAATGAAGAAATGTCAAAAGAAAAATTATTATATTCATATAAATAAAAATTAAAAGTTGTCATTCAGAAAATCAGATATCTTATAGTAGCATTTCTTCACCAGTAACATTTTCAGTTTTTTCCTAAACAAACCTACTTATCTCTTATTCTTTTAACTCTTCTGGAACTTTATTATAGACTTTTGGTGCTATACATGCCACGCTCTTTTGTAATAATGCTGTTTTCGATGGATGTACACAAATTGCGTCGATTTCTTACAACATGGTCTGATAACCGATCAAATAACTCTGGGTTACATTTAACAAAAACTGCTATTTCCAAAACTTTAGATAAGGTAAAAAAAATTTAGATACGGATTCCACAACTCAAAAAACCCTGAATACCGAGTTTCAGTCAAATCGCATGTATTTGACAACCAGCGACCATCTTGGATTAATGAAAACAAAAAGCCCAGCCTTTGGTGCGAGCGGCTCAGCCTGCGGCCTCGTGGGGCAGATCAGCCTTAGGCCTTTCTCAGGTTATACTAGTGAACGCTCAACGGCTGATAAGAACCAACGGATTCTGACTATCATCAAAAGAAAGCAGGCGTCAAACTTTGTCAGATGCCTATAGACGGCTTGAAAATCACCGACTGATACCAATAGTGAGTTATGGCGACTACTAGAACCCATTGGTGAATTCTCTAGCCAAGAATAGTGGAATCTAACCGAGAAATCCGAAGTTTCTTACCCAAACTAGGGGAGTCCCTGTAGTCCAAATGCAAAGGTTCGTAGACGGTGACGGGTCGCTCCTTGAGCTGCGGCTTGCAGGTGTCGTGGTCGTAGTGGATCATGGAGTGGCGGTTCTCGGAGTGACGGTTCGCGCGGCGGTAAACCACGTCGTCAGCGTGGCTCTCTTCGAAGTGAACCTAGGAGCACAGATATGGCGCTTCATAGAAGCGAACTACTACTACTACAAACGAAACTATACATCCGTGCATGCGTCAATGTGTGAGTTTCGCCACCTAACGCACCCGACAACGCGATAACGAAGAAGAGGTGCGGGGATCCTAGGAGTTTCCGTTCTTTATGTACTTAATTCTTATATTATTTCTGTGCTAGTAGTGAAAATAAATGTATCATCATATTCCTCTTTCTATTCCATGCTGGTCTGGGAGAAATGAAAAAACTTTGAAAGTACCAGCTGTTTCTCTTACCACGCTGATCATAAAAGCTTATACGCGATGCGGCTAGCACCCGTCACTGTATTAATTCCTTCTTTCTTGACGCCCGCCGTTACGCTAATCCTGGCTTCTGTGTCTTAGGGCCCTGGGCTTTGTCTACCCCGTCAGGAATAAAGACATGATAATATATTTTATTCCACAGCGTAATTCTCGAATCTTCTCCCTCTAACCCCCTTTTTCTGTAATCAGATCATCGAAGAAGACTTGCTATTTTTTTGGAAGCTCTGTTGTTTGCGAGTTTGCGTATTACTAGCGCTTTCGCAAGTTAAGCGACACTGGGCGTGGTCCACACTTGGATCGGTGTCTTTCGGAAGGCACGTATAAGTCGTTGGTCCTGGCTGTCATCATTGTATGGCAGTCGTCAATCTATGCCAGGTGCTTTTGGACAGCTTGAGAAATCTTAACACTAGTGTTGGCCAAATCAACACACGTAAAACAAAACAAACGTAAGACCGTAGGGTTACTAACCTTCTCTGCAGCGTTAGCGTTTCCTCTGGGCTCATGCTTGGGGCTCGTCGCGCTGTCCAATCTTAGCTTGTTGAACCCCAAGCAATTGGAGAAGTCCTTACTCCTTGGCGTAAAGCGCTTCGTCGGTGACTTCTTCAGACTGCTCCGAGTGCGGGATGTCGTATGGCTGCTTAGGCTTGAAGGCGCTAATGTAGAACCACTGATACTAGACGTCATAGACTTGATGCTGTAGGAAGAAGTGGCGCCAACAGATGACGTCATGAAGGATGACGTCATGCCGCTGATGCCGCTGCGGGTGGATTGGGACACGCTGACCGCGTCGTGAGCTTCCGATTGGTCGGCCCCGTTCAGGAGCGTCTCTTCGGATGGTGCTTGGTTGAGCATTTTCTGTAACAATTGGGTCTAATGGTATCTTTAAAGTCAAAATCAACGTCTTCAAATTTATTTTTTGATTAAAACGTGAGACACAGACATATATACGGGTTACATACGTGGAAAGTCAGCTACTAGCCGTCAAGTTTCGACCTCTTACTTTTTATTTCCCTCGATGACGTTTTTCCGCAATTTGGTCCATATCTGCTGGATCTGTTTTGCATTGGGAGCTGCCTCAGTTTTCGAACCAACCCAGCTCAGCTCAGGACGCCTGCTGGCGCCCTTCACGCGTCCGCCATGGTTCCCGGATTTTCCAGGAATTTTGTTTCGATGTTTCAACCTTATTCGGAGGTCTTCCTCAGAGCGAATGAGACTTGAGACGCTTGCACGATTTCGTTCTGATCCACACTTCGTTCTCACAAATGATTTTGGGTTTTTAGGAGCGAGGAGACCTCTACGATGCCCATGAGGCTGCATCCAACTCAAGCCATTGGTATCGATAGTTATTATCAGATAAATGTATTAAGACATCTGTACCTGCATGTCAATGAACATCATGGAAGGGAAGATAGCGGCAAGGAGAGAAAAAGGAATTTAAGGCTAAGAAGGATGTTCATGGATGTAGTAAAATAAAAAGCAGAAGTTATGAAGGTATGGAAAATACTCCATCGACAAGTAAATAAATACCTATATACGGACAATTCATACAGATTGAGCTAGCCCCAAAGTAAGTTCGAGACTTTTGTTATGGGATACTAACTCAACGATACCATATTTTATAACAAATACATATATAGGTCAATCTGAAAAACATCATTTTCTATCTTGACCTGACCGGGGATCGAACCCGGGACCTCCAGTATGATAGCGTGGCATGATGACGACTAGGCCACAGAAGTCGTCAAAAACAGAGTTCTTAATCCTTGAACAACTGCAATTTGCAAACCCATTGTTATCAATTGTTCTCTCAGCGTGGAAGTTGACGCGTTAAATACATTGATGATAACCTGCATGTCGATCCTGTCGAACTGCTGGAACAGATGCCTGTAGATGAGGTTCCTCCTGGTGACGGCGTCGTCGGGCGGCAGCTGCGCGCGCACCACGCGCGGCGAGCGCGCGTACGCCGACACCAGGATGCGCTCCGCTGCGGCGCGGACCGAGCCGGCCGCGTGCTGAGCACCGGCCGCGCCGCACTCGGCCAGCCGGCGGACGGTGAGTCCGCTGGAGATACATACATTCTTTGTTGTAACTACTGTACTCCGTCGTAACATTATAGAGTAACCCCGTAGAGTGCAATTTCACAACTGCCTGCAACCTTGCTAAGGTCGACCGACCACCTATAGAAGATGGGTATCCTACTTTGCGCTTTACGGTACGTGGCCGCCATTCGATGGCTGGCAAGCACATGGACCTCTTAGGAAGGAGACAACCCCGTTATTCATTACAAAATACGAACATAAGTGGCCAAACATATTTCAGTTAAAATACGTTTCGTCTTGTTCATGCAATGTCAAATACGGTAAAGAGACAAAACATGTTTAAACCGAAATAAGTTGAGGGAGTTAGGCGCTACTTAGCGGGTGATATTCGGAAACTTATGCAGTTCTTCATAAATTCCGATATAAAAATATAACAAACACTATCCTAAAGTGAACCTCAATGAGAGATAAGATTTGATAGATCACTTTATTATCACTTAATCCCGGCCGACATATATTTAAATTGTTCTGGATAAATACTCGGTATTAGATGAACTGACTGTAAGTCGCACGTGAATGATAAGATAAGAAAAGATAAAATTTCTTTATTGCACCAACTAAGTATGACAATAATCAAAAGTACATTTAAAATCTAGTAGGTACAAATCACTAAAGCGATTTCTTCCAGCCAACCTTTGGGTAGAGAAAACTATAAAAGATGTGGGGGAGTTGGCGCAGTTAGAGTATTACAGTGTAGAAGAATATAAGTATACCAATAAATAATAGGAGTACATACCATAACAAATAAATGAACAATAAAGTAATAGAAATACAAAAACCATAAAATTTGTATGAACATTTAAAAAAAAGTAAATGAAAGTAGCCAGTAAAAAGAAAAGAAGTAAAGAGATATTAGTTAGAGCTAGAGGAAAGGTAATAGCAGCGTTTTACCTGAAATAAAACGCTTATTAAAATACTTACCTCATTGGAAGCTTTTAATATGAGATAGCATTTCCGTTTCCGTCGATTTCTTATCAGTTTTCGTACTCTTAAGCCTATAAGTTCCGGTCCTGTGGCGCCACCTGGCGGCGTATCACGTTTAGTTTACTTGAAAAACGTGCTGCGCCATTTTATTCATTGGCTCAATTAACCAGGCAGAAATTAAAGCCAAAGCTTCCAATGAGGTAAGTATTTTAATAAGCGTTTTATTTCAGGTAAAACGCTGCTATTAAAGTACTGGACCGTCATTGGAAGCTTTTAATATGAGACCTGTTTGTTATCGCCTGGTGACGCCACACATGTGATGCATATAACATGAGGAAAGATCAAAGATAATATAATCACTACGTGGGAAAGCTATTGATGATGAACGCCAATGTGATTTAGTAGCAAAATAAACATAGTTTACTAGGACCATTCATTTTATTCATGTTTCTTTTTACATTGTATTGACAATATATTACGTATATGATATTATAATCAAAATAAAATGTTCCTAATCTTAATAATTCAATTACTGTATCAAGTTTATTACATATTTGTTTTAGTATATGTTATGCATCAACTGTCCAAAACCAAGTCATTACTAATTTATTGGTTGAAATAATTTATTAACATTAATCGAATCAACGTCCCGATTCACTTCTCGTCTATAGAAACGTTTAAAGGTGTCGGCTGATCGCCAATTTCCACGAGCCATGATTTCATCAAGGGAATGATTCTCCCACCAACATTTGGAAGCGACAGCCGAGCGAACACTTCCTGGAGGAGCGTCAATGTTAGCTTCCTTGAAAAGAGTTTTAATCCAATTGGCTATTACTGCACGTGATGCAGATTTTGGCTCACCCTTAATGGTAACAAATAAATTAAGAGATCCTGCTTTATCGCGTCTTTCTTTTAAGATAGTCACAGTCTTTTCTATCCAAAAGAAAGGATCTAATTTCTGATTACTATTATTTTTGATAATTTTCCATCCGGATTGCTGATAGTCATGACAATCCGTTTTGGATCCATATTGGGGCCAAAAAATAATACTATTCTCTGATTTTATATAGTGACTAGGATCAACTTGAAGCAGAGTTAAATCGTGAATTCTCCTTCCTGAGCACAAGAGCAACAATATAGCAGTATGACGAGCCGTCTGAAACAAATTGTTACTATCGATTGTGTATGTAGATATAAACGAGACTATTTTACTGGTATCCCAAACTGGTGGCTTAGAGGTTTTTGGACTTTTAATAGATATCGACTTTAAAATGTGCCTAACTAATACGTGTGAACTTAACTGACCAGATGTTTCTGTGTTACACAACGTAGAAACCACAGATTTGTGAAGGAGTATGGTATTATATGAGAGGTTATTAATTAAATGTAAGTCGGATAGAAACTGTGCAAGCTGTGAACCTGAAGGGTTTTTGACGTCAACCTTTTTTGTAATACACCAAGACAACCAACGATCCCAGGCTACTTTGTATGTTTTCAAGGTAGATTGGCGCCAGGAATTCTTAAGAAGTGACAACTATTCATTGTTCCAAGTTGAAACTACATCGCCCCACCCCCACACTTCCAGACTTCGAGGACTATGTTCTCTACGTTCTGGGGTGGAGACCCTGTTGATGTGTCTATCAGGTGCTTCTGCAGGTTTCTCAGCGTGTACGGTGCTGCAAGTGCTCGATTCTTCAGTTCCACCCGCCAAAACACTTTTCCCCACCGAGGTACTACTAGTAGATATATTCCCGTGGATTGATTTAGGTGTGCTATTACTTTCGGGACCAGAAATGGCGGCGGAAACACCCACGCCAGGGGATAGTGCCAGGGTACGCTGAAGGCATCGTGAAAAATGGCTCTCGCATCCCTCAGGTCTCGAGACACATAATTCTCTACGACGTGAGCCGTTGCTGAGGCGAATAAGTCTATAACAGGGGTTCCCCATTTGGCAAATATTCTTTTCGTGCATGATGGGGATAGGTGCCACTCCGGAGGAGGGCGATGACGTGATAGATGATCGGCATAGTTGTTGTAATTCCCTGGGATGTAGTGTATGTCTATGTAAATTTGATTGCGATCTATTAAATCCAAAATTTGATGTGTAATTTCCATCAACGCTAACGATTTGGTGCCTCCTTCCTTTCGTAAGTAGGCAACCGCAGTCTTGTTGTCGCATTGTATGAGTACTGAGCTGCCCCTCAGGAAATGAACTTGATTCTGTAAGGCGTGCAATATTGCCAGCATTTCCTTTTGGTTGCTGTGTAGGCACTGCTCTTTGTGGGTCCAGATTCCTGACAACGCCACATTGTTTAGCTGTGCACCCCACGCCAGGTCCGATGCGTCCGTTGTCAGAAAGTTCATCGGAGGAGGGAAGTGCAAGAGAGTTGATAAATGACAATTGTTTGTCCACCATCTTAGCTCCTCCAATACTTGATGAGGTATTGGGTAAGTCTTCGATGACCTTTCCGGCAACGTTTGCATGAACCTTAGTAAGTGGCGATGATTGAGTCGTCCTCGCGGAACAACGTAACTTGCAAAATTTAGCCGCCCGGCATTTTTTTGAAGAGTTTTTAGGGTCGCTTTCTGTTCGTGCAGAACTATCTGTATTTCTTGGATGATGACAGCATTTTTCCCCGATGGCAGGGCTTTTAAATTGTCCCAGGGATTCCACATTACTCCGAGGTAAACAATGCTCTTCTGAGGGAAAAGTACAGACTTTTCGAAATTGACTTGCCAACCTAGTGTTACTAAGGTTTGTAAAGTTAGACGTATATGCTCTCGAAGGATGTTGGCATCCTGGTGGACAATTAAAAAATCGTCGAGGTATACTAGAATGCGGATATTCCATCTCTCTCTTAGCGTTTGAGCAACCCAATTGGTGAGAATTGAGAAGGTCTTTGGCGCTGTACTCAGACCGAAGGGTAGGCAAGTCATTTCCAATAACTCTTGATCGTAAATTAGGCGAAGAAAGCGTCTGTGCGACTTTTTGACGCTCAAATGAAAATAGGCTTGAGACAGATCTATTTTGCTCATGTAATCTCTGGGTTGTAGGAACCCCGGAAGGCGGTGTACATTTATCAAGTGAAAGGCCTCTACATTTATAAATCTGTTCAGAGCTTTCAGGTTGAAAACTGGTCTGGCTGACCCGTCCGATTTGGGAACTAAGAACATCGGGGATATGAAACTTCGTGACACTTGAGCTACTTTTAGAATGCCTTGCTGTTTCATTTTGTAGATAATTGAAGACATCTCGTCCGACATGGGAGTTTGAATGTGACTTTTGACTACAGTCGGGCATACTAGAGGGGGTTTTCGAATAAATGGTATCCTGTAACCTTGAATTAATTTTAAAATTATTTCTGGTGCTCCCATCTCTATCCACTGTGAGAGGTATTGAGCTAATTGACCTGCTCGAAAAGGCTTCGAGTCATTGTTTTTGACTTTTTTGGTTGCCTTTGGCACTTTTATGATTGTTGGATCCTGAACGCCCTCGAAAGGAACCACGGTATGGCCGCGAGCCTCGGTTGTGGTTGTGATATGAGCCTCTTCCATTGAAAAAAGGCTGTTCATATTGGTGATGAAAGGATTGCCCTTTGCCAGAGTTATATCGTTGGTGTCCACCCCGCGAGGGTGTATTATTACAGGCCTGCAGTGGCATATTGTGCGTGCATGAACCTGGTTCATAAAAACAATTTTGAGTTCCACGCGATGGAACTGTTGGATGTCGCACGCCTTGTCCCCGCGAGGGACGGCTGATAGATTGACAAGATTTCGCTTGAGAGGAAGGTTCAGTTCTAACAGGCCAAAAGGCTTTACGGACCCCCCCGGCTTTTTCTAAAACGGCAGTGAGTCGGTCAGAGTCAAACAAATGGGTATGTGAAGGGGGTATTCTATTAACTGCTGCTTTAATCAGTGGGTCTTTAATTTGACTTGAGATGGATTCGCGTCTTATTTCGATACTTTCTGCCCGGTGACCACAAACTAACTGCAGTAGGTCTGAGGAAACCCTTTGCAAGTCGCCCTTTTGAAATAACTCCTCAACCTTCGCACTCAAATTATCGTAGCTAATAAAATCAGAATTCTTAACCCAAGACAAAAGATTACGAATGCTTTCCTGTAAGGTTTCTTTTTGCTTTAGTACACAGTAAGTTAAAGCCGCATACGATTTGTCAGAATAGGCAGCATGACGCGTAATGTCATACATCTTAACTTCCTCATTGGCTTCCAAGTCTATAAAACCAGGAGTGTGATTGTATAATTTTTGCGTGTCAGAATATCTTACGTCCGACCATGTGGTAGAGCCCAGACGCTGTACATTTTTAAGCATTTCTAAATAATTGTCCGGGGTTTTGGGGACAGATGGTTCTTTTAGCTTTGTCTCTAAATCAAAGGTGAAATCAGATGTGTTCGACACTTCAGGATTTAAGCCTGAAGTGAGATCGCCATTATCGGAAGCGAGGGCAGCATTATCGCATGCGAAGGCAACGTTATCATCCTCATATAACGCCCCACTAACCTCTGAACAAAGTGATACATTGTCGTGATCATGACAAATTGACTTTTTATTATTAGAATTTGACAAATGCTTTCGCAACTCACCCATTTCCTTAAAAAGTTTGTCAATCATTCGCCTAGAATGCCGACTGCGTTTGGACTTTTTGGACCGGATGCGCTTCGACCGCTTGCCTTGTTCACCGCTCCCAGAGCTAGACGAGTCGTTGCTACTACTGGAGCTGGAGCTGCTAGACGCCCGCTTACGCTTGCGAGCCTCGCCACTTGGGCCGGCTTCAGAATTGTCCATAATCTAATCAGAGACGGTACGATTTAAAATATTTATACATTAATAATACTGAGGGTATTGTCAAAAGAAAGGATTTGTAGGATCGAACAATGTATCGAATTATAAGTATATATATATATTTAAAGTATATGTACAGAGTACGAATAATTATTTGTGATCCGAACGGCAAAAACCGTTAAAATAAGATCACAAAAAACAACACGAATATCTCGTTTTCGATCATTAATCTAGAAATTATAACAGTACTTACGGTTTTCTGCACTGCAAACTATTATCACTCACTTTGTAACTAGATTTGATCACTTCACTTCTTAAATATACTTCTTATTTTGTAACAGACGTTGAGCAGAGCTGCTGCTTGATGTTTAATCGACGGAATACAAAACGCCAATGAATAAAATGGCGCAGCACGTTTTTCAAGTAAACTAAACGTGATACGCCGCCAGGTGGCGCCACAGGACCGGAACTTATAGGCTAAAGAGTACGAAAACTGATAAGAAATCGACGGAAACGGAAATGCTATCTCATATTAAAAGCTTCCAATGACGGTCCAGTACTTTAATGAGACGTTACCAAATCTTTGAATTTTTTCAATGATTCCACTTTACGTATATCCAGTGGCAAAGCATTCCAAAGTTTTACTGCCTGAACTGAGAAAGAATTAGAATAGAAATGAGAGTAGCTCAGGCAAATAACATTCGTTGCAAGAGCCCTATTCCCAGCAGGGGGGGGTTCAAGGCTGCAAATGATAATGATGATGATGATAAACTGACTGTAGGAGAACGAGCCCAAAATCTGGTATCTGTTCTTGTCGGCGGAGATGCCGTGGCTCAGTATGAGATGCTCTAGCATTTGCAGGCAAGATAGCGCCAGCCGAGGATGCATGAACGCAACAACCGGACCCAGCAGTGAGAGGTTCAAGGCTACTAATGATGCTGATGATGATAAACTGACTATAGGAGAACCAGCTCAAAATCTTGTACCTGTTGTCAGTCGAGATGCCGAGGCTCAGTATGAGCTGCTCTAGCATTTGAAGGCGAGACTGCGCCAGCCGAGGATGCATGGATACAGCAACTAGACCCAGCGCGGGGGAAGGCTGCTAATGATGCTGATGATGATAAACTGACTATAGGAGAACCAGCTCAAAATCTTATACCTGTTCTTGTCGGTGGAGATGCCGTGGCTCAGTATGAGCTGTTCCAACATTTGCAGGCGAGACAGCGCTAGTCGAGGATGCATGGACGCAGCGACCGGCCGTACCAACTGCTGCGGAATCACGTGGAGGCTCCTGGAAAGGACATAGACATAGGTTTGTTTTTCGTGTGTGTAAATGACCAACCACTGGTGCCAGATTTTGTAAGCTGTATCTTACATAGCCTCACGACTGCCATACATTGATGACAGCCGGGACCAACGGCTTTTATGTATTTTCCGAAGCACGGAGGAGCTCAAGACATTTTTATACAGTCTGTGTACGGCACCGAGCTTATCACAACATAAATCATGTTTGATCACTTTATAAACTTAGACGACCTCCGTGGCGGATAAGTATAACCACGATTATCCACCACTCCATCCTGGGTTCAATCCCCAGCTAGGACAAAATGGTCTTCTTTCGAATTGTCGAATTGGGAGTTCATTTATATATGTATTTAACATAGCACAAACACGTAGGCGTACGTCTGTTGTGATGGTCGCTTTTGGAGTAAATGTCTTGGTCATGAAAATAAACGAATAAATAAATAAAGGTAGGTATACTGAAAAATCACACAGATTGAGCTAGCCCCAAAGTAAGTTCGAAACTTGTGTTATGGGATACTAACTCAACGATACTATATTTAAAACAAATACATATATAGATAAACACCCCAGACCTAGGACAATTTGAAAAAGGCCATTTTCCAACTTGCCCTGAACGGGGATCGAACCCGGGACCTCTGGATGGCGGACTAGCATGGTGACCACTACGCCACGGAGGTCGTCAGAAGTAGAAGTAGTAGTAGTCTTTATAAGTAGTTACAACACTAGTAAAAAAGTCGTATCGTACGGATCGTACCTGACTATCGGACAATCAGCAACAGTCAGCACAGTGTGTTGCGCTGTGGAGTGCACCCTGGGGGCTGGATCTCCACACGCTCGTAGCAGCTCTGGCAACAGCTTCTCCAGACATCGGCCTACTTCTGCTGCGCATACCCTGGAAAGCAATATAAAAGTAAACCGAAAGTTACCGGCTGAGTGGATCTCCCGATCTAAAACTGTGTATCATCATCATCATTTCCGCTGCATAACATCCACTGCTGGACAAAAGCCTCTATCAAGGATTTATAAAGGGACGCTTTTCTCATTGGGTAACAAAGCTTATGACACAAAAACTTCTGACTTGACGACGTGTTCGGGTGCATAGGGTGGTATCTGGGTCAAAAAATATATATTTTATACTAGTATCAGAACAGAATTAAAACGTCACAAGATAATGATATGGTGTCATTGATCATATTTGGAAGTGATTTGAGATATTAAGAACACGATTGACTTCAAGAAACTAAGACGTCACGACCTGGTATTTCATATAAATGCCATAGGAATGTTGTGTAGAAAGGGTTGGATTGCAGATACCTCCTTTCTAGTCTTACCGTGCGAGGCGAGCGCTGTACTTACTAGTGCTTCCATCTAGATCCAGTGCTGCAAAACAGAATTAATATAAGTATTATATAAAAAACGGAATTTCCTGAGGTCCCGCGTAATATGCGTCCCCGTTCGCCGTCCTCACACCTCTCCCCCGATCTCGCCTTGTCGACACGGCTGCAAGCGCCTGTAGCCGCCCGCTCAACACCTCCACACGGCTGACCTTAGGAGCAGGGACATGAATACCGATATTTTTTTATCGATACTCGATATCGGTACTTTATAGATATTTTTTTCAATATATCAATATATCGATACAAATTTCGATAAATCAATATATCGATACAAATTTCGATATATCAATATATCGATACAAATTTCGATATATCAATATATCGATACAAATTTCGATATATCGATATTAAGTACTGGTATTATATCGATATTTTGTATAAAATACCGGTATTTTATCAAAATTTGTATCGATAAATATATCGATAAAATACCGATATCGGGGATCGATATATCGATAAAAAAATATCGGTATTCCTATCCCTGCTTAGGAGATTCCTTTCTTTATGTAATACAATTAATTCTGTGGCTGCACAATAGTTCCATTCAAGAGACCAAGACGCAGTAATGCATATCTTCAGGTTTACCTGAACATGTAGTCTAAATTTTCTCACCTGTCTGGCACGAACTCCTGGAAAAGCACCCTGACCACCTCATTGGTCTGGCTGTACACCGAGAACACCTTGTCCCGCAGTGTCCGCTGCAGCAACATGGCGGCTGCTCGGGCAGTCTTGTTCGGAGACGTCTTGGTGCTGCCGTTGGATGGTGACGTCAGCTCAGCGCGTAGTCTCGCCAGCCCTTCTTCTTTGTCCAAGTAGTTCTTTGAGTAGAACTTTTCCACCTGGAAATAAGGTTCAATTCTTAAAAGGAAATGTTTACAGGAGGCAAAACGTGGTACCAGAACAAAAAGGTGTGAGATAAATATTTAACGGAAGATGAAGGAAAAGGCTGGTTTGGGGAAAAAGCCTCCCTCCAAACAAAGCAAATTTAGGTATTAGTTCAATGGCTGAAGCCTAAGAAGGTTTTCAAAAAGAGATTGCCAAACCGAAAAGAAAAAAAAGGTGAGTTTGGGGGGCGTAGCCATCTGCTAGAAGTAAAGAAATACTTAAGGGACGTTGAAGATAAAAAAAACATAGGGGGGCTCGAAGCCACCTTCAAAATTTTGAAGTTCAAAAGAGAGTCGTGTAGTAAAATTCTATCTAATTATTATGCAACATCGACCACATGATATATGTAATATCTTGACGATACATAAAAGTGTCCACCCGATTCCACCCACATATTTTTTTGCTACAAAATATTAATTAATTGGCTGACAATAGTTTGAATGTCATGAAATTTCATCTTCGTGCCGCGAAGTCTCACGGCGACATCACTTTTTGGGGGAGAATGTAGGACCGCGCTATAAATATGTTCGAATCAGAGTGATATTTCGGACTACCCACACTGATGTCTCGAACATACTCACGGCAAAGTCTACCGAAGACCACAGCTCTCTGCTTTAGCTCTAAACTTTTGTGCAGTTCTGTTGCTTCACTTTATACAATGTGTATTTTTTATACTTGATCAGACGAAATGTGCGGATATTAGACGAAATATTATCGATAAAAGAACGAAAAAATAATCTTTTAGTTAGTTATTTAAAAAATCCGGGCATTTTATTTTTTGATTTATTATTTTTTAACTAATTTCCTGTTTGGTATTGTTAATTATTTTTTACTTTCTTAGCTTTTTTAATTTTGTAGCCTTCAAATGAAATAACTTTGAAGAAAATACGCCGTTTATTTAAAGAGAAAAAAAAAAAGTGTTAATAACACGATTATTTTCCGCGGGTAGGAGTAAAAACCACAACATCGAAATTTTACTCTTAACTTAAAATATATATTAAAATTATTTAAAGCAATTTATTAATGTTTAAAACAATTAAGTGAAAGTAGATTACCTGCTAGTATCATATTTCCTTTTTTATTTCATTGCACATTAACATGGAGGCACTTCAAAAATCAATGGACACAATGGCGAGAGATTTTAACACAAAGATGGCCGAGTTTCAGCAGAATTTGGACAGCTCCAATGCCAATCCTAGCACTGCCGCGACACTCACAGCAGACTTTGGAACTTTCAAGTCATTTGTTTTGATTGCGCTTGACAGCCTGCAGAAGCAAATAACTATGTTGGCGCACCAACAAGACACCTATGAGATGCGCTCCCGCCGTAAGATGCTGCTAGTGCACGGTGTCCCCGAAAGCGACAAGGAGGATGTGTCGGCTGTGCTGGTTGATATGGTCGAAAAGAAACTCAAGGTCCCAGAGTTTTCAACCAAAGAAATTGGCCGATGTCATCGCATGGGCAAGTCGGTGAAAGGCAAACCCCGGTCTATATTAGTTAAGTTTTCCAGTCTAGACATAAAAGATAAAATCTGGTTTGCCAAGCCCAGCTTAAAAGGAAGTGGCATAACATTGTCGGAATTCTTGACCAAAAGCAGACACGACGCATTTATGCTGGCCAGGCAGCACTTCGGAGTGACCAAGTCTTGGACACGGGATGGATTAGTGCACATTATTTCGCCCGATGGATCCAAGCATCGCGTTAGCACATCGGATGAGGTGAAGCGGCTGGCGGGCATTGAGGTAGTCAGCGCATTATTCGAGGATGCTCCAGAATTCATAGCTGCTTCAGCGACGGCTTCGACATCGGCAGCCGCAGCAGCGGCGCCCGCGCCGGCGCAGGCGCGGCCGAAGCGTGGCGTCAGAAAATGATAGACTTCGCACATTTTGATCATTGGTTATTGTTACATTATAGCCGTTTACTGTGCTTTAAGTTACCTTCAAACACTTTTACATTTGATGTTATAAATAACTTTGTATTTGCCGGTAGACAAATACCTGCTTTACTTTCTAGTGTAGTGACAGCCAAGTGACAGTCGCTTGGACTTTGACTTTGACACTTGTTATATTTTACTTTTTTAATTTTTTCCTTCTGACTTCTTGAGTTTCTGCCAGTCAACTTTACCTTGTTTTTAAATTGCAATGGAGTGCTGTCATATTTCCTCCCGGCATAGTTAAAATAATAACTACTTACTTTGTCATAAACTTGTGCACCGTCATTTTATTTAAGCTAGCGGGTAATATAGGTGCAAATAATTTGCCTACTTTTGTATATAATTATTAGGTTGTTTATTTAATTTTACTTTATTTTTATATTTATTAACTTACACATAAAATGTTTGACGGTCATGATGATTTATACTTCTCATTGTCTTCATCTTCCGATAATGAAAGTTTTCATAGTTTACCTACTCCTCTTGATGAAACTCTTCAATCTCATTTTCAACCTTTTCGTAAAAATTTCAATGTTGTGCATATTAATGCACAGAGTATCCCTGCTCATTTTGCTGATATGCTAGCGACTTTCGATGTCAAAAATATTCATGCTATCCTTATTTCAGAGTCATGGCTTAATCCTTGTCTCCCTTCTACTTCTTATTCTCTTCCTGGTTTTCAACTGTTTCGTCACGATCGCGTTGGCAGAGGTGGTGGAGGTGTTGCCATATATTTACGTTCCTATATCACGTGCAGTGTTCTAAACACTTCTAGTCCCACTAGTGAATTTGAATATCTTGTTCTTGAAGTCAATCTTTCACACACAAAAGTACTTCTAGGAGTTTTTTATAGTTATTCGTCAGCTGTTGACTACTTCTCTGAATTTGAAAATCTCCTGGAAGACCTAATGCCAGGATACACCCACTCGGTTATCATGGGCGATTTTAATACGTGTTTAGTGAAGAATGATTGTCGAGCTCAGCGCATGAAGTCAGTAGCAAAAAGTTGCAACTTAAAAATCCTTCCCCTTGAGACTACACATCACACTCCTGGTCGCCGACCTTCTTTACTTGATCTCATCCTTGTCTCTTCTTCTGACCATGTTGCCAAGTTCGGCCAGGAAAATGCGGATGCTTTTTCCTACCATGACCTTATTTTCCTCTCCTATAAAATCCGTCCCCCAAAATCAAAATCCAAAATCCTAATGCAGCGTAATTTTCGTGCTATAGATTTAGAAAAACTCCGTGAAGATGCACGTGACTATGATTGGCAATCTATCGTAGACACTGATTCCGTTGATGATCAACTGCGCTTGTTTAATTCTATGGTCTTAGACCTTTATGACAAGCACGCTCCAGTACGTCCGGTCCGTGTAAAACACCTTCCTGCGCCTTGGTTGACGGAAGAAATTAAGAAAATTCAAGCCAAGAAAATCAGAGCGAAGGCCAAGTATAGATCATACCCTGACACTTACCGTGACGCATACGTTCAAGCCCGAAATCACTGTAATAGGGTGGTTAGGGAGGCACAACGACGCCATATACATCAATCTGTCCAATGCGGAGATCCAGGGAAGGTCTGGAAGTTTCTTAAAACGCTTGGAGTTGGGAAGACCCATGGGAACAATTCTAGTAGTTTAAATATTGATACCCTTAATAGGCACTTTTCAGATTCTGTTGCTATGGACAGCAACGTAAAATTAAATACCTTAAACTCGCTTTCTTCTACTCCCACTCCAAATATTCCACATTTCATCTTCAGTCCGATTACTGGTTGTGATATTGAGAGAGAGGTGCGTTCCATAACATCGAATGCCATCGGTAGTGACAACATTAGCCGGAAAATGATCCTACCTATCATTGACATCTTACTTCCTATTTTAACTATAATCCTTAACAACTCCCTGATGACTGGTGTTTTCCCAAGCGCTTGGAAAAATGCTAACATAACTCCTCTTCCAAAAAAACCTAATCCGTCATCCCTGTCTGATTATCGCCCTATATCCATACTGCCTTTCCTTTCAAAAGTCTTGGAACGAGTGGTTCAACAACAGCTCAGCCATTTCCTTTCTGTTCATAATCTTTTTAATCCTTTCCAATCCGGTTTCCGTCCAGGTCACAGTACGACTACTGCTCTCATTAAAGTTACCGATGACATTCGAAGGGGAATGGATAACAAACAGCTTACTGTCTTAACGCTACTGGATTTTAGCAATGCCTTTAATACAGTTGATGTCGATATTCTGCTGGGTGTACTGCGATCTCTTAATATATCTCCAACGGTTATCGATTGGTTTCATTCTTACCTGTCAGGAAGACAGCAGCGTGTACGCATTGAGGATGCATATTCGTCCTGGTGTACTACATCTGCTGGTGTTCCGCAGGGTGGCGTCCTGTCTCCACTTCTCTTCTCTATATTTATTAACTCCATTACTGCACAGCTTCAGTCTTCCTATCACCTCTATGCAGATGATCTCCAAATATACACTCAAGCCAGTATTGATTCTATTTCCACAGCTATCTGTACTACTAATGAAGACTTAGAACGTATCTCTCTTTGGAGTAGAAATCATGGCTTGATTGTCAACCCTGCAAAAACTCAGTGTATTATTGTGGGTAGTTCAGGGTTATTGACTAGGATTGATTTTGATCAGCTTCCGCCAGTGCTATTTAACGGAACGATTATTAACTTCAGTAGCTGTGTTAAAAATCTTGGTGTACAACTGGATAAAAATCTCTCTTGGTCACCGCAAGTTGCTGAAGTTAGTAGAAAGATCTTTGCCTCTTTTGCAGCCTTGCGGAGGCTTGGGAAGTTCCTTCCAATGGATACCAAAATTACGCTCGCACACACCCTTCTTTTTCCCATCCTAGACTATGCTGATACTTGTTATCCCGGGCCTACTGAGGAGCAACTTGATAAGCTTGAGCGTCTCCAAAACATGTTTATTCAATACATATATGGCCTTCGTAAATATGACCATGTTTCTCACTTTCGTAATGAACTCAAGTGGCTTCCGATCCGACGTCGCCGTGACTGGCACATCCTGTCTATGTTGTACACAATTCTTTTTAATCCTACCTCCCCTAACTATTTACGAGAATTATTTACATTCTTCAGTGAGTCTCAAGTTCGTCTTCTACGCAGTTCTGAAAATCTTTCTTTAAGAATTCCTTTTCACTCCACTGACTTTTTCTCACGTTCTTTCTCTGTTCGAGCTGTACGCCTATGGAACTCACTACCACTTACTATCCGACGCGCCGAAACGTTAGCCATATTCAAATCCCAAGTGAAATCTTATTTTCTATCCTTGTGAAAGGTAAATAAATATCTTTCCCTTGTTTCGATTGCTCTTTATCTCGTACTGTTAATATCATTTTTCAGTGTAAGTTGTATGTATATATGTAAGATGTATATGTATGTTTATTTTTAATATTGTATTTAAGTATGTTTATATTGACCGCCCCGCACTACCTAATTTCCCATTACTATTTTCTATATAACGAGGTTGCCTGGAAGAAATTGCTTAGCGATAAGGCCGCCTTTTGCGCATTTCCTAGTTTTTAAGATAATTATGTCCTGATTTATTTATTTTGTGCAATAAAGGGTATTGTATTGTATTGTATTGTATTTTCCGGTTTTTCATTGATAATATTTCGTCTAATATCCGCAGATTTAGTTTGATCAAATATAAAAAATACACATTGTATATCTGCTAGTAGACAACGGGGGACTCTTATTCCTTCTGAAGATTCGAGTTCAAGAGGAATATTTATGACATGACCGTAAACCTAGATTTTTAGATCGACTATAACATGAACTAACGACGCGTTTCTTCGTCCCGTAGATATGACTGCAACTCGAGCATTCAAGCATGCTGCCGCTCGCAGCCTGCTTGGAGACCTGAGCAACAATCTTCTCTGCTTTCATTACCTTAGATTTGACTTCTAGTCACTGAGAAAACGTTTTTAAGAAAATTACGAGTAAGGATTTTAGTAAAATATTTGCAACAAAATAATACACGCTGATTTTAAACTCTCTTTTATATTGAAATATTGAAATTAATCACAGAACACTAAAAAGTACGAAAAATTGACTAAAATGTTTTTTTAACCCTTTCACCGCGAGACTTTATATCAGTTGCCGTGCCCCCAGCGCGAAGGGTGTCCAAATCTAAAATAAATACCTACAATCAATCAAGGATGTAGATACTTATGTTATGTGCAATACGAGCAGCTTTTTTTGTCGGAAATATCCGACGCTCGCAGAATGGGCACGACAATGTTTGTCGGATAAATCCGACGTTCGCGGTGAAAGGGAAATTCCCATCTTTTATCGAAATGGTTTACGTATGTATGACAACGTGGATACGTGGACGTAATAAATCAAACCACGGGCTATACTCGATCACTATGGTATAATGCAAATAAAATAACAAAAAAAAAAAAAAACAAAAAAAAAATTTAACATTTCTATACGAATTGCCCGGGCGACTGCACACTTTTGTATGGAAATGGCGAATTTTTTTGTGTGTTTTGGCTGTTATATTCATTACATTACACTAAAGTGATCTAGTATAGCCCGTGGTTCGATTTATTACGGGTATGTCCCGTCCACGTTGTATGTACACGACACTATCGGACGACTGTCGTGCATTAAGGAGTAACGGTCTATTGAATGTGTAGTACCGCGCTAAGGATATGTCTCAGACAGAGTGACTTTATTGATCGAATCGACCACACAATTGTACAAGACATACCCAGGGCGAGGCCTACGGATCCTGGTTTCCTTCTTCCTTCAATGAGATTGTAGCTGGAGTAGCTTGGTCTAAGCTCATAGCTTAATCTGAGTTCATACATGAGTCCTTAATCTAAGCTTATACATCATTGGTCTGAGCTCGTAAGTCCTTGGTCTGAGCTTATACATCCTTGGTCTGAGCTCATACATCCTTGGTTTGAGCTTATACATCCTAGGTCTAAGTTTTTTCATCCTTGGTCTGAGGTCATACATCCTTGGTCTGAGCTCATACGTCCCTGGTCTGAGCTCATACGTCTTTGGTCTTAGCTCGTACGTCCTTAGTCTGAGCTCATACGTCTTTGGTCTGAGCTCGTACGTCCTTGGTCTGAGCTTATACCTACATCCTTGGTCTGAGCTCATACATCCTTGGTCTGAGATCATACATCCTTAGTCAGAGCTCATACGTTCTTGGTCTGAGTTCATACGTCTTTGGTATGAGTTCATACGTCCATCGTCTGAGCTCATACGTCCTTGGTCTTAGCTCCTACGTCCTTGGTATGAGCTCATACGTACTTGGTTTCAGCTCATACATCCTTGGTCTAAGCTCAAACACCCTTGGTCTGAGCTCATATTTCCTTTATCTGAGTTCATACGTCCTTGGTCCAGGTGATTCAAGCCTGCAATATCGCAAACAGACTAGAAACCAGTTTTTCACAAAGTATGCTTCCCAGTGGGATTCGAACCCACGACCTCCGGTACACAAGGGGAACACCTTGACCACTGCAACAAATGATACTTACCAGAGGGTATCCAAAGATTACAATAGGCAGAGCAGCCTGCTTCCTCTCCCGCTCGTTCAGTTTGTGCGGAGGTACGACCCTCGCCGCCGTTCCTTGAGAGGAGCTGCCCTCTTTGATCTCTTCCTGAGGATCCCTCGCTTCTCGGAGGAACTCATTGGTATGAGAGCTGTAAGATGGGAGATAATGACTTATTTTTTGTTCACGCTAATTAATAGAAGATCAATAAGGATCTAAAGAAAAAATTACAAAAGTCAAGTGCTTGGTAAGAGTTAAGATCAGAGGGGCCAATGGTCCAGGATCAAGGAACAGGGATCAAGGATGAAGGATAAAGGTTTAACAATTTAATAAAGGGTCAAGGATGAAGAATTAAAAATGCAAGAATCATTTCACAGAGGAATTCCTAAGCATACCTAAGATTTAGGTACTATAACATACTATATTCGTATTATCACGTCTGTTTCCCTCAGACTACTCAGAGACTATGGATCTCCATTTGCTACGATCCTGATAAACCTCTCTCGCTTCATCCAATTCAAATCTTGCCACGGACGATGTTTGGTAAATTATAACTCTCTTCATGCATGCCCACCGGTTACAGGTACTTCTGACCTTTAATTGTTTAGAATGTCTACAATCTGGTCGCAGAATATTGATTAGTACCTATTACCGTTAGCATTATGCAAGCGCAATGCAGTATGAGCAATACTTACTGCCTTAAAGCTGGTAGTAATCTCTCTTCGTAAGCTTCAAAGGTAGACCTCGGACCAGCACTTTTATTTCTTCTTCTAACTAAAGTACCTGAAAGGTAATAATGAAATGAGTTCAAGTTTTTTTGAGCAGCTCTGTGGCTCGTCGGGATTACCTATGACTAGTTAAGTATTAATACGACTAGTACGCTTTTTCAAGTCATGCGATACTGGACGTGGTCCACACTTGGATGGGTCAGCCATCCAAAAGCGGACCGCGACAACTGGCATCCAAATTAATCAAGCTCTTCCGTGCTTCAGAAGGCAAGTTAAGTCTTTGGTCCCAACTGTCATCATTGTACAATGTACATGGCAGCCATCAAATCAAGTCATCAAGCCTAAAGGCATATATATACATGGCACAGCGCCATGTGCCTTTAAGCAGCTTGAATAATCTGACTGTATTAGCCACTTAAACACCTGAAAACAAAACAAAAAGGGTAGAAAATGGATCATCGTCATCAGGTTTTAAAGATTCCACTGAAGGAGCACGACCCACTCTATATACCAGAGACACTTGGCCAGGGCAGCCAGAGGATTTGGCCTACACTCTCCTCGCTGGCCAGACGGGTTAAAGAGGTTAAAAGAATGGATAACAATTGCCGAACTGTTCTCACCATTGGCAGCGTTTGGCGTGATGCTCCTTCTAGGACTATCAGTCTCTTTCCTCAGTTCTTCTTCCTCTATCTTCTTGTGCATTTCTATCCTCTCTTGCCTCTCTATACTCTCTGGAACATGCACTGTCTCTGGATATATCGGCTGGATGTCTTCTTGGATTGTTTGGATAGGAGACTGTAAGTAAAACAACATATGAAAATAAAGTTTATATTAATGACATCAAGCGATAACTTTTACAGCCTTATGTGACTTCAGCCCCGAATCTTGCCCCAGGGGCAAAATTAAGAGTTATGGTGGTGGCTAAATCGACGAACACCCTCGACCCCTTCCCACATTCACAAGCACTAGCCCCATATGCGCAAGGGAATTCCATATTCTCCTCTTGGACTGCATTTTTGGTTTCCACCTCTCTGGAAAAAGTCTAGATACTGTCATGGGGAATGAAAAAGACTGACATGCTGTCCCATCTCCACGTAAAGTGGGATAACATGAGTAGGAAGAAGAAGACACAGAGAATCATAACATGGCGACGCCAGTGTAATGTCTTAAACTCCGTGGGAAGTTAAACTCACAGTTGGCATATTATCGATCCTGGCATCTTCTTCCTCGCGAATAAAGTCTGCTTCTTGCTGCCCTGGCTCGTCTGTCGGAGGGACTGGTGAGGTCATGTCTAGGCTCAACGAACCAGCCGCCACGGATGGAGAGAGATGGTGCGAGAAGTCGTATTCATGATGCATTGAAGAGTCGTTGCGGGGGTCCGGCTGAGAGAAAAGATTTACAGAATATCAACTAAGAAAAATTACACACACAAGAGTATTAAAAACTCGTAGTTTATCCGTGTGTATGTCCATATCACTCTACTTCTGAAGTAAAGGTAACTCCTAATAATTACAATTCCTCCTCAATTCCTGAGTCTTCTGTCGCACTCATGCACGAAAAGTAAATGAATTGTCAGTCTAGCGTTCACCGAGATTTGGTCTTTCGGTCCAGTGGTAGACTCATAAAAGGAGATCAGAGATTCTACGGTCAGCTCTTATATGTCAAAGATTTTCGTCTTCATCAAGGCATTTCTGATTGCATCCTCGGCTATGCTGCTTCGGAGCCCGGGGTGAGCGTTCCCGCTTTTACTTTCCTAATTCCATAAATATAAATTGAGAGAAGAAATAGCCGTCAAAGTATTGGGTTGGTAAATAATTTGACTATAGTTTTACGACCAGATGGCTGCGTGATTTCTTTTTTAGACATTTATGTACCCAGTACGTACCTAGAGTACAGCTAAAAAGGATGTGTTGTTACGTGTTGTGCTCTTAGATTCTGTTTTTAATATGTTGGCTTACCCCATCTTCTTCAAACAGCCGACAAAGCTGCGGATCTTCCTTGACGCCGCACAACGCATCAGCGATCCTGTCCCTCATACGTCGTGCCAGCTCGAAGTCATCCCTAGCCGCAGCAGTCCTCTTCCTCAGCCTCCACCTCCCGATGCGGATCCCAGCGGCAGCCAGAGCAGCCCCAGCGGATTTGAGGCGACGGGCGTATTCGAAGCGCTCCTCTGAAGATTTAAAGAAATTGATTCAATTCTGATGCACACACATCATCATTACCTTACGTGGTTGAGAAACAGGCTGGCATTGTGTTGTTCGCCGATGACATGCCTCTTATTTTTTTAAATAGATCGTCATAGCGACGATGCTACTGCGGTGAATGATACCTTGATGGCCATTTCTGATTGCTTTTCAACCAATAAACTTCTGTTGAATGTAAACAAGACCCAACGCATTGGATTTAGTCTTCCTAGCGTGAGGCAAGCTAATGTTAAGGTGCTACTGCACGGTAAAAAAATTAGATCTCGTTGAAAATATTACTTTCTTGGGAATCACAATAGATTTAAAACTTCAATAGGATGCCCATATTTCTAAACTTGCTAAAAGGCTTATCTCAGCGCTTTACGCTGTTATGACAATCAGACAATTGACACATGTAGCAACTGCTAAACTAGTTTACTTTAGTTACTTTCATAGTCTGATGTCCTACGGGGTTCTTCTGTGGGGGAGTGCAGCTGATATACAGACTATTTTTATTTTACAAAAAGGGCAGTTCTTTTTATTAACGGTTTAGGATTGAGAGACTCCCTAAGAGAATTTTTCTTGAACTTACTTTGGGGCAAACTCAATTTGTGGTCCGTATATATTAATCCTATAAATATAAAAGCGAAAATCACTCACTCACTCATCACGAAATCTCGAAAACTACTTAGCTAATGAAGATAAAATTTTGCATAAAGGTAGATTGTGACTAGGAGACTTCCGCTAAGAAAGGATTTTTTGAAATTCTATTCCTAAGGGGGTGAAATAGGGGTTTGCGAGTTTATATGAAACTTCGTATTTTTTAAAGTGAGACACGTGAAATTTTTATTTCTTTTAGTAGTTAAAAGCAATATTATTTCATTTATTAGACTTTGAAAATTAAATCCCTCTAAGGGTAAAGTAGGGTTTGTATGAATCTTCGTCATTTTTGAAGCTAGACACGTGACAGTTTTGAATTAGTGGTTACTAAAAAATAGTAATCCAGTGTTTGGATTTTAAAAATTGCATCCCCGGGGGTGCATTAGGGGTTGCAAATTTACATTATTATGAAACGCCGTTTTTTGAGAGAGAGACAAAAAAATTTAGATAAATAGATCCGTTGGTCTCTTTTGCTCTAGCAAATGACGGTAATAGGAACGGGAACGGGAACGGTATTAAATAAATTAATATATATTTCTTCTACAATTTATCTTAAAACTGAGTTAAACTCTAATACAAGCATAAAAGGGTAAAAAAGCCATACGTTAAAAGGAAAAGAAGTGTGTGTGTATTGGGAATGGGAACGGAAATAAGAGGAACAAAGTTTGTCGGGGTCCGCTAGGCCTTTAAATCCCTACACTATTATAAAAATTGTTATATTGAATAAGTATTCAAATATTTTAAATTTTTAACATAATTCACAAAATTAATAACATGAAAAACCAATTAAGAATCCTATTAGAAACAATTTCAAATTCTGCGCGGAGAAAGTCGCGGGTTAAAGCTAGTTAAGTATATATTTATTATCACGATTGACAGACATACCGAAACTGAGTTCCAAGTACCGGCTTTAGAACTCTTAAAAGTGTCTGTAACTGATAACTCACCAGCGACAGCAGTCCTCTTCTTGTCGTCCAGGCTCCGCACCAAGTCAGCGATCTCGTTGTCCACGTACATGACAAAGGCCAGGTCGTCATACGGCGAGTACACCGGCTCGTTCCTCGGCACTGGTGGAGAAGTCTCTGCATCTTCCACTTCTTCTCCGAGGACGTTGATCGCCATAAGCGCCACCTGTAGTTTGACAAAGTGTTTCGTTTAGAAAAACTGGATTGGCTTTTTTTAAACTATGTTTCCTAATATAAATTTTGACGACCTCCGTGGCGTAGTGGTCACCATGCTAGTCCGCCACTCAGAGGTCCCGGGTTCGATCCCCGGTCAGGGCAAGTTGGAAAATGGTCTTTTTCAAATTGCCCTGGGTCTTGGATGTTTATTTATATATGTATATGTTATAAAATATAGTATTGTTGAGTTAGCATCCCATAACACAAGTCTCGAACTTACTTTGGGGCTAGCTCAATCAGTGTTATTTATCCCTATATATTTATTATTTATTTAATAGTCAGTGCCGATTTTGGACTACCAGCGCCCTGAAAGACATATCTACGGCGCCCGCTACCTAAGTACAATTTAAATCCATTTGAAAAAGGCAAAGATAAAATGAATAAGTAACCATTTTTTTTTGTACCATACCATAATTTACGAGTAAGTAGGCCTCCATAAATGAGCGAGAGGATATACAGGGACGGCCCTGGCGCTCCTTTATATCCGGCGGTATATGCCCTTAGTATTATTCAATAGTGGTGTCAGATTTCTCAAGCTGTTTAAAAGCACTTTACATAGCTTAATGACTGCCATACAATTTCGGCAAATGGGAGCTTTACGTGCTTCTGAAGCACGGAGGAGCTCGATAATTTTTTATGCCACTTGTGGTTGCATCCAAGTCTGGACCATGTGCGGTGTCGCTTAACTTGCGAAAACGCTATAAATGCGTACTCCGGTTCACCGAGCTGCTCATTTACTTAATAGATGAAATATTAGTCTAGAAGAGATCCTTTTAAGAGATAAGACCGCCCATTGTACTCATTTAAATTTATTTCTTAGTGTTACATTTTTCTTTTGGTGTAAAATAAAGAGTTATCTATCTATATATTAGGTACCTGATCATTATCGTTTGCTGGTGGATGTGGCGCCGACAACCTGAGTTTGACGAAGCGGGCTATAGTTGGTTCCGGTAACGCTGCAGATCTGAAATGAATAGAAACAAATCCTTTAATCTCCCCTTCCTTCTCTAATCCTATGCTTTAAGGTTAAACTAGTAACGTGAGTACTAGTACTTATTCTGTGTCGCGGGCTTGAACTCACATGTGGGCGCGGACCAACAGCATGCTGTCTCACCTTACATTGTGTTCGGGCAGAGCAGTGAGGTGAAATTCACGATAATTCATAGTAAACCGAGCGCGTAAAAACATACGTAAAGTCCTTTGGGAAAAGGGGTTTAATGCAAAAACTACTGCATTAAGGGGATACCTAAATTTTTGGGGTCCATTGCTGACCCCATTTTAAATATATCATTTGATAGGAAACGGAAACATTATTTAAAATTTTGTATCGACCAGGCACTAGATAACCCTTCAAACTATTTTATGAAAGTTTAAAGTGAGAACATGAAGTTTTTTTACGCACAATTGCGATTCCCTGCGCGACGTCGAAAGAAAGAAAAAAAAATGTTTATTTTGGTAGAAACAACATAAAAATTATAAACAATTATATAAACAAAAATACAAGTCTACAAAAAATTACGTTCATCATTATCATCCTCCCGTATTCCCGGTTGCATCCTCAGCGGTAACGTTTCAAAGCCCGGGGTCTGCTACCTAACCTGGGTGATTTGACGAGGTTACTTCTTCTTTTCGTGTCGATGGTATGTTTATATTTTAGTGGACCAGAATTGGGCCACCTCTATTGCATTGTCGGAGGCGGCATATAAGTCATCCAAGGTGCAGGTGTTTGGACACCTCGGGCATGATTCTCTCCACAAAAGATGTCTCAAAAGGTGGGACATCTTTTGTGGAGAGAAGCCGCACTCGCACTGTTTGTCATGCGAGCTGCTCAGTATGGAAAATAAACCTGACCAAATTGTCTTTGCTGCGGCCCACCTGGGTTCGCAGCCTGTTGAGCGCTTTTCACGTAGGCCACGGCAATTTATGGCTCGCGTGGTGGAATAATACTAGGCACAGTGTCGCCTCTCTGCCACAGATTTAGCCTGGCGTCTTTAATGTTGCACTCTAGGGCTTTTGAGAAAACTGTGTCGGCTTATGAGTCTGTAAGGAGCTTGCTCGTAGTTAAAAAGTGGATGTCGTGAATCCCGCCTGTGTCTCCCACGTTCAGCGGCACATATTGCCTTTCTGCGGACACAAGGTGGAGCTATTCCAGCAAGAGGATATAGCATTTCTACCGGCGTTGGCTTCAAACATCCTGTTACTAACCGGAAAGTTTCGTTTAATGCTATATCCACTTGATGGACATGACACGACCTACTCCATACAGGGCACGCGAATTCACCCGCCGAAAAGCAAAGAGCAACGCCGGTGGTGTGCAAGACATCAGGTGCCGCACCCCATTTGGTGGTAGTAAGACGACGAAGCAGGTTGTTTCTTGCACACACCTTTTCCCTGGTGTTAAGGCAGTGTCGTTTAAAAGTCAAAGTCCTGTCTAGAGTTACACCTAAGTATGTCGGATGGCCGTTATGGGCAACAGGAACTCCCCTCCATTGGATATTCAAACTGCTCAATGGTTCGTGATTTCTGATATGGAACACACATGATTCTGTTTTAGATGGATTTGGTTTTAAACTATATTCTTCGTAATATTGGTCCAACCCATTCAACGCTGATGTGAGGTTGATCTCTGATTCCTCAAAACACTTTGTTTGTGCTGCCAGTGCTAGATAATCTGCATAAATAAAGCTGCGAGTATTTTGGGAAATCGGTTGATCGTTTGTGTAGATGTTGAACAACATAGGAGCCAGCACGCTGCCCTGAGGAAGACCATTTTTTTCAATCAATCTCAATCTACTTTGATCCATTGGGATCTGAACTTGAAATCTGCGGTTATGCAAGAGTTCTTTAAGAACTCTTACAAATACTATATAGGTTACTGGTTTTTACACAGAGCGACTGCCATCTGACCTCCGCAACCCAAAGGGTAGACCAGAACCAATCCTTATAAAAAATTACGTTACGTATTGTAGAATAATTGAATTTGCATTGTGTGGTAATTCATTGAAGGCATCTAAAGTAGTTAAAAAACTACCCTTTTACGAAGCACAGTATTTCACACTACATCCACAACGTTTCCTTCATCGATATCGAATTTTCGCTGTCATCTCCGCCATATACCTATGTTGACGATATCATTATGTTATGTAATTTAATGTAAGATTGTGGAAAAGAATAAAGTATGAAAAAATCTGGTTAAATTGATATTGTTTATTGATGTTCATGAGAAACAGCCTGGTGACAGACAGACAGACTGACGGACGGACGGCTGTCCGTCTTTCCGTCTGCCCTGCAGCGGAGTCTTAGTTATAGGGTTCCATTTTAACCCTTTGGGTACGAAACCCTAAAAAGGGTTCTGATCTGAACTGACCTTAGCTCCCTGGTCCTGGCCTGCGGAGCTGGCTTGGCGAGCGTCACTCTGCCCACGCTGGTGTAAGTGGCCCCGCACGGTGTGGCAGCTCCTTCTGACACCAATCCTCCTGACACTAACACTTCCACGCATGCCGCTAAAAGAACAAATCATCATCATCATCATTTCAGCCGCATAACATTCACTGCTGACATAGGCCTCTCCCAAGGATTTCCCAAATGACCGATCAAAAGCGGCCTGCATCCAGCGCTTTCGAGCGCCCTCGGTCAGGTCGTCTGACCACCTTGTGGTTGGGTGTCCTAAGCTTTGCTTGCCAGTACGCGGTCGCCGTTCGAGAACCTTTTTGCCTTATAAGCTTTTATCTAAAGTACTCCAGCGCCACCAGGCCTTTCTTCATTGGACACTTAAGGCAAGTTACACTTACGTATAAGCTGATAGTGTGCCAATAAATGCAGCTTGTGAACACTAGTAACTGCATTCAATATTAGTAGTAGTTTGTGAGTGGGGGGGGGGGGGGGGGCTAAGACTAAAGGAAAGTTAGACTTACGTATAAGCTGATGGTGTGCCAACAAGTTCAGCTTGTGAACACTGGTAACTGCATATTTTACTAGTAGTTCTTGAGGGGGGAGGGGCACCACCAGGCCTTTTGTCATTGAACACTGAAGGAAAGTTAAGACTTACGTATAAGCTGATGGTGTGCCAACAACTGCAGCTTGTGAACACTGGTGACTGCATTCAACCTCAGAAGCAGCTCGTGGGGCGGAGGGCCGACACTGCGCCAGCCACGCGCCGCCGGCCCCTGCGAGTTCAGCTCACATGCTGGGTACGAGCTGTCTTCGCCTAAAATAAATATTTTTATTTGATAAAAAAAAATCGGCTTAACTTTCTTTCTTCCATATCTCCAAAGTTCTTAATTTCTAAAAAGGCTTTCAAATAAAAAAAGAATCATAAGAATCAAAAGAAGAGAAATCGGTTCCCAACTGGTAACCTACATACAAAAAAAAACAGTGGCACTCCGAGAGTGCTGCAGTGAACACTTAGTGTCGTCGGTTACGGTAACGGTAACAGTATCGCGAGTTCAATGGTTTTCCATAATAAAAAATGCCTAACGCGTCCAAAGAAGTTTTCACTTTAAAACATACAGGTCGCATTGATAACCTTCTCCTTTTTGATGTCGGTTAAAAATACACTATCACTTCTTTATTTATATTGGAGCAGACAGAGTATTTCGTTTTGCGACTGTAAGTTGCCCGAGCCCAGGGTCATTAAACCCAAATGCCATGTTTAGCGCTTTGATAGAAAGGGAATCAAACAAGTCATTATTAAAAAAAACCCGTCTGCCGTCTTATATACCTACCCAGTGTCACTCTCAGAATTAGGACTAATCTAATGACGTCTCTCAAGCTTAAATCCATCGAGCCAATCAGGCTGCAGAACGTGCCAAACATATTATACCATGGTGCCAAACAAATAAAAAACAACGTGGAATCCAAAGGACATGCCCGTAATAAATTAAACCACAAGCTATACCAGATCACTATAGTTTAAATTAAATTAACAGTAAAAAACAAACAAAGACATTAAATTTACAACGGGCGGTCTTATCGTTAAAAGCGATTTCTTTCAGACATCCGATGAATGGAGAGAATATAGTAAAACGTTAGCATAACGTCATTGAACATTATGATTGGTTCCAAAATATAACTGCTCATATTAGACTTATCAAGTTTTAAGCTATTGCATAGCTTTTATCGCGGGCCTCTGGCGCGGCGACCGAATCAAGGAATTTCGTAACGAAAATTATACCTAACACTCGTCTAACGACGTTTCAGCTAGGAAGACTTCCGCACGGTGTTTGTGTGCGACAAGACGTATGCGTGTAGAGAGTTGAAAATTTTTCGAATACAAATTTTTCGTGGAAAATTATTCACGAATAATTCATTCGCGAATAACTTTAAAAGATCATGATTTTATTCGTTATTCTAAATAACGATTTTTTTTCAAACTTACCCTTCTCTTTTTAACCGATTGCGTCGGGAAGAGTTACATTTGGAGTGTACGAGTGTTATCTTTTTAACCGATTGCATCGAAAAAATTGGTCGCCATTTTGTTTTTTTTTTCTGGACGGCCCTGTTGTCCCTCATATTGAATCTATGCTCAAAATGTAAAAAAAACTGGCAGCCATTTTAAACTCTTTTGTTACGCGCCGATATCTTTCAAAATTAATCTATGCTCGAATTTGCAAAAGGTAGCCGCCATTTTGAACTTTTTTGTTTCTGGACCGATTGCCTACAAAATCGATATCTGGGGGTCCCTGTGGTCTCTTATAAAGAATCTATGCTTGAAATTGAAAAAAATGGCCAATTTTGCCCAACTCTGAGACTAGCTGCTAACTGCTCATAATAAAAATTCCTGAATAACCTACATGTATTGTAAGATAATAAAAATATTTTAAACGATATTAATTACTCATTTATTCAAAACAAGAAAAAAAATTGTTTTCTTATCGGTCACCACGATTAAAAAGTATAACTTGAATTAATATCAAAGAAAAAACTTTAATTAATATCAAAGAAAAAAAAATACTGCATAAATAAAAAATAAATAAATAATTATATTGCATAAGTCCTTGAGTGCCACACGTTTTTTCAGTAAGCTGTGGACGTTATGGACCAAACTATGGACCCTCCGATAAAATCATAAAAGTAATAAAATCGACGGGTAAGTCGCAAAAAATGCCTGCAACATAAAAATATAGTGTTGAATCAATCGAAGGCGGCAGACATTAAATATGACACGCAGACATTAAATATAATTGGAATATTAGAAGTGTAGTCACGCGAACCCATGCTAAGTATAATGGAAAATAACTTTTTTAGTACATAAAAAGGTCGACAACATTATTTTCTCTTAGTTTCATGTACATTATTTAAAAGCTTCAACAGTTACTATGTACGTTGAAATTATCAAAGTACTTAGGTATTTGAATTAGACAGGAATATTTATTCGTGTTTTTTTTCAAGACATTCGGGAAGTAATGTGAGTACTGTGTAGTACCGTACTTCCGATGTATGTTAATTGATGTTTTAAAAGCTATCTAACCTCTGAATCACTTGGTACCAGCTGAAAATCAGAGCTGTGGTTCACGCCGCAGCACAAAGCTGAGTTGGCCGCCTTTTCGGCACACTTAATAGATATAAGTCTAGTACATAAGATTTTTGTTTGCCGAATAAAGATTTTCTTTCTTTCTTTATTTGAAAATAACATAAAAAATTAAGATAAATAAACCGGCATTTCAAAGCCACTTTTAGATATTAAAAAAATCTAAACTAATTTATGTTATATTACATACTTACTTGTTGCGTAAACTATGTGGAACGGTATACGTTTCGGCATTTTCCAAAAATCTCATCACTATCTCTGCACTGTCATTGTATAACCTAAATTCACTTCCATTTTGCTATACTAAACAAAAAAAAAACTATTTTCCTTCAAGCACCGTTTAGTCGAATTTGACCACTCAAACATTTTCAAAGAAAGCAAAGTAAAAATGTGAAAGATACAAAAATTACATATTTCCGAAATAAATGGATTGGTTCGGTAAATTAATAGCTTTTTTAATAAATGATTCTTATTGTGTAAGCGAGCGTGAGGGTGAAGTGAGAGGGAAAAGCCGGAAAAATCAATAATTTCGCGCCTACGTTCAGCCATCTTGGACGGCGGATGGCGCATACAAAGTGACACCATCTAGGAGACTGAGCAGGAAACAAAATGTTTTCCGGAAAATGTTTTTCTATTTAGTTACCTATCGTCACAAAACGGAAAAGTTGTTCATATTGACGGTCTGAGTTGCTGCTTCAAGGATCGGACAGGGTTTTTATTACATCTTAGTGTATGTACGCATGAAGATAGCTGACATATTCAATGATGACTGTTTACGCACGTGTCTCGAGACTGCGGGCGTCAAATAATTCAGCCTTGAACTGGAAAACCCGCATGCGCTTGCAAACAACCCATTCGCTGAAGTGAACGTATGATACTAAGATACATGGGTTTATCTCGTGAGTAATAGTAGAGGAAATAAGGGTGCAAGTTTAAAGTAATGAATTTAATTGGGTTATCTAGGGCCTAGTTTAGGCAAAATTTGAAACGATGTTTCTGTTTCCTTTCAAATTATTTATTTCAAATGGGGGCAGCACTGGACCCCGGACATTTCAGGTATAATATGATAAAATTCAAATTATATTGTCTAATGACATTGACTTATATTTAGGTGACTTTTCTTTTTAGTAGACTCACATCCTGGCACAATGATTTAGAATATTCCTGGCAGAGATATGGATTCTTTTCATACATAAAATACGCCACTGCGCCTGCCTTTCAAAACAGGCTATAGGGAACGGTCAAAAATTGCCTGATAAACTACAACTTTATGTCAATGTAATAAGGTTGAAGTTCGTCTATGTCGATTTTCCCGATGAGACCGGTCGTGATAAGAGGTTAATTGAGCATTCAACGCGGAATCTATATACCTCCTATATATTTAATTTACGATAGCATACTTACCAATAAGATAAGTATAAAATAATAAATTCTCCTTTCACGAATATTTGAAGTGTCTTATGTTCTATGTTAGTTTCTGGAAGGCGAAGGCGCTCATTTTACAAATAACACACAAATTAGGAATGTAAAACGCTTTATTTCTTGCAATAAACGGCATCTTGAGTATTGGTTTGAATCCACGATAGGAAGTCGGCTACTCTTGTATTGATGCCGGGATTGCCGTCTGTCGCACAAAGTTGGCCGTAGCTGATGATGCCCAAGTTGAAGAGGGTCCCAGTCGAGGGTTCTGTGTACAGCAGCGGCCCTCCGGAGTCATCCTGTGAAAGAAAAATAACAACTCCAGTTTACTAAAAGTTACAGGATATCTAAACCAAGTGATACAAGAAACTGTTTTTAATTCGTTATCTACTCTTCCAAGATGGATCTCATAGGCGTACCGTGGGAAGATCTAGCTGGGGGTCAATCCCCCCTCCCAAAAAAGACACATTGCGGTTTTTTTTTTTAATCTTGGCGATTATTCCCGTTTTTACGGCAACTCTTGCGAGGACGTTGTTATAATAGAGAATATGCATAATGAATAAATTTTGATAAATGTCTCTGAGTTTTAAGCGTTTACGTAAACAAGGCTTTTTTAAGCACAATTATATTTTTTGTCGATTCATTAACTTTGGTTTTTAGTTGATTGAAAAAGTTCATTTTAGAAGTAATAAAATTTATAAAACAGATTTTCTTAAAAAAGTATAGCTACTTTTGTTATGAAGCCAATCCTATAAAAGTAGAATTTCACATACCACCCGAACAAATGTTCTTACATACGCCTACAAATGCGACATAAGTGACGTCACTCCTGTCCGGTCTTTCTAAGGCGCTTCGAGACGCCGTCTACAGGCGGACGTGACTTAACCTTTATATTTTAAAGAAATTTTGGGTTAGCAAGATAGTTTTTTTCTTGGACGTGCCTATTTTTAGGAACTCTTTCCATAGCACAACTAAAGAAAAATTATTCATCTTACCTATTTACCTATATTATATAAAAGAGTAAACTAAATGAATTACTGACTGACATATCAACGCATAGCCAAAACTAGTAATAGAATATAAAAACTAAATTACCTACTAAGTTCAATCTCCTAGTGTTTGTCCAAACAGGAAATTAATGACTTAGGTATAATTTAAGGTGTGATTCAGTCCATAATTTTGAATCACTTTTCGCAATAAATGTATACTTATAGAAATATGAAAAAAAAAAGGTTTTCATACAAATACAAGCAGTCACGCGATCTAATTACTCTGGCAAAGGAAAAAAAATGCTCAAAATGATGGGCTGAATCTGTGGGCTGATTTGCAACCCGCGTCTTACTCTTCATACAAACGCTCGCACGTGATAACGGCGTGGTAAATTATCTTTCTTTAAAACTTTTGAACTAGCAGGTATCTTGTGCGCGATTTCTAGATTTTTATCGAAATTAAAAATTTTAATTTGGAAAAACAAATTCAGTATACGCTTCCAAAAATCGGCTTTTTTGCACTAATTTTATCTGAAATTCACAAAGTACTGGAAAATTGTAAAGGAAAAAGAATATTTCGATACAAACCTCGTTAATGTCACAAAAATTTTAAATAAAAAAATATTTATTACACACACTTGTAAGGCTTACTGATAAACACGCCTCACCTGGAATAAGTTTTAAGAAATTTACGCACCCTATGAATAGTTAATATTCGTTCAATTGATAGTTGATAATAATACCTGATTTCACTCAATGGAATGCAAACCGAGCCCTCAGGCGCTGTCTCTCTCTTTTTGTAGCATTGCCCTGGATGAAACGACAAGCTTTTAAAACCATGCTTGCGTTGACGACTGAACGGTCGGTAAGGGCCGCCATAAAACCACCTTGTTCGTGTATTTGTATAGGATTTAAATAAAAAGGTACCTATTGATATTTTACCTGACAGGCATCTTTCCCAGGTGTATAAGTGCAGAACTGCCTCGCCGTAAGTTGAGGCACAGCTGTTTTGCATTGGCTTTGGCTGATGACATCCAGGTTCACCTTCCGGAGGACGTCTGATGTGGGACCTCCGATGAAGAGTGTGCCCCAACCTATCACATTATTATTTTAGTACCTATAGGTTTTAATTGATCTTAATTCGACGATGACATATCTTTTATCATTTGTGGTTGGACGAAAGAAAGTACGTTGAACGAACGAGCAAAGCGAACTAATTTCTTTGAATCGACTTGGACAATCCATCATTTAAATGGATGTAGGAATTTTTATCTTATATCTGAACTTCAAGAAATCTATGGTAGGTAGGACTGAGTTAGTTTTGCCTCATAAATTTTAATGCCACTTGTGGTCACCATTCCATCAAGTGCGGACCACTCCCGGTGTCGCTTTACTTGCGAAAGCGTTAGTAATTCGCACTCCCGCCGGGCCATTTTAAATCAGCATACCTAATGCGTAGACGCGTTATGTCAGATGCCTTAAGGCCGCCTGAAAAGTCTGACACCAGTGGTGGCCACTTATACACACAAAAAACAAACAAACAATCGAAGAAGAGGGTAGAACTTCGCTCGCTACGCTCAAATAAAAGTTTGATGACTTTGATAAAAACTTATTACCAAGGGCAGTAAGCTTAGCTCCCGTGAGGTCCACGTTGGCGTACTTGAAGGGCAGACACACCGGCCCCACCAGGGGACCAAACACGATGTCTCTGTCTGTTCTTATGATTCCTATGTCGTAGTCGAAGGTAACCCTGGAGAGAAGTTTATTTGTCAAAACACCATCTAGTGATGAGTAGCAGAACTACTGAAGTCGTATCGGTAGTTCCGTTACATACATACATAATATCACGCCTATTTCCCACAGGGGTAGGCAGAGACTATGGACCTCCACTTGCTACGATCCTGACAAACCTCTTTCGCTTCATCTATACTCATCAATCTCTTCATACATGCCCTTCGGTTACGGGTACTTTTTACCTCTCCTTTTTTCAGAACGTCTGCAATCTGGTCGCAGAATGTTCGCCGAGGCCGACCCTTCCCTACTGTTCCTTTCACATTTGCCTTATAAATATTTTTTGTTAACATGTTTTCATCCATCCTTTCTACATGCCCAAACCACCTTAACATCCCTTTTTCTATTTTTGTCACAACATTCTCTTTCACTCCACACCGCTCCCTTATGACATCATTCCTCATTCGATCTTTCAAATTAACACCACACATACTCCTCAGCGCTCGCATTTCAACTGCATTTATTCTACTTTCATGCTTTCTCTGCCATACCCAACTCTCACTACCGTACATTAAAGTAGGTATTAGTACTCCTTTATGAACAGCAAGTCGTGCATTGTGTGATACCTTCCTACTGCTCATAAAGGAATGCAACGCTCCATTCACTTGGTTACCCGCATTCACTCTTTTTTCAACATCACCCTCGTGCTTGCCATCTTTCGTAAACATACATCCCAAGTATACAAACTCCTTCACTTGCTCAACTTTCACTCCATTTAGTAAAATATTGCATTCTGCTGAACTATCATCCCTTTCAAAAACCATAACTTTTGTTTTACTGACATTAACTTTCAAACCCTTTTTCTCTAATGCATCATTCATAACAGTTATCATCTTCTGTAATTCCTCCTCTGAGTCCGCAAGTATCACTTGGTCATCGGCATAGAGAAGGCATTTGATTAATAACTCATCCATTCTCACACCACATTCGTCATCTTTCAAATCTGTCAAACAACTATCCATGAATAAGTTGAACAGCCAAGGCGACGCTACACATCCCTGTCTCACACCTTTTTCGATGTTAAACCAGTCTGTGTATTCGCCGTCAATTCTGACACAAGCGCTGGAATCCTTATAAAGAGATTTCAGTGCTCGGATCAGATGGCAGCCCATACGCAGACAGTGTTGACCACAGTTCATTCCTATTCACTCTGTCATAGGCCTTTTCTAGATCTACGAAGATGCCATAGACTTTTCGACCTTTGGTTCCGTTATTCATCACTAAATGGATGTCCGTAGCACCGTCTATTATTTTCTAGAGAAAGCGCTGACTTTGACGACTTTCAATCAATAATGTTTAAACGTCTCAACCGATTTTCATCAAACATGGCTAAGGACCACCGTAAGGGCACTTGCTTTCACATAAAAAACCGCATCGAAATCGGTCTATCCGTTTGAGCGCTACGATGGCACAGACAGACATGAACGTCAAACTTATCACACTCCTTCTTTTTGATGGGGTTTTAAATTTACACTAAAAAATGTAGGTGATAGTCAATGCAGCGAGAGATAAATTATGACTACCACGCTGGCTCGACAAGGAAGAAAGACATAGGATCGGAAGATAAAGAGAAGACCACTTGGGTCGGCCGCCAAAAATGCTTGTTGGGGCTAGCTGTAATCCTTAAGTCAAGTACCAAGATACCTGACCAGGCCCTCTACTTCAGATAGATTATAATTATCATGTTTATATTATTTTTAGTTTAAGAGAAAATTCAAGATATAAGTAGAGGGCCTGGTCAGGTTTCTTGGTACCTGACTGTACATGAACTCTCGGAGTCCAGTGCTGCCCGCATTTGAATTAAATTATTTGAAAGGAAACGGAGATGCCATTATAATTTTGTCTAATACGGCTCTAGACGCTAAACCATTATATGAACTTCTGTTTACACTATAAAGTGAGAACGTGAAGCTTGAATTAGCGAACTTGATGCAAAGACAGAGAATATCACCACTACGCAGAAAACTTACGAGTTAAAGTTCGGGTGAACAACGAAGCTTTGAATCCTGTACGCCGTTGTCGCTGGCGAATCACCTAAAACATTTTAATTGATGAGTTATAGCCAGGGGCGTAGCTATCAATTATACGGGACCCCCGCGCCATGCCCCCAACGTGCGTAAACAAAAATTAATAAAAACTTCCTAATTTTTTTCTTTTCAGAAATGACAAAAATCAAAAAAGCTATTTCTTGTTTTCCCGCGTAAAGCGTGCGTTCAAAAGTTGACAAAACTCTACATGGGTTATCGTGGGCTGCGAGAATTACCCGTTTTAGTCATTTACTTCAAACAGGTATATTGGGAATTTGCAAAATTTCGAAAAAAGTGTCAGATGGATAATTATGATGAATAAATATTTCTTTTAATTTTATGCAAACATTTTATTCTCTTTTGTGAGAAATCTTTGCCCTTCCTAAGGGCCCCTAAACAAATTTTTATACGGGTCCCCGCCAAGGCACGCTACGCCACTGGTTATAGCTATTCTTAAAACATAATTAGAAGATGTTTGTTGTTATAGCGGCCACAGTAATACAGTATCAGTAGTACATTAGTATGTAGAATAGTGCTTCCTCCTACAATTTAAAATACTACTCAATTAGCACGTACAGTCAAGTACCAAGATACCTAACCAGCCCCTCTATTTATATCTTCAAATTTCTCTTAAACTAAAAATATTATTAACTAGAAAATTTATCTGACTTAATTAAAATCTGTCTGAAGATAAATTTTCATGTTAATATTATTTTTAGTTTAACCCTTTCACCGAGACTTTATATCAGATGTCGTGCCCCCAGCGCGAGGGGTATGAAATCTAAAATAAATACCTACAACCAAAAAGGGAAGTGGATACTTATGTGCAATACGAGCATTTTTTTTGTCGGAAATATCCGACGCTCGCGGAATGGGCCCGACATTGTTTGTCGGATAAATCCGACGTTCGCGGTGAAAGGGTTAAGAGAAAAATTAAAGATATAAGTAGAGGGCCTGGTCAGATATCTTGGTACTTGACTTTACAATATACTAATCTATTAAGCAAAGTTCGTAGGTACACCAGCAATCCCTACAACAAGTATTCCGAGGGCCCTCCCTCGGAATACTTGTTGCCTAGTCACCTGTAGCACAGGTCCTCACGGGACCGATTTCAGGGACTAGTCTCTTCACAAAGTAAAAATAAAAAGAAAACTATCGGTGAAAATTTCAAGTGTAAGCTATTACGGTCCAAGAGATAGAGCCCTGTGACAGACGGATGGACAGACAGCAGAATCTCAGTAATAGGATCCCGTCGGCGCAAAACTTCCGAAGAGATTCTGGGTTCGATCCCCGGTTAGGGCAAGTTGGAAAATGGCCTTTTTCAAATTGTCCTGGGTCTTGGATGTTTATCTATGTAAGTATTTGTTATAAAATATTGTATCGTTGAGTTAGTATCCCATAACACAAGTCTCGAACTTACTTAGGGGCTAGCCCGATTATCAGTGTAATTTGTAAAAAAAAATATATATCATAACTAAAACCGGCAAAACTCTGTTTTGCTAGTAGCATGAATGGGCCGGCTCGTTCGGGGAAGTACCACACTCTCACAGAAAATCGACGTCTGAGTAGTAGCGTCACCGCTTCTATGCTTCGTTCGGTGATTGAGAGAGCCGAAGCCACCTTCCTTCCCCTCCCCCTCCCCTACATTCCCCCTTTCTGAAAGGCCAGCAACGCTTCTGTTACAGCCCTGGTGTTGCAGTTGTCCATGGGCATCGGTAATCACTTACCATCAGGTGACTCGCTTGTTCGTTTGCAGACCTATGACATAAAAAAAAAACAAAGATTCCGACGAATTGATAACCTCCTCCTTTTCGGCTGTCGGTTAAAACAGTCATTCGCTTCCATGGCGGAGCGAGAGCAAAGGTTCATATGGGGTTAGTATGTCCGGTTTAATATGTATAAAATAAAATAAATATTTTTATATGAAAAACCTTATTCTCACCAGTAGTAACGTCATGCTCTCCCACTACGACCGCCATGTCGCCAACCTTCCTGTTTATAATGCAGTGAGCAGCAGTCAGCACATATCGCTTGCTGATGATAATCCCTCCGCACTGGATCTCAGCTGACATGACGTCGAGTACAATGCCCGCCATTGATGGGTATTCGTTGATACCAGTTTCGTTGCCGCCGACTATGCGAGTCTGCCGGAAACAGTATGATACGTAATGAATTTTGTTGAGAATGCAGATTTATAGAGCTAAGAAATCCATAACATACAGTGCAAAAAATGTTGTTCTACGATATAAATTAACGAAGTTAGGACCAAATTACTAGTAACTGGCCGGTACGGTTGACAAACCTTTCGTTTAGTGACTCCGCGTTTGGAAAATGGCAATTTTTCAAACGCGGAGTCACTAAACGAAAGGTTTTTTGTATGGAAAAACCATTCGTTTAGATGACTTCGCGTTCCAAAAATAGCACTTCAACACGACTTCAACCCGAGCTGTCGGTGTACTGATGGTAGTTGAAAATGACGTCCATAAGTACTGTCTCAGTGGTACAAGTCGCACTTAGTGAGGGAGGATTGAACTCATTTCTTACAGGCGCACAGGCAAGTGCATAAACCTATGGGCCCTACGCCTTAAGGTCGAACCAGCCGCGGGCTCAAACTCGCAGGCGCGGCCTAAAAGCCTGCTATCTCATCTAACATTGTGTTCGGGCGAAGCAGTGAGGTGAAATGCACGATAATACATAGCAAACCGAGTGCGTAAAAAAAATACGTAAAGTCCTTTGGGAAAAGGGTTTTTACTCAAAAACTACTGCATTAATCAATTAAAAATTACAAGTTTATTACAATCTTCGATAATTAAGCTGTGTCGATAACTCGGTACGGACTTTGTTTTGGAGACTTTACACTTCTTTTATTACTTATTTACGCGGAAAGTTGCAAAAAAAAACTAATCTTTGATGGCTAATAACTTTTTAATGGCTTTTTTTATTTTAATTTTCTGTATCCGTACAGACACGGTCGGTTGCCGTCTTAGAAATTGAACTGTCTAACAGCAAACAGTGGACCATAGTATAAGTCTATTCGCCTACGGAAGAATATTCGGATGAAGATATTGAGCAGTTCTACCAGTCAATAGAAACAGCCATAGATCTTGTGAATAAAAACAACCTAATAACACTTGGCGATTTCAATGCCCATGTCGGAAAAATGATACCTGGAGAAGAAAGCATATTTGGGGAATCTACATGGGGAAAAAGAAGCCCACACGGGTTCAAACTGGTAGAGTTTGCCTAAGCGCACAACTTGAAGATAGTTAATAGTATGTTTAAAAGAAACCACATAATAAATGGACGTGGCGACATCCAGACGGGAAAACTTTTAACGAAATCGACTATATACTTACAAACCAACATAATGACATGCATCATTTTGGCATAATAAATAAATTAAATTTTAATTTCGATCGCAGGATAATAAGATGTAAAGTATACTTGAATTCTAAACGCAATAGAAGATATTTAAAAAAAATAACGTGTACACGAAATCTGCCGACAGTATCGCGTGAGGAGGGAAAACACTGGGAAGAGAGATTTTTTTCAGCAATAAACAAGGCACCTGACATCCAGACACAGTATGACAACATATTAAAAGAATTGGACATTCTCATGGAGAAAATCCCAAAGGTAAATAAAAAGAAAAACGACTTGATAACTACAGAAACCCGGCATTTATTAGAGCAAAGAAAGATTTTATATGGACAAAAGAGAACAAGAAATACAAAGGCAAAGATATCCGAAATAAGCAAACAAATAAACAGAAATATCACACGTGAAAAAAAAAAGACATACACAAGAAGTATTTGAAGACTTTATAAAAGACAAAGGAGCCATAAGAAGAGCAAACAAAGAATTAAGAGACACAAAGGAATGGACAGTAATTTAAAAAAACAATGCAGGGATAGTCGTCCCAAGGCGACGAGACATCGTAAATGAGGCAACAAATTTCTACAAGCAACTATACACATTCACTTTGGATCCCGGAAGACAGCCTGAAGTATACAGGTCAAACCAGAGCAACCCTGAAGAAAAACCACAACATATCCTAAAATCGGAAATAGAGTATGCCATTAGTACTCAAAAAAATGATAAAGCACCGGGGGAAGACAACGTTGTCAATGAAGTTCTGTAAGCTTACAGTAAAACCCTTCAAAAACCTCTTCAAACGCTATTTAATAATGTCCTAGAAAGCGAAGAAGTACCTGTACAGTGGGGAAAATCAACAATAATCCTATTAAGGTAAAGGCACTTAATTACGAGGGGTTCCCAAGCTGGCACCATATTGCGATGTATTTAGAAAAACCGTGTTTTCCTTCAATTTACAAGTTATTTTTGTCTGCAAAATACGTTATATAGATTATAATTTATTTCATCATGTTTATGTGAGCAACAGATTGTTGTAGTGTGTGTACAATTAAAAATAAATCGGTCATTTTGAAGTTAGCAGCTGACTCGGAAGCGCGCTTCATACATAACGCACCTAACTCACGTGAGTTCAACGATTATTAAGTTAAATAGTGTTTTTTATGTGATTTTTATACTATTTGAGTGTTTGTTTAAGTTGAAACATTAAAAGGGTTATTTTTTATATCGAATACCGTAACATTGGAGTATTTTCTTCTGAAGTTGAGGAGAAAATAAGATTTTAAAATATCGCGGCATTAGATTCCAAATACTTGAGTATATCACGGAATTGCAATTTCATAGAGGTTAACTTTTTTAATATTTTTTTGATGTTGGTTATGATTATGAAATTAATGTTTTTGTACTGATCACTTGAATAACTAACAAATGTAAAATTCTATTTCCGAGGTACACTGTGGTGTCGTATTTATTAGTTATAGTAGGTCAAACAATATCTGTTTAGGTATTTTATTAATACGGTGTATGGAAAAGCAACGTCAAAAAACTTAAAATATTGATGTGTTCTGTTCTAATCCTGAGTATTTTGTATTGATTTTTCGAAAGATATTGCAAAGAAGCTTTAATTTACTTAAAGTATATTGTCAAGTATTCTATTTTTTAGTACTCGGAATAAAAAACTTATTTGAGAGTTATGAATCGCAGTTCCAATGTATTTAAGACGGAATAAGGTTATATGAATACCTTATTCCGTGGTATTGATGCAGTAAATTACAGAGTGTTCATTATCTTACGCAGTAAGTCTAAGTACATAATACTGTGATGCCATTTTAATAATCATGTTACATAGAGAATAAGACTTTTTTACGAGATAAGTAAGTACTACAAAATTTATAAATAAAGAAAACAAAAAATATAATTATATTTCTAAGTACATCATACTGTGATGCCATTTTAATAATCATGTTACATTGAGAATAAGACGGATTTTAAATCCAAAGACAATAAATAAATTTGATTTTTGAACATCATGTTTCACTATCCCCACCTCCATTCCCTTATATTTTGTACAGTCGGATTTAGGAACAATATGAATCGGAATTAGGATTTTTAAATCGGAATCAGGGCCCTCGGCCTTATTTACATTTTTACATAATTTCAAATCAATAATATTTGTTTACTGTCAAACTGTAAGTATATTTCAAAACTAAGATAAATGTCACTGCTGATAAAAGTAGCCAATTCTACAAAAAGGTACATTAAATACTTAAATTTTGATGTTCATTTAACTTCAGATGAAAACAACGCGGAATTACGTGCCTTTAAAAGGAGATAAGGATGATCTTAATAACTTTAGACCAATCAGCATAATGTCAAATATTTATAAAATCTTCTCCAAAATAATTTTAAACAGGTTAACTAAGACGCTCGACGTAAGCCAACACCAAGAGCAAGCAGGATTTCGGAAACACTTTTCAACTACAGACCACGTCCAAGTACTAACACAATTAATAGAAAAGTCCAATGAATACAATAAAGAACTCTACATAAGCTTCATTGACTACAAGAAAGCTTTCGTCTCCCTAGAACACGATGCAATTTGGAAAGCTCTAGCAGAACAAGGAATTCACAAGAAATACATCAACATACTTCGAGACCTGTACTCAAAATGCAAAGCCACCATCAAGCTAGAGAAAGAGGGACCCGAGTTTCCCATAAACAAAGGAGTAAGGCAAGGAGACCCTCTCTCTCCAAAATTATTTACAGCGGTACTCGAATCAGTATTTCGAAATTTGAAATGGGAAGCAAAAGGAGTGAATGTAAATGGCGAATACATGAGTCACCTACGTTTCGCTGACGATATTGTCGTTTTCGCCGAAAACGCATCGGACCTCGAATGCATGCTGAACGAATTGGTCATGGAAAGTAAAAAGGGCTTGTTTTTAAATGCCTCAAAGACGAAAATATTAACTAACAGCCTTTTTCAGGAGATTGTCGTTGATGGAGAGTCGATAGAGTACGTACAAAGCTATATTTACTTGGGACAGCTGATATCTTTTGAGAATTGTACTGAGAACGAGGTGCTCAAACGAATCGCTCTAGCATGGAAAAAGTACTGGAGTCTAAAAGAAATAATGAAAAACAAGGATGTGGATATCAACATTAAGAAAAAATTGTTTGATGTACCGATCCTTCCATGCATCACATACGGTTGCCAGACCTGGACTTTACGAAAAGAGGATGAAGATAGACTCGCTGTATGTCAGAGGCCCATGGAGAGGAACATGCTCGGTATAAAAATATCGGACAGAATTAACAACACGAAAATTAGAGCTAGAACGCGAGTGACAGACGTTAGGTACAGAACAAGACAACTCAAATGGAAATGGGCAGGACATATATACAGAATTAACAACTCAAGACTGACTAAGAAGATGACAGAATGGATCCCAAGAAACAATAAAAGAAGCAGAGGAAGGCCTAAAACGAGATGGTGAGATATGTTTAGAAATATAGCAGGACACGACTGGGTGCATAAAACTAGAGAGCGAACATGTTGGAAAGCTTTGGAGGAGGCCTACGCCAAAGAGGCGACTACTACCTACGAGCAATAAAAGACGCAAAAAAAATGAATATAAAAGATTTTAATTTAAATTACTAAAATTAATCTTATAATTAAATTGACAATTAATTAAATTATTAAATTATTTACTAATATATTGACATGCATACGTATAAATTTGACATTCCGATCAGAGAAAAAAAAAAACCACTAAATGTTGCATCGCATGCTTCAACCTAAGTTGTTGTTGTTGTTGTTGTATATCTTTATTGTACATAAACAGTTTATTGTATTTTGGAAAAATAGTTGACAGAACTTGTAACTGGTAGTAGAATAAATGGCTATTTTATTTTATTTTATCCGTACAGACAAAATTTACAATGAGACAAAACTATATTAAGTACCTATGTTGAACTTTGAATGTACAATGTCAAACAGTGGAGGAAATCCCCTCCGAAATTTGTATAGAAAAAGTATCGACTAGTTCAACCTTAATAACTATATAGCTAACTAAATAAAAAATAGGTATCTACTAAGTTTAGGTTAAATTAGGTAAAGATGTACCTATTAAAGAGTAAAATGGAACACAATAAATCCTTATTTATTGAGTTTGCTTTCAAAACGGGAATACTGCAGCTACAGAGTACAAAAATCTATCAGCTGCAGAGGACAGAACGCAATAAATCCTTATTTTTATGTGTTCTGTCCAATGACTGTTAGCATCCAATACTGGAAGTTTTTCCTAAATTATTATAAACGAGTAGAATGTAAGTGCAATAAATTTAAAAAGAAAGTGAGTGACGTGGAACATTCGGTTGGAACGAAGTTACTTTCATAGTAAAGACAGAAATAAGTGACTGAAAAATCCTACACTTTTGTATTAATAATATTTTTTTTTTATTCATAATAAGAACAATAAAATTGAAAAATAAATAAGTAAAATACCATAAAATTAAAAAAAAATACTGGCATTTGCTGGGTTTTAAACCCGGAACATCGACCACTTCAGGCATACATATCTCAGTTGGTAGAGACCAACTGATCTATGGACGATTGGACGAGATAGTCAAACTTGTGAAATTACCTTCACTTCAATTCGTGCGAAAAGTGTAAAAATCTGACACTTATTTTCGCCTAGCTCCGTCCGTACCGTCCGAAATGGAACTCCGTTCAAATAAGAAAGTTACCTTTTTGGAGTACCCGCAACTGCAGGTGCCGGGCGTGGAGGCCTGCTGAGCGCTGAGCCTGCAGGAGAAGTAGCCTCCGGGACTGTTGCGAGATGTTATCAGCCCTACAACAATGAGATGAGCTGTAGAATCTAGATCTCGAGCAAAGCTGTGTAACGATGTTGCAAAAGGAAAGGAATCCTTCATGTTTTATGACGACCTCCGTGGCGTAGTGGTCACCATGCTAGTCCGCCATCCAAAGGTTGCGGGTTCGATCCCCGGTCAGGGCAATTTGGTAAATGGTCTTTTACAAATTGTCCTGGGTCTTGGATGTTTATCTATATAAGTATTCGTTATAAAATATAGTATTTTTACTATTTTATTAGTTGAGTTAGTATCCTATAACACAAGTCTCGTACTTACTTTGGGACTAGCTCAATCAGTTTAAGTCCCTTTATATTTATTTATTTATATTCTTACATACCTCCTTTCTCCATAATTTTATTCCGCGTCCACCTTTTCAAATTTCGTTTTTAAATTCAATTTTAAATCTATTCCATCCTCACCATTCTGACTTATTCCTCCACCACCTCGAATACAAGCAACTTGAATTGTATAATTTTATCAGTGCTGACAAATAAATGTGTTAAACTTGTCGTGTCTCTCTCTTGCACTACGACTGTTGTGAATCTACATAATTCATGTGGGAGCACATATCTACTAGCTGAGACAGGTGGAGTTCCCAAAGCTTTTTAGCAGCTTAGTATTTCACGACATTGTAAAATAGCCGGCCAAGTGCGAATTGGACTCGCCCACGAAGGTTCCGTAGCAGCAAGTAACGTAGTAGTTCGTTGTAACATTGATCGATGTTTAAATAAACGTATTAAAAAATAACTACTTACTAGATCTCGTTCAATCCAATTTTCGGTGGAAGTTTGCAATGTACGTACATCATATATTATTTTTAGTTTTATCATTACTTATTTTAGAAGTTACAGGGGGACATATTTTACCACTTTGGAAGTGTCTCTCGCGCAAACTATTCGGTTTAGAAATGATATGATTAAAAATAAAATGATATTAGGAACCTCAATATCATTTTTGAAGACCTATGCATGGATATCCCACAAATATGGGTTTAATGAAAAAAAAATGACTTTCTGTTCTAAATATGGGGAACCCCCAAAATTTATTGTTCTTTTTTCTATTTTAGTGTGAAAATCTTAATGCGGTTCACAGAATACATCTACTTACCAAGTTTCAACAGTATAGTTCTTATAGTTTTGGAAAAAGTGGCTGTGACATACGGACGGACAGACAGACAGACATGACGAATCCATAAGGGTTCCGTTTTTTGGCATTTGGCTACGGAACCCTACACAACTTTAATATTTATTTTGTTTTAGTATTTGTTGTAATAGGGCAACGGAAATCATCATCTGTGAAAATTTCAACTGTCTGGCTCTGACGGTTCATAAACCTGGACAGACAGTCAGACCGACAGACGGACAGCCTTGAGTCCTAGTAATAGAGTCCCGTTTTCCCCTTTGTGTACAGAACCCTAAAAACAAGTTCAGGCTGGTTTGCCTATTGTTATATATGGATACCCTCTGGTAAGTACAATTTGTTGAAGTGGTCAAGGCGTGCTCCTTGTGATCCGGAGGTTTGAATCCCACCGGGAAGCATACTTTGTGAAAAATTGTTTTCAGTCTGGTTATAGGATATTGCAGGCTTGAATCACCTAATTATCTGAAAAGAAAGATGATTCAGTGTTTCGGAAGGCACGTATAAACTGAGGGTCCCAAATTCCATCTAGCGTTCGATCATCAAACTAAATAAGGATTGATTGTGGTTTACCCTCTGGGTTACGGAGGTCAGACGGCATTCACTCTGTAACCTCATTATATCTCCTTGGTTAGGTAGCGGACCCAGGGCTCTAAAGCGTTGTAGGAACACCTAGTAGGGAGGACTAGCCGCGCACTAGCTAGAAAACGGAAATGGAGGTAAGCGGGAACATGAAGGATGAGGTTTATTGTAACATCGTTACAGCGTTACTGCTGAGGATGCAACCGAGAAAATACGCTCGGATGATGATGGTGATGAACCAGCTGCGTGGTGTGGTAATTACGTACCGATACTGAGCGTTTGTCCCGTAGATACGGTGTTCAACGTCCCCTTCCCGCAGTAGTATTCAGCGCCTGACAGTTGAGGGTCCCCACTTTTGGAGACCAGAAGCCGATCCATTGAACACGATGAAGTCTACAAGAAACGATGTCACTCTTATGAGGAGCTCCGTGGCCCGGCGAGAGTGGTCTGCACTTGGATATAACCACAAGTGGCATAAAAAAATCTCGAGCTCCTCAGTGCTTTGAAAGGCACGTATAAGCCGTTGGTCCCGGCTGTCATTCTATGGCAGTCGTCAAGCTATGTCAGATGCCTTTAGACAGCATGAAAAACCGGAGATCCTGGGTTCGATCCCCGGTCAGCTCAAGATGGAAAATGATCTTTTTCAGATTGACCCGGGTCTTGGATGGTTATCTACATTATATGTATTTGTTATAAAATAATAAATAATAATATTTGAGTTAGTATCACATAACACAAGTTTCGAACTTACCTATATATTTATTTATAATTTATTTATTTATAAAGTTAACCTATAAGTTAGCTCGATAAAGACTGATTCAATAAACACATTAATATATTATTACTCTGCCATGTGGTTTCCAGCAGAGTAGAATAAGACCATTCCAAGTCTTCTCTCGGATGTCGTAGAAGGTCAATTAAGAAATAACAAGCTAAACAAAGCTTATAAGCGACTCCGCTACCGAATTTAGAAGTATGAAATTCCGCAGTTTGCGAGTTCAAAAGTATACGATTACGATGTACGTGAGTTCGAAAGTACACTTTCACGAAGCACGAACTTTCGCAGTTCGCAAGATCGAAAGAATACAAACATACGCGCGGGCCAGATGGGCACCTGGCCCGCGTGGAGAGTGTAGGCCAAATCCTCTGGCTAAGTAAGTCTCTCGTAGTACAGAGAGAGTCGTGCTCTGCAATGACCGAATGATTGTTATTCTTTTATATTTTATTTTTTTGTTAAAACTTTTATGATAAATAAATAAAGTTAATAAAATAGTTGAGTGACTTACGTAGGGTATGTTAATATCGGTACAGTTCAATTGACAATTATAGCCAGCTGGACATCGTGCGATCCAGCGACACTGCACGCCCGGCGAGTAGTTGTTAGGATAGTTCTTGCTCGTCACGTAGTACGTGCTGCCGACTTGGACCTGTATAAAAAAATTCATTGCCATTAAAACTATCTCAGAAATAGCAGCAAAAAAAAATATTTTTTTTTTACCGCAATCTGTTAAATAATATTTTTGTTTGCCAGAAAGAGTGTTATGTTTTTCCAGTGATGTATGTATATATCTATGAGTCAGTCTTAACGGCTTGGATTTAAGCTTGAGAAGTGTCGTTAGATTCGTTTCAATTCCGAGAGTGACACTGCATGGTTATATAAAAAAAAATTACAAAAGCAAAATAGCGGATTTGCAAAACGTTTTCAAGCAGTCGGAATTTTAGATTTTTTAAATAATTACTTTATTATTTAGTTTTTGGCTTTTACAAACTTACCAAATTCGTTTCAATTCCGAGAGTGACACTGCATGGTTATATTAAAAAAAAATTACAAAAGCAAAATAGCGGATTTGCGAAACGTTTTCAAGCAGTCGGAATTTTAGATTTTTTAAATAATTACTTTATTATTTCGTTTTTGGCTTTTACAAACTTACCAAATCATTTCACAATTATAAAAAAAAAAATATTTGACTGCGTGGTACAACATCAGAAGTGCCAATTTTGAAACGCGGAGTTACTAAACGGTTTTCTCCATCCAAAAAACCGCTATTTTAATTTTACAAATCGGTCTAGGCGTCAATCGGGTAACATACATAAAAAAGACATTCGAACCACCTGTTTTTTAAAGTATGTTAATTTGCCTATGATGCAACTAAAAATTTTGGGTATTTTCACCTGTTGGCTGTAGTCACAGTTGGCATCCTGCGTCGAAGCATACCCGAGCACCAGCACCAGTACCTTCAGAGTCAAGTGAAGGTTGCACATGCACATAGCTAAAACTGGGTTGACAGCTGAAAGGGAGAATAATTTTTTCACGACCGGTCTACGTAAATATTACCTTTATGTAACAAACATACTCTACATTGCACGTAAAACAATAATTAAACTATTATTAAGACTCCTCTGTCCGTCCTTCTGTCTGTCTGTCATCAGGATTACCTATCTTAAAGACAAAATTTTGCTATAAGTACGAATTTTATTTGTTCGGAAACGTTTCTTGTTATTTTCTATAATTTAATTTAACCGAAATTTAATTTGAATACTTATTGAGAAACCAATTTTCAATAAGGTACATTTTCTTTCAAAATCTATATGTTTTGAAATCCTTGATTTTTGCCCGAAGTTACAAATGGAAGATGATTTAGATGTCATAAACACATTTCCTTAATTATCAAATGGTTTTTTTTTTTTTAATTGACATCTTATTAATGTCCATTATCTCTTTTCAACACGCAAAACGGCTATCATAAAATAACAATACGTTTTTTATAGTATTTGTACCTAACACTATACTATAGACCTCACACACCAAGGTAGAGAGCCTTTAGTAACAATTGTACCTAACACTACTATTGTTACTAAAGGCTCTCGACCTTGGTCGCAGTTCTAATATAAGCTAACCTATAGGTTTGACAAAACCATGTTTTGGTGTCTTTGTTAGTTTCGCCTTAAGTTTGCGCATAAAAATACGTTGGTTGACGCCTAAAATAAAATAATAGCAATATAACATAAAATGTTTGGTTGAAATTACTTTTAATTTGAATGATACTACTTATCTTGGTCTTAATTATTTTCGCCCTAAGCTTGAGTGATGTTTTGGTCACAAGATAACCTAACGAACCTAACCCCCGTACCCCCCTTTTACTATTTTTATTTGGTACCAATCCTTTTTACTTTCTTCTAAACTTTTTCGATTTGTCGACTGTAAGTAGTTATTGAAAATCTGTGTAAATAATAATATGGAAAAAGTAACTCCTATGATTCATACTTCTAGAAAATGAAATTATTCTTACCAAAATATCTATCAAAATAAAATTACATGTTTTGATTTTCGGTCGACACTTGTTCTAGAAGACGAAAAATATGTTTATTAAGTTTACAAAAGCAGAAAATATGGTAAAGAAACCATTAGGCATTTAAAACTTCGTCGTATCGTTTTCGAACAACTGAAATTCTAAGAGAAAAAATTCGTGATAGTTTACCGTCACCGGACTGTATCTCAGGAACCGTGTTGTTGTATGTCCGTTGCCGCTATAACAACAAGTACTAAAAACAAAAAAAAAAAAATTAATGGTGCTCCCATACAACAAACGTGATTTTTTTGTCGCTTTTTGGTCAATATTAATAACGGCAACAGGTCGACGCTTGAAATATTCACAGAATATTTAATTGTATATTTACTTTAAAAATGAATAATTAAAATAAATATTCAAGGGATATTCAATACATTTTCCCATACAAAAGACGTGACTTTTTATAGAGAATGGTACGGAACCAGTCGCACGCGAATCCGGACTCGCACTTAATTGGTTATTTAATATGGATGACCCATATTGAAAAAAGGGCTTTTTCTGCAAATAATAATTAAATAATTACTTATTAGATGAAAGAGCTACTTAAGGTACCTAAATTTCCTTCGTATACAAACAAGTTTTTTCTTGAGGCATATTCGAAGATTGCCTTTAAGGGGATACATGAATTTGCCGGGGTCCAGTGCTGCCCCCATTTAAAATAAATCATTCGACAGGAAATGGAGACATCATGTAAAATTATGTTTACCATAACCGGTGTGCAAATTTTGTCAGAAAAGCTATCATCTATCATAATAATATTATAAAAAATATACCTACTTAATCTATAAACATTTTACGATTTACTATGTAACAAAGTCAATTTACAGTTTATCAGATAAGAAATCTTTAACACTATAATAACATTTATCTATCAAAAATAACTTAATTTTCTTCTTAAACAAAGTCAAATTTAATTTTTTATATTGTTTTGGTATTTTATAAAAAATTATCGGTGCCATACCTAATACACTATCATGTAATAATGCAGTTTTAGATTAATGTATGCACAATTTGTCCTCACGACGGTTTCTTTCTACTAAAATCAGACAATTTAGGAAACAGGTGAGGATTACTCTTTACAAATATAGCTGTTTCTAATATATATAATGACGGGAGTGTTAGAATCATATATTTTTTAAATATCGGTTCACAACTATCTCTACTTTGTAGTCCAAACATTGCTCGAATACAGCGCTTTTGCATTTTAAATACTAGATCTTTATCGGTGTTATTTCCCTTAAAAATTATACCGTATCTGGGTGTTTCTCACCACAAGGTGTTCTCAGACTAATCTCCGTCACGATTTTTATTTCGTACTATAATGCCAAAGTAGCTATAAAATATAAAAATGTATGTGAAACTATATATATTGGTATATTTCTCCCTGTAAATTTTAAAATAATTTTGGATTTATTCGATGAAAGTATTTCCTAGTGTGACGGAAATTAAAAAAAGCATTATAAAATTTATAAATCACGGATTTTTGTTGATTACAAATAAATTCTTTGCAATCAACATTATTATCGAAATAAAATAAATTTGTTAAAATACTAAAAACACTTATAATATATGTATGTAATAAATGTATATATAATAATATATGTATAGGGACAAATAACACTGATTGAGCTAGTCCCAAAGTAAGTTCTATATTCAGAGAACTACAACATAATGAAGACGTAATTTTATCAGCGCTATTTTCATTTATAAGATTAAAAAATTTCAGAGCAGATGCCATTAGATCCATATTGGAATGAATCTTGCACATACGAGCATTTACATCAGGAACTAAAATCCAAAATGGTCTAATTCTGCAAAAAGTTGAATAGCTAATTTTGTAAGTAACTTATTGTAGGAATTTAACGTGTAAATTTTGTAAGGTATTAGTTAAATAACGTCTATTTTTTATTTTAATTGTTGTAATATACTCTTGTTTTCCAGCGCAAATGCGACTATTTTCATCTTCATCTAGAAATGTTTCGATGTCTTTTTTAACATTTTTAGCGAATGTCTCAGTCACACTATTATTTTTAGTTTTTTCTACATATTTTTTTTGCTTTTCTTTGTTTTTGTTTGTATTCTGTGTACTTTTTAGTCTTAAATCAATAATTTTAGCTTCTAATTCTTTGATCTTTTTTTTTGTTTCATATTTAAATCGTTTCAGTGCTAACTTGTTAGGTGATGTTAACTTTCACTTGAGTGTTATTAGAGTGGTTTTTGAAAAAGAAACAGCAAGTGAACTTGTGGAACTATTTCTTTGTAAGAATGCAATTGGGGTTGAACATCCTGACGATGAAATAGAGTCATCTACTATTTGTCCTGAATTAAGACTTGAAGTTAAGGTTGAAATCTTCGACTTCCCGGTTTTTGGCTTCTGGTCTGCCTTGTTTGAGCAGCAGAACCTGAGTTTAAATCATTTCCTGGAATTGCAGCAGATGGTGAAGCGAGAGGATCAATTGCCTCATTATGAGTCAAACTGTTTGACAATTCCGGGTCTGTTTCAGTTTCAGTTACACTGACTTCTTGAATTGTTTACAATTTATTTTTCTCCTTTTGGCGCCTAAAAATTCTTTAACGTTGTCTCTGTTTCGCTTTCGTATTTTCTTTTGACGTGCAGGAGTTTCTTGGCTAATAGGTAAAATTTTACCTTCTTTTTTACGTTTTAAGTATTTTTGGCGATCTTTTTCCTTATATTTTTTATAAAATATGGGATCATTTTTAATTTTCTTCCGCCTTCTTCTTAGCCTTAATTTTTGTTTTTCTAGAATCTCTTCTCTACTTAACCAAAAGCGGTTTCGCCATACTGTATAAAAAGTTACCAAGTAAGTATTAGTTATTATTATTATATCACATAGTAGCAGTGAGTGAGATATTTTACATAGACCAGATGAGCAACGCACTAAAGAAGGGATCTATGTGTAGTATTAACACATAGAATAACATGTTTTTATTATGTAGGTATGTCAAAAAACAGATGGAGTATTTAGAAAATGAAACGGGATAGACAAATACTCTTCTAATGTAACACGCGGACGAAGTTGCAGACAATCACAATCGCAATTCAGTAGTATATTAGTACTAACATAATTTCCGTCACGATTATAGTGATGGAAAAGGTTGAAGTGGGATTGGGCGGGTCACGTTGGCCAGTATCCGGAGTTAGGCCCATATTGTCACAAACTGGGTTCCAAATGGATACTTACAGAAAGAGCGGTAGACCGAGGTGGAGATAGACAGACGATTTGCGAGCTTTAGACAAAGATTGGAAAGTAACATTCAAGGATAGAGAATGATGGAAGGATAGGGGGGAGGCCTTTGCAGTGAAGCAGAAATTACTTAGGTATAAATAAATACGAGTAAACATAAATACCAGGCCACACAGAAAGTATTGCGAAAAAAAGTTTTTATGTATGTGAAACAATATATTTTTAAAAATATAATAATTTAAAAGTAAAAATAGGTACGTCCCAATTTAAAAATTTCCTAATTATCCTGTCTCATTGAAAAATGGATCGGAGCCGAAGACATTTTCGCGCTATGATTTTTTACGATTTCAAGTGTCGCCTGAAACCGGATGCATCGTACGATATGCTTCAAATGGCATTTATGGATGAAGGCCTTTCCTGGATGTATCAATGCGATCCAAAAATGAAGCGCCAGTCGACGGTTTGGGTGTTTCAAAACGAATCAACGCCTACCAAAGTGAAGCGATAGAAGCGAGGGGAAGATTTTGATAGCAAGCTTTTTCAATTTGCCTGGCTACTTGGTGTCAATGTCTTTACGGAATCAAAGAAGCATCTACGCCAAATGGTATACTTCCAAATGCTTGCCAGAAGTTTTCTCTGTTGTGAGCAACAAGCTACCAAACACAGGGCTCCGCGGGCTACTGCTTCACCACAACAACGCGCCCGCTCAAAACGAGGGACTTCCTGGACAGCACGCCGGTCAAACTCCTGGGTCATTCCTTACAGCCCTGACCTAGCACCATGTGACTTCTTTTTATTCCCGAAAACAAAAAATCTGCTCAAAGGGATAAAATTTTCGACGCCGGACGCGCTGTCATCGTTTGAGCAGGCTATAAACGAGGTGCCTGCAGCGAATTGGAAAAAGAGTTTGGAAAATTGGTTCAGACGCATAAAACTTTGTATAGAGGCTGGTGGAGAGAACCTACTTTTAAAAGATTTAATAAAAAAATTACCATCAGAACCATATTTTTTATATTCGCAAAACTTTCTGAGTGTCCCACGTATATAGGGACAAAAAACACATATTAAGCTTGCCCCAAAGTAAGTTCGAGACTTGTGTTGTGGGATACCAACTTAACGATACTATATTTTAAAAAAATACTTATATAGATAAATAACCAAGACCCAGGACAATTTGAAAAAGGCTATTTTCCTTGCCCTGTCCGGGGAATGAACCCGGAACCTCTGGGTGGCGGACTAGTATGGTGACCACTGTGCCATGGCGGTCGCCCCGATTTTCAAGCGTTCACTCGCAATAACTTTTGAACTGCTGAACCGATTTCCATCAAACATAGCTGAGAACCATCTTGCTCAAGTGAGCTTTTAATTAAAAAAACGCATAAAAATCAGCGTATGCGTTTAGGCGGTGCGCTGCCACAGACAGATAAACTTTTACACAGACGCGTCAAACTTTAAATTTTTATGTCAGTGGATAAAAATAAAATAATAAGTACCCACTTCTTACTGCCACTTAACCGAACGACACTAACACGCGTCAATAATTAATTAACATAACAAATTAATTGTAACAGCTGGGTAAATACGGTACCTATTTGCAGCATAATACCTACATCACGCGGCCGTGGGGTTACTTATGTCTTGGTGCGTTCTGTTCACGACAAATGCTAAACACCTACCAGGGCTGCTATATTTGAAACGCTGAAAAACTATGGGTATTTACTTATTTCATTTATTTATTTCGGTACAAAATCATTTGTGTCCAAATATAGATTACAATACAACAATGAAATTAACATAATATAATAACAGTTAAATAATTCAATTGCAATAAATAAATATAAAAGAGGATAATAAAAATGTTTTACCAAAAATTAGCCCAAGTGAAGGTATGGTATCTTCATACAAAAAAATTACGTTTAGTCTCAGTTTTTTAAAAAAACCGGACAAGTGAGAGTCGGGCTCGCCCACCGTGGGTTCCGTATTCTGTTTAACCTTTCATCCAACGTGGAAAGGACATACACGTAATAAATCGAACCACATGCTATACTAGATCACTAAAGTATAATGAAATTAAAATAATAGCCTAAACATAAAATGAAACTTCGGCATTCATATAAAAGTGTGTAGCCGCCCGGGCAAGTTGTATAGGAATGTCGAATTTTTTTTTGTTATTTGGATGTTATTTTAACTTATATAGCTATCTAGTATAGCCCGTGGTTTGATTTATTACGGGTATGCCCCTTCCACGTTGCGCTTCCCTACTTGACACGGTTTAATCACTTCGAAATTCGGACCCCTGTTACAAATGTATAGTTTTCATTATTCCCTGTGTTTTTAGTATAAAACGATATTATTTGATTACCTACCAAATTTCATAGTTCTAGGTCATCGGAAAATACCCTACAAATTTTGATTCCCTTGAGAGTGTCGGAATATTCGTTTTGGCCGGTGCTGAACCGTACCGCCGCTTTCTCTCGCTCTAGCTAATGACGATTCTAAGAGACAGAAAGGGATAGCAGCATGCGAAAGTGCTGCCAGATGAAGCCCAACCCTTATACGTTAACTTAGAAGTTTAATTTTCTTCACAGTTCTATGTGATGGTTTTAATATATAAAGGGTCTTGACAGAAAGTCGGAGGGACAGATAAACGGAAAACAGATTGGTCCTCTTCCGTGGCGTAGTGATCACCATGCTAGTCCGCCACCAAGAGGTCCCGGGTTCGATCCCCGGTCAGGGCACGTTGATTTTTATCTATTTGTCTTTGTTATACGAAAAAATTGTGTCGTTGAGTTAGTATCCCATAACACAAGTCTCGAACTTACTTTGGGGCTAGCTCAATCAGTGTAATTTGTCCCTGTAAGTATATTTTATTTATTTATTAATAAAATATACTTGCAGGTAACCCTAAAAATGGCGCCCAGGCACGATAGAAGGGAGGAGTCAGAGAGAGCATGACGTCCTGGCGGTACTCTTATAAGGTTCAGCTGATTTTCGAAAAGTACAAAAAACTGAGTAGGTACACTGATACACGTACAAAACCTTTGAAACACAATACTTTAAGGGATACCTGAATTTTTAGGGGTCTAGTGCTGCCACCATTTGCAAAAAAAAATGGAGATATCATTTAAAATTTTGTATTGACGAAGCCCTAAATAACCCTTCAAACTATTTTATCAATTACTGTTTAGGTACAGTTTAAAGTGAAAACGTGAAGCTTTTACGAAGAAGCTACGCACATTAGCCAAAAGCCCAAAAGTGGCCGTTTTTCACAAATGTGCGTATGACAATTTGAAGGTTTAGCTAGGCCTTGGTCAAGACAAAATTTTAAAAAACTCCGTTTCCTTTCTAATAATTTATTTCAAATGGGGGTAGCACTCGACCGAAAAATTTAGGTATCCCCTAAATTGAACAAGCGGACGATGAAGGATGGACCAATATACCTAATGTTTAAGTTTGAACCTGAGCGAAATTAGTCGAGGGTCAAACCATTAAAGGGCCAAAGAATTAACTACAACTAGTAGATACTTATTTGGCCCCCAACTGTCAACTTTTTATTGTTTCATAACCGCTAAAGATAATGTTCTCCTTATTTTAATTAAGGAGCTTAAGAATCTCCTTACCCTACACTTTTCCATACAAACGTAGTCTAGATTTTGTTTTGAAATGACATGTGAGATTTCGGAAGTATTTTGTAAATTTATAGAATTCGGATATATCTGGGCATATAACTAGTTTTCGACAATTAAATATGAACTTGAAAGTAAATATGAGGGTGTAGAAGTTTTCTATACTGATGGTCAAATATGATGTGATACACTATATTCTACAGGGTTACTGGTAACTAACGCAAAACCTTTTAACATCGGAATCAAAATCCTAACATAATATAGATTTGCAAGAAAAAAATAAAATAATCTAAGAAAAAAAATTGGAATCCCCATAGAAACTCGACCAGGTGATCAGTGAATTTGTATGGGAGGCCCATTTTATTTTCTGCAATTTTTGCCTTTTTTCTTGCAGATCTATAATGTGTTGGGGAGTTTGATTCTGATGTTAAGAGGTTTTGCATTAGTTACCAGTAACCCTGTATATTTTTTAAGTTCATATTTTGACTGAGAAAAGTAGTTATATGCCTTCATATATGCAATTTCTTTGAAATTACATAATTTCGCCAATATCTGACAGGCCATTTTAAAATAAAAACTAGACTATGTTTGTATGGGAAAGTCTTACCTGTTCAGGATAAGGGAACTCTAAAGCTTTTGTCCCTCGACCAATGCTCCTTCATTCCTCTTTATCCAATGTCAATTCCCTTACATTTCTGTATTTATGAACATTAATTTGGTCTTTCACTTGCATTATCAAAGTCTTTGTTTGCATCTCTTTCCTTCTATTAAATTCGTTTTTTGTTGAGCTATCGCGTGCCCCACTGCTGGCAAAGTCCTCCCTCCACTTCTTCCATTCAGTCCTGTTCTGAGCTATTTCCTTCCATTTGATTTTAAATTTATCCAATTCGTCGCGCCATCGCCAGCGCTAGCCTGTTGTTGTGTCCCACTGCTGGGCAAAGGCCTCCCAAAAAGGACAAAGAACAGGGAAGACGTTAAATTAATAAGAAATAAAAATACTTTATGAACATTATTTTTTTCTATCACTTACTTTATTTACGAAAGTGACTTCATTTGCATATCTTTCCTTCTATTAAATTCGTTTCGTTTCGTTAAATTAGTTAAATTGATAAGAAAACAAAAATACTCAATGAATATTAATTTTATCTATCACTTACTTTATTCAAGAAAGTGACTTCATTTGCATATCTTTCCTTCTATTAGTAAATTCGTTTCGTTAAATTGATAAGAAACAAAAATACTTATAAACATAATTTTGTCTAAAGTATATAATAGTCTTAATTTGCTCATATTTCCTTCTATGAAATTCTTTGAATCACACAAAAACAAAAATATGTACTTCATGAACATTAATGTTTGAAATTAAAATTAATGTCAATAATCATTTATGTTTAAAACGGATAAACCAAATTTATTTCATCTTTATTTACGAAAGTGCCTTCAATTGCATCTCTTTCCTTCTATTAAGTATATCATAAAATTAATACGAAACAAAAATACTTACCAGCAGAAATGAAATCCGAAAAGTATATATATACAACCTTTCAAATTACCACCAACGCATTTTCGGAAAACTAGCCAAATTAATTGTTACGCTCGCGAACTTACGCGAGAATATGAACCGAAAAACGATCCATAAATCGTTTTAAAGGCTCATTAGAGATAAGGTGGGCTATTCGCTAACTTTTCACATATAAACCGAAAACGATTTGTTTTCCACTTTAGTTAACATTGCGGGATTGGTCTGCTCTATCAGAAATAGAGTAATACAAATGGAGCAATGAAAATTAAACCTTATTTTTTAGATGTTAGCGAATAACACTGAAGGCAACGTTAATCGGCGGCTTGTGCCATAGATAACACAATAATTTTCAGTCTATTGACATGCAGATAATCTAGTCTAGTAGATGTAAATATGAATAGATAGTAATGTTTAAATTAAACAATTTTATTTATTTGAACACACAAGGTTAGTCTAAAATTATGTCAAATTAATGAATAAATAAAGGACGAAATACACATTGAGTTAGCTGTAAAGTAAAACACAAACATGTGTTATGAGTTATGACACAGGTACTAAGTTAACGATACTATTTTGTAATAGATATAGAAATATCCCAACGCAAGTGAGTGGATACCCAGGGCAAGCGAAAAGTTGGCCGTCCCATGGAGACCTGGCGACGCAGAGTTGCGGCGGGAGATGAAGACAACAAGGGTGATCTGGCCCGAAGTAAAGCAAGCACATAGCCAAAGACCGATCGCGGTGGCGAAAGACTATTAAAACCCCACTTAAGGTTGAACTAGTCGACACTTTTTCCATACTTATTTTCGGAGGGGATTTCCTCCACTGTTTGACATTGTACATTCAAATTTAACATGATATCATTTGCTCTCATTATAAATTTTATCTGTACAGATTCAGAAAAGTAAAATAAAAATCCATTTGATATTTATAAGCTTACAAAAATTAATTTTTTTTTTGTTTATTTTTACTCGGCTTCGGCGTAAATGAGTAATAAAAGAAGTGTAAAATCTTTAAAACAAAGTCCGTACCGACACAGCTCAATTATCCAAGATATCAATAAACTTAATTTGTAATTAATTAATGCAGTAGTTTTTGCATAAACTCCTTTTCCCAAAGGACTTTACGTATATTTTTACGCGCTCGGTTTATTATGAATTATCGTGCATTTCACCTGACTGCTTCGCCCGAACCCAATGTTAGGTGAGACAGCATGCTTTTAGGCTGCGTCCAGCTTTGAGTTCGAGCCCGCGACTAGTTCAACCTTAAGAGTCGTCTTACCTTCGACCAACTTAGATTCTTCCATACAAAAGTAGTCTACCCTTTATTTTGAAAGAAAATGTCAGATCTCGGCAAAACTTAGTTATTTCAAAGAAATTACATATCTAGCATTAACTAGTTTTCATAATCAAAATATAAACTTGTAACAGAATATGATAGTGTATGATACCATTTTTGACCACCAGTATGGAAAACTGAAGCTCATATTTTCTTTCAAGTTCCTACGGGTATATCCCATTCGTCCCAACGTTCCTACTGGGGAAAAATGGGTCAACTTTTAGGTTTTGTGTGTTTCGACTTTGCTTCGATTGTCACCACCATGTCGTCTCCACTCGGAACAAATCGGGAATGACTAAATATTATTTCACAGTTCCATTCGTCCCCACTGGGGATAAAAACAGACTTCCATTCAGTTCCTATTTGACCCCAGTGGTAGAAATTTGGAATTTTCGTTTTTTGATTCCCATTTGTCCTCAATTATGTTAAATTTTAACTGTCGAAAACCATCTGACATTCGTTTCAAAATAAAAGCTAGACTACGTTTGTACGGAATAGCCTAGAGTATAAAGGAACCCTCTTATGCATACGTGATATAAATTAGATACAGTATAGGTTTAATAGGAACTCGAATGTTACGAGCTATCACAAATTAAATTGTCAGGCTAAGGCTGCTTAGCTCCTAGTGGAGCGAGGCCGGTGAACTGAGATACAGGTACAGGCTCTTCTTGGTACAAACACACAGTCTCTCACAATCTTGTATTAAATCTTGGAATTTATGCCATCTACTCTCATTATAGTTTTGAATATGTATTGTTAGGCAAAAGATTGTGGAGAAAATAAAGAAATTTTAAATATAAATCGTAACTCGTCGCACCTCGCCGCTTTAAGGGGCTAATTGAATTGTTCGGGTCCCAGTGCTGCCCACAATTTAAATAAATCATTTGTAAGGAAAGGCAGATATCATTTAAAATCAAATAACAGTACTTACTCTGCCGCGCCGCACAACACCGCTTCCGTGTTCCTGTGTGTTTTTCGCTTTAGCTCTTATGCAGTCTTATCTGTCAAGGGCTTGCCGTTTACCTTCCCAGCTACCCGCATACCTTGACCTTTTTAGTCACTTCAAAAAAGAAAAGGTTTTTATCTCTCTTACCCCTTAAATGCAAAGTGATGTATTTATAAATCATACCGAAAATTTTCTTTAAATAATTAATTCGTTTTCATGTTTTTTAAACGTTTTATGATCAATTGTAATCTCCTTTTGGTATATAATAAAAAAATTGAACTGTTTAATAAATAATTTCTATTGCACGCCTCATAAGCGGAGCGTTGAGGTAGTGCTCTACTCAGCATATCAGGGTCAGGCTATTATACTGTCTCTATTTTTTCTGATTTTGTTTATGCCAAGTTAACTTTCTTGCGACAACGAACCATAGAGCAATATCTCAAGTCCATATTTATTTTAAAAATATCTTTACTTTTAACAAGCAATTCTTGTACATATAAATATATGATGAAAACTTGGAAACGGCTCCAACAATTTTGTAAAAACTCGTTGTGTAGGGAGTGAAGAGGCTAAAAAAATGATTTTCATAATTAAGTAATGCAAAGCTCGGTCGCCCAGCTAGTATTTTATTATTTAACTATATTATAAATATACTTAGCTTAGTAGTAGTAGTAGTAGTTTATATATCCTTAACTAAGTATATGTATATGTTATGGACGAAGTGATAAATTGGGGAAATTTTTACAATGCCCAGGCATTATGAATAATGCCAAGTTAATTCCGGCGAAGTAATAAATTATAATTAGAATTTCTTTATTTATCACATTGCCTAGACAATATTATGATTATTATCGTGGGGCTTACGGGCATTCTGATAATACACAGAACACACGCGTGATATACGCGCGGCTAAGCTAAAAATAAACTCAAAGGACCTGTGTCCAGAGCCCTAAAAACTAAAGCAAGACGAACGTAAATGGTCTTTCAGTTTTAATTAAAATAATCGATAGTTTTAATCGAAAAGTGCCAAACTATCGATAGTATCGGTCGATGACGACGAATAATCTATCGAAAATTCGATAGTATCGATACTATCGAAAGTTTTGATTAAACGATCGATTGTTACCTTTTTTTCAATAGTATCGTCATTGATGTCGTGGGCTGTCGCTGAGAGGCAGCGACAGTCAATGTCGTGCACATTCTGTCGCAGCGATAGTGAGTGATAGCCCCGAACCAAATGTTTCATCAATTCAATGTGATTGATCACTAAAAGTAAAATTCCTAAAGGTATCTCACAGCGTACGTAAAAAGGAAATAAGAACTGCTTTTAATTTCTAATGTGACTATGGCTGGCACCGACCTAGAATCTTGTCTTCGTCCCTGAATACTCCCAGGATCTGCTGCAGGCACTTCTGGAAACTTTGGAGGCGTGGGTCGGTGAGCACGCGGTCAGCTTCACACTAAAGTCTTAAGTCCACGAAAATATGAGGCCTTACTAACACCATTTACAAAAAAGAAATGAGGACGAACCCCACAGCATCGGACGGGCGGCGTATCCCAAAATTGGGAATAACAAGGAAAAATGTGCAAACGGGATGCAAACTGCGGCGATTGGCACAAGAGCCGTGGAAAGAACAAGCGAAGAATGAGAATGATGGCTTCCCCGAGAAGCCTTTTATGATAATGACCGAAACTGTCACTCTTAGTGCCATTTCTCAGTTTCATCGAGAACTCCAACAAAACCAGAGGCCAGCATAGCACACATAGTAATTGAAAGCAGTAATAAAAATGTCGATCGGCTATTTATTAGCGTACTAATGTTTATATGAAAAAATAGACGGCACTAGCGCGCCACCAGTCAATGTGTCATCAACGTCGTCCATGAATCGTCAATTTATCGTCAATGCGTCGGCACATTAAGACACAACGAAACATTGACAACACATCGACGACGTTGACAACACATTGATGAACATTGTCATTGTCAATGACTGTTGCTGCGACAGAATGTCCACGACATCGACTGTCGCTTCCTCTCGGCGACAGTCTATCGGTAGTGGACTATCGAGCGGTAACACTATACTTTGAATTACACGCTTAAACCGGTCTTCGGGTCTTGCGGCCCTGGGCTCTCTGCTGAGAGCCGCAACACCTAAAATGTTCAGTCTCCTTCATTAGGAATAAAGATTTGATAGTGTGTGTTTGTGTTTTATTTTAATTTATTCGATGCCTGTTTTGAAGCTTTTATCATGAGGGTTACATCACGTGTTTGAGTGGAAAAACACAGCAAACGAATATTGTTAGTGTAAACTGTCTTTGCCCAGCTGGTGCAATCTTGTACAATATTTTGACACGAAAATGTTTAATTGCGTGAAAAATTATCATTGTTTTGTATTTCTAAAGAGCCGTATAAAGGCCCTTTTATACATTGCAAGTTTCTTGTCTGTTGCATACATCATCATCATCACCTCAGTTGTAATCAGATCTTTTTGTCTCCACTACAGGAGGACGACCCTCTCTGTACTACCAGAGCCATACTTGGCCAGAGCAGCCAGAGGACGTGGCCTACACTTTCCGCGCTGGCCAGACAGGTTGGAGAGATCTCATTGATGTTTATAAGCTTTGTTTAGCTTGTATTCCCTAAGTCGCCTTCTACGACATCCACGGGAGGACTTGTAGTGGTCCTATTCTACTCTGCCGGAAACCACACGACCTGTTGCATACAATTTGAACTAATAGCTGTATTACGCTCCGGTTCACCTCCTAGACGTCAGAACTTTTATTATGTTTTACTCCCTAAGCACCCTAAACAAGTTTCTGTAGAAATCGCTTAGGTTTCCACTCACGCACTCTACACCCTGTGAGTCATTCGTTGACTATAATATACATAGTCTTATTAAAATCTCAACCATACTAATAATTTATAGTTTCAATTAATGTTGCCTTCTAGCGAAGTTGCCTTTTAAGGTACCGAATGAATTAAATGAGGGTTTTAAAAAATATGGGACGCAAGATGGCAGCACAGTGACGTCAGGTGACAGGTCCAACTTATGGTCCAATCACAACAGTCGATTGGGATTGACGTCCAAAGATGAATATACAAGTAGTGTAGATTTTCCACCGAGCGTCCAGGGGTAAGAGAAAGACATTAATGATACTACGTATATTTTTTTCGTGGTCGGGTTATAGGCACACTTCAATTAATATGCGATTTGAAGTGTGCCTATACCCCAGCCATGAAAAAATGTTCGGTCGGTGATAGAGATAAACACAGCACTCTTTTGTTTTTCTTCATTAAGGAATCGCAATGAGACTATCTCGCTCTATCAAAGCGTGTCAGGCCCTTGTTGTCATCACTGTACGTGCTGCCACCTAGTGTCACAAATTTAAAAAAAACCTCATTATATTTAACAGGCAATAAACATTAAAACGGAATAGAATTATTTGAATAAAAAAATAAATGGGTTTATTAATAAAAGATAACTATAGTTAACTGTAAATAATATTTATTTACATTAAGTAATTACATAAATCTACAAAGATACAAACAACAAGAGTAAATCATTAACATTGACTAAAATACTGACTAGCTGGAAAGTTTCTTACAAATTAATTATTAATGTCACTTCTATGCATTTCAAATCTCTATGGCAGTGATGATAGATAAATACAATATTCTATTCTGCATTTTAACATTATAATAATTATACTCTCTAATGCTATTCTATCCGTCATTTAAGAGCCCATAAAATTTGACTACCTCCGTGGCGTAGTGGTAACCACGCTCGTGCGCCGTCCGCAGTTTCCGAGTTCAACCCCCGGCCATGGTAATTAAAAAAATGGCTTCAGTCGCATTCTCTTAGGTCTTAGGTTTTTATCAATGAACGTATTTATCATCGTTGCGTTAGTATCCCATAACACAAGTTAAAGCTCACTTTTGGACTAGCTCAATCAGTGTAATTTGTTCCTATATATTAATTTAATAAATTATTGTTATAATTCTGTACTTAATTAGCCCAAGAGCATCGTCAACCGTTGGCCTAAGAGGCCGAGGGGCAACTCGATGTTACTGAAGAATAGGGATGAATTGTGGTGTAAAGTTCGACCGCAACAAATGGAAGATCTTCCCGCTAGGTCCAATTTACGTATAATGAAAAGCAATACTATCGATGGTATAGAAAATTTATTCGCTAACACTATCAATACTATCGATAATATTGATGGTTAGCGATAGTATAAAGACTAAAAGAGCTATCTTTAAGCTTATCTATATCAGCATTTTTCGATTAAAACTGTTGTTTTTTCGACCCCAGGTATAACGACGGAGGTCGTATATTTGCCAAATTGCAATCAGAACTCTGATATCGAGATCTAGGATACTGCTAGCGCCATCTCGTAGGCTTCTTGTAAACTATTTCCGTGGCTTCATTTCCTTACTTAAGACGAAGTGGTAGCTAAAGTGGCGCCCTCATATGAAATAAATTGTTTAAAACTAAATATGGTGGTAATTAAAAATTTTATTTGTATCAATATCTAGAAAGACCTTTAAACTATTTTATGAATAACCTTTGAAATTATTACTAATAGTTCGTCCAGTTTTAAAACTAGACGGACTAACAATATTACTTTCAAAGGTTATTCGTAAAATAGTTTAAAGGTCTTTCTACACATTAGTACAAGTAAAATTTTTAAATATCAATTTATTTAGTTTTAAACAATTTATTTCAAATTAGGGCGCCACTTTAGCTACCACTTCGTCTTAATAGTTATTGTAAAGTAGTGTAGAGGTCGCTACAGTGAGTGCAGTCAAGAACGTGAAACGTGAAGTTTCACACTTATCGTGCTCAATGGCAATACGGTATTTGACTCAATTCTTAAATCTCTAGAGATTTGTCCGCCTTGGCGACGCTCTTGACTATTTTAGGTCACTATGTTTTTTCGATGCACTTGACATAATCAAATCAATGAAAGTATAACTTAAATATCTTCTTCGTTTATTTTCACGACTCTTTTTGACGACTCTTCTTCCTCCCCTCTTTTTCCTGGAAGTACCCCCCAGGTCCCGGCACCAGTTTGACTGTCCCCTTCTCGCGGGGCGATGAGTCAGAGTCAGAGACTATGCCTTGCAGACGACTCGTGTTCGTCTGGCTTAGTCTGTGGACAATACGGTATTTGACTCGCTTTTTTTTATATTATTCATCACAACAAGTACAGTGGGTCACAAAGAAAAGTGTACCACCAATGGTACAATTTAGTAGTACCAAAAGTATAAAGGTAGTATACTTTTCTATGTGGCCCACTGTACATAACATAATCCAAACCGAAAACAAAATTACATTTTTTTAATCCGTTCATAATAAGCTTTCGAATTTGGTGGTAAGGGAAACTGTCAAGAAACAGAATAACCGGCAAAGAGCGGGTCGGACTCGCGCACAAAGAGTTCCCTACCATTATATATGAAAAAAAAATCTTTTTTTAATGGAAAATATTTTATTTCCATAAAATCGGATAATGTAATAACCGCTTCAGAGGCTTTTCACATTTGGTTGGCTGTCTCGCTCGCACAATCAAACATTTTCAAAGATTATTAAAAATGTGACTCATTTGTAGAAAAGTGTTTCATTAACTTTCAATATAATTTTATATTTTAGATATTGTAGACATGTTTTTTTTATTGTTTATGTGTGTGGGTATCGAGATTTAGGTCATCAAAAATTTAAAATTTTGATGACCTAATTTTCGATGTAGTCAATGTCTACACAATATACAAATATGTGTAAAATATCCACAATATAATTATATTGAATGTTAATGAAACACTTTTTTACAAATGAGACACATTTTTTTATAATCTTTAAACAAAAGTGACCGCAGACACGACAACACGGATCCGCGTTGAAGCACCATGAAGGCGCTCGCGACACATCGCGGATCCGTGTATCAAGCATACGAAAGGTTAAAAATGTTTGATTGTGCGAGCGAGACAGCCAACCAAATGTGAAAAGCCTCTTAAGACTGACCTGACTTCTTCCACGTCGGCCACCTTGTCGATGAGGCTGCGTATGATGCCCTCCTTATGTTCGAGCGCCAAGGAAGCCCTCTCCAGCTCCCTCCTATACTCGGCCTGCGCCAGCGCAGCACGCCGCTCTTGTTCTACGATGCGACGTTCGAGCTCTTCTAGAGAGGTGTAGGCGCGGGATTTTACTACCTGAGAAATTTATGTATGTTCATCGGCATTATATAGAATGCTTGAAAACATTGTATGAAATGGTAGGTTTGCATTTGCATAAATTTCATGCCCCAAAGCCCCGAATTAGTAACGGAAGGTAGATTAGGTGGTTTTGAGATGGAGTGTTGTGCAGTGCAGTGACCATATCAAAGCCAAAGTCGAAGTCCAATAGTCCAAAAGTCTTGGACTATTGAACTTTAATCATCACGTCTTTATGCAAGCATTGTGGTTCTTGCGAATCTAGGAAAAGAGAGCCCAGGGCCTGAATACCTGAGAAATAGATGAAATAATTCAATGAGCGAGCGAGTCTAACTCTTCATGTTAGCGCGTTTTCGGTTGCATCCAAAGCTGTGCTGCTTCTAAACCCAGGATGCGCTCTATTACTTTTTATTATCTAAATATAATATGCATGTTTGTATGTTTGGTATGGGACGCCACTTGTGTGGATTACACTGGCTCCTTCCCAAGTATTGTCTACCTCCGCACGGGCGGGAGCGGTTGCTGCTGAAACCGTTAAGCGAAGGAAATATGAACACCTCGAGGCGAATTATATTTTTGTGCCCTTCGCGGTTGAGACAATGAGTCCGTGGGGCGCAGAAGCTAGAACCCTGGTGACTGAGATCTCAGCGCGCCTCCGGGAGGTTACGGGTGATCCAAGGGCTGGCAGTTATTTCGCCCAAAGAATTTCTATTGCAGTGCAGAGAGGCAATGCTGCTAGCTTAATGGGCACCCTGCCTCGCGGCGACACGTTGTAATCTCTATTTTATTTGTAATTTTTGTATATTTTTTTATTAATTATTGTATCTGCAATGTATTTTTAAATGTGAAAAATTTAATTTAAAAAAAAATTACATAAAAATATGCATGTCAATGGTCACCCAAAGATGCCGATACTTTGTCCCAAGTAACAATACATTCCCAGACTGGTTAGTTGTAGGCAACCTGGACTTGAAGTTGATTAAATTTAGAAAAAATATAGTGGCGCTGCCGTCAATATCAATAGGGAAAATGAATGAAAAAAATATGTGTTATCTAACCAGTTTATCCATAAATATTCAAAAGTGAAAACAGAATAAAGATTGGTTGAAAAACGAACGAGATATAAGGATTTAACAAAGAACAATAATATGTCTATCTCACTCGCAAAAACATTACTTTCTATGGCAAATGTATAGATGATATGGACTTTGATGTCACCAGTCCATATCGGACTTCTCTTTCAAATTGAAACTTTAAAGTACCTATCACATGTTCGTCGCTGATTAAGATACTTTATAAATTCTTTCATGTTTGTTTTCTGTGGTTTATAAAGATTTTATTAAGCAAATAAAAGAAATACGTGCATATTCTCAATTGCACAGAGCAAGTGTCTTGCCTGTTGCAATTAAAATTTTCATAAAATTTCATAACATTTGCGAGGTTTTCCTCGAAATATTTTCTTTAACTTTACAATTTATGTGTACTTTATGAACGGTCGAAGTTCAGCAAAAATTTGTACAAAAAAGCAGAATTTTGGAGGTTTATACTGAATATGTTTTTTCCAAAACTTAATTTTTTATTTCGATAGAAACCTGGAAAAAGCGCACAAGATAACTGTTAGTTAAAAAAAATCAAGTAAGATCGGTTACAACGTCATAATCACGTACGAGCGTTAGTATGAAAAGTAAGACGGGAAGGCCGCTCTTAATACACTATATTATATTATATTATATATCAAGATGAAAGTGCTTAATCAATGTGTGTTACCAGTGATGACTTATGGCTCTGAAACGTGGTCCCTTACTATGGGTCTCATAAGAAGGCTCAAGGTCTCTCAGCGCGCTATGAATCGAATCAGAAATGAGGAAATTCGCAGAAGAACAAAAGTCATTGATATAGCCCAGCAGATAAGCTCGTTGAAGTGGCAGTGGGCGGGAAACATAGCGCGAAGAACCGATGGCCGATGGGGCAAAAAGGTTTTCGAATGGCGACCGCGTACTGGCAAGCGAAGCGTCAGGTCGTCTGACCACCTTGTGGGTGGGTGTCCTACCCACCCACAAGGTGGTCAGACGACCTGACCAAGGTCGCTGGAAAGCGCTGGATGTAGGCCGCTCTTGATCGGTCGTTTTGGAAATCCTTGGGAGAGCCCTATGTCCAGCAGTGGACGTTATACGGCTGAAATGGTGATGATGATGGTATTATATGCAACGGGCAAAAAACTTCCAATATGTAAATGGGCCTTAAAAAGGAAAAGACTTCATCTTAGCATACCTTAATTTCTCTCTTTATATTCTCGAGTGCATCCAGAGCGTGTTTAAGAGGCTCGGCAGAACTCCTAGCTTTTTTTGCGCCGCGTCGAGCTCTTGTAGCCCGCGCCGTGGCCGCCTTAACACGGTGTCGGAATATCACTGCAGCTTTGCGGTATAACCTTAAAAAAAAAAATACCAGTCAAGTGCGAGTCTGAATCGAACATGAAGAGTTCCGTACCTTTGTACGGATCCCTTCACAGACACCTAGTTCTGAGGATCCCCTCATGTATTCCGGAATACTTGTAAGTATCTAGTTGACGCCATAGTAAAGATAGAGTTAAAAATGCTGAAAAAACACGTTTCTTATATGACGACCCCTTTTAATTTTTAGGTTTTATTTTTTTTTTTGACGCTGAATAAACACGTTTCTTGTATGACGACCCCTTTTAATTTTAAATTTTATATTTATGTGACGCTGAAAATACACGTTTCTTGATTGACGACCCCTTTTAATTTTTAAATTTTATATTTATTTGACGTTGAAAAAACACGTTTTTAGTACGACGAACCCTTTACATTTTTAAATTTTGTATTTATTTGACGCTGAAAAAACACATTTCTTGTATGACGACCCCCTAAAATGTTTTATCTTTTATATTTATTTGTTGTTATAGCGGCCATGGTAATACATAATCGGTGAAAAATTCAATTGTCTAGCTATTGCTGTTCAAGAGATAGAGCCCCGTGACGGACGGACGGATAGGATGAATAGACAGACAGCGGAGTCGAAATAAAACGGTCCCATTGGCACCCATTGGGTACGGAACCTGTTACAAGTCAGGTTTCTGACAGATAGAGAGACTGGCCCTTTCGTAGGCTTCTGCTTAACGCAGTTTTAAACCTTACCCAGTAATAATACTAATTTAGGTGCAGTATAATTTTCAACACGCTTGCTTGTAAAGAGATTTAATTTCACCGGTTTGAGATATATAAAGCAGCTTATAAAACACGCGTGCGCAATTTTTGCTCTTTATATGATAGCAAACAATACGTTTATAGTTTATAACTTCACTATTTGCGTTTATAACAAATTGTTTTTTTTTCTTCAAATTTCGAACTCGCCAGCCTGTCGGCCGTGCGCCGCACTAATTTTAAAAAGTAAACGGCGGAAAAGCAACACTGTGCATCACAGTTTTTTGATTTAGTTTATTTAAAACCCAAAAAAAAACAATTTATTCATTATGTTTCGTCGCAAGTGTTTTGAAAAACGTCGTACGATATACGTTCGTATATTGGTTACACACACTCTGATTTGTTACGCCCTCGCCTTTGGCTCGGGCTGAAATTCCGCCTCGTGTGTTATTAGTATATAACCACCATAACGCACTTATGTCTATTATTCATTCATTTCGACTTTATGTCGTCGACATAAGAACCATTTTAAAATGGTCCCTATTGAACCCCAGTCAGTATAATAACTTACTTGACATTTTTCAAAGCAGCCTTCAACTCCTGCCTTACGTTGTCATGTTCCAGACACAGTTTACTATATTTTTCTTCTAGAACCTTCAGTTGTTCTTGAGTTTTTGTCAATTGGTCAGTCTTTTTTTCGGTCTCCATGCTGTATTGGTGTTTCAGTTCTTCTAGTAACCTGTACAGTTAAACTATTGATTAAGGGTACACAATGAACTTTTCGGGTGTATGTATGGTAACTTAGTATGTATTTTTAGGCATATGATTGTGGACAAAATAAAGAAATTTTGAATTTGAATCGGATCGCGCCGCCCTAAGAGGATACATGCCTTTTTCGGGGTCCACTGCTGCCCACATTTGAAATAAATTATTTGAAAGGAAACGGAGATATAATTCAAAATTTTGTCTTGACCAATTCCTAGATAACTCTTCAAACTATCTTATGAACCGCTGTTTACAGTTTAAAGTGAGAATGTGAAGCTTTTCTACGCACATACGCCAAAAGTGGCTGTTTTTCGCAAATGTGCATAGTAAAGCTTCACGTTCGTACTAAACTGTAAACAGTAGTTCATAAAATAGTTTGAAGGGTTATCTAGGGCTTGGTCAAGAGAAAATTTTGAATTATACCTCCCTATCCTTTCTAATAATTAGTTTCAAATGGGGGCACGATTTGAAATAACTCATTTGAAAGGAAAATGTATATATGTATTTGTTATAAAATATATATGTAGTATCGTTGAGTTAGTATCCCATTTCACAAGTCTCAAGTCAACCTTGCTTTGAGGCTAGCTCAATTTGCACGATTTGTTCGTATATATTTATTTATTTATTGCTAGCCGCATCGCCTATTAACACGATTCACATTCTCGCCCATTTCCTCGATCGGCTTTTACGATCTGCGCGGAGAGAACCAGCTGGTACATTCTTAGTTTTTTTCTTCTCTCCCAGACCAGAAGTGTCATTCTTGAAACGAGGAGTTACCTAAACGAAAGCTTTTTTCATACAAAAAAACCATTCGTTTAGTAACTACGCGTTTGAAAAATGGCAACCCTGCATTGAAGAGCCTCGATTTTGGCCTAAATACGTTATTTAAGACGAAGTGGTAGCTCAAGTGGCGCCCTCATTTGAAATAAATTGTTTAAAAATAAATAAGGTGATGATTAAAAATTTGATTTGTATAAATGTCTAGAAAGACCTTTAAACTATTTTATGAGTAACCTTTGAAATTATTACTAATAGTCCGTCTAGTTTTAAAACTGTTTTTCGCCAAAAGTGGCCACTTTTGGCGAAAAACAGTTTTAAAACTAGACGGACTACCAATATTACTTTCAAAGGTTATTCATAAAATAGTTTAAAGGTCTTTCTAGACATTTATACAAATCAAATTTTTAATCATCACCTTATTTATTTTTAAACAATTTATTTCAAATGAGGGCGCCACTTTAGCTACCACTTCGTCTTAAGCTGTTAGAAGTAACAAAACACTATCTTACCGTTTACAGTGATCTAATCTTCTTTCGTGCAAATCAGCTGGTACAGTTCTCGATCTGAAAGCGTCCAACGCCGCCATCTTGCCTTCCGTGGCTTCTAAGGCGCTCCGTACTGTGAAATACTCGCGATGGACCGTCTCGTAGTCCCGCATCATTGCCGCCACTAAAAACAGTTTGCCACTTGTAATGTACTTATTTTTTTACTAGCTGACCCGGCGAACTTTGTTTCGCTTGTTCTCGTTCCAGCTCCCGTTTCCGTTTTTTCTCTCAATACTCGTAAGAACCTTCCTCGGACTTCATCAAACACAACACAAAAGATATCAGCTGGGTTTGGACGGTTTAGGTTAACCTAACCGAAATAATCTGTTATTAATCCAATTGGAAATGAGTTACATATATTTTGGTTAACCGAAATAGCCTGTTAACCTATAATTGCGGTTAACTTTAACCGAATTGACATATCGATTTCTGCAGGATACTACACGTTTTTCATTCCGCGTCACATGGTCACTGTACCTATTCCTATAAAAGCGCTTGCATGACTCAACCAAACGGCTGTGCATCCCCAAAAACCTAATTAACCTATTCATATAACTGTTACTGTTACCCTTATTGTGTGGGTTAACCGAAATAACCGAGTTACCATTATGAATGGGTTTTCCAGACACTGGATATCAGCATTATTTTCAGATTTTACCAAAAATAAAAATGGCGGATTTTTTCGACCGAATTATGTAAAAAAAATTATAAGAATGACCTATAGTATAGTGTAAAAGTAAAATCTAAATATAAAGTAAAGGGTTTTATAAATGATTAGGTACAGAAATATGCAGGAAAATGATGAAGGCCGCTTTAAATCCGTTATTTTGGAAATCATTGGTGGAGGCCAAACATAATATTATTACTGAAGTAAACAGATACCCAACGCCATAGAAACTATTGGAGGTAGGCAAAACTGGAAGTTGCGGGTGAGACACACAGAGATGGCAGCACATACTACTTGGAAAAAGTGACAAAAAAAGTGTTGAATATGCTATAAAAATATTTAATGCATTTCATATAAGTCTTATTTAATTAATTAGAGTACTACTTTATTTAAAAATAAAAAATTTTAATGTGTTAATTAATACCTATAGCGCCATCTCCTGATAAGAAAAAGATATAATTATGTTTATAAGCTGATGGGCCAGCGTGGTGGAGGCTTATGTCCAGCAGTGGACACTATGCGACATAAGTACGTACTTTTGTCTTCATACAGCTCATAAACTTCCTTCAACTTTCCTTCCGCGCGCTCCGCTCTCTCCACCAGTGTAGCTTTCTCGATATCTGTCGTCTCCTTTTCCACCATCACCTTAAAAACAATAAATACTTACTACTTGTATAATCGGTGCCTAATAAAAGAGGAGAAAATTCTAACTTAATTTTTCGAACGCCCACTTTAAACAATCAGTTATTTTGTAGCGCCCCCCATTTTTTTCACCATAAAAACCTGAATCACATATTTGTCTTGCCTGTAGTTTAATTCAACCTATATTCTAAACTAGACTTTTTTACAAGAGAGAGCAATAATAATACATACACCAGTACATTAAAGTATCTTTTATAAAAAATAACAATAATCAACATTGTTAATTTTAAATAAAAAATAGCAATAATAATACAATTTTACAATAATAAAGAGTATCGGAAGTGGGGACCTCACCTGCGAAACTTTAAAACACGAAATTTTTTCAGTGTTTGATTCCTTTAACGATATAAATAGTGTTGTGAACGCATTAAAGTAATAAATATTAATTACATTTTTAGTTTATATTTGTACAATAAAAAAGGATATAAATATGAACTAATAAATGGATGTTGTGTAGCAAGAGGATTTTAATTTCAGTGAATTTTAAAATATGAAATAGCTGAAGTTATAAATCACTCATTGTTTAAATCACATCAGCGCCCCCCAACTTTATTCTGGGCCCGTTACCGCCCCCCTTAAAGCCTCCAGCGCCCACAAGGGGGCGTTATCGCCTACTTTGGGAAAGACTGGGTTAGATTATTAAAAAGTATTGTATACGTATTTTTCTTTTCTCTGAGAAACAAAAAATGACAAAGATAAAGCGCATTGAAATTTCGCATGACGTCACTGCTACGTACGATATTCAGATAGAGGTGACGTCGCAAGTCCCCACTCTAGAACTTTCATCATCATCATCATTTCAGCCGTATAACGTCCACTGCTGGACATAGACTTCTCCCAAGGATTTCCAAAACGACCGATCAAGAGCGGCCTGCATCCAGCGCTTTCCAGCGACCTTGGTCAGATCGTCTGACCACCTAGTGGGTGGGTGTCCTATGCTTCGCTTGGTTCCAGAACTTTGATGCTTCGTATCTTTCTGAATTTTTACTTTTTTGGAAAACTGAAAAATAGGGGGTCCATTATTTTTGGATAATCTAAAAGACGGACTAATTATAATTATACTTTTCTAAAACTGTCGTCACCCCTAGTATCTAAAACGAGAATAAAAATTCGGTCTTCCATACATTTCAGCGTTCGGCCAAATGGATTATGTATGGGAAGGCTACTTTTTTTTATCGATAGTTAATATATTTTTTTAAGAAAATAGTTTAAGCAACCCCGAGGGTGGTCCGCATTTGGATGGGCGACCACAAGTGACATAATTTTTTCTCAAGCTCCTTCGTGCTTTGGAAGGCACGTAAAACACGTAGTTTTATTTATTTAGTTAATTAACTTCTGTTTTGCACCAAATAAAGTAAGTTTATTTATTTTTTCTTAAAAGCCGTTGGAAGTCGTTTAGTCATGTCAAATGCCTTAAGGCAGCTTGAAAGATCACAATCAGACACCAGTGTTGGCCACTTACACACACAAAAACAAGCAACTATCGAAATTGTAACTAATCATACACAGGTTAGCTAGGTGGCCCTAATACCTTACTAGGGGATACCTAAATTTTCCGGGGTCCAATGCTTCCCCCATTTGAAATAATTCTTTGATAGAAAACGGAGACATCATTAAAAATTTTATCTTGACCAGGCACTACATAATCCTTCAAACTATTTTATGAACTACTGTTTACAGTTTAAAGTGAGAACATGAAGCTTTTCTACGCACATACGCCAATTCGCAATTGTGCGTAGAAAAGCTGCACACTGTTGGATCGCGGGCAGTTTAACTACATATATTTTTAAAGAGGTTCATCATTTGAACAACTTTTCCCAATTTTATATCGAAATACGAAAAAAAATTTAATTCTCATACAAATCGAAGAAGTTACGTGATTTTAGGTACTATATAAGAAGTTCTCTACGCGATCGAATCAGAAATGAGAAGATTCGTAGGAGAACGAAGGTCACTGACATAGCCAAGCGGATCAGCTCATTGAAGTGGAAGTGGGCGGGGCACATAGCGTGAAGAACCGATGGCCGATGGGGCAGAAAGGTTCTCGAATGGCGGCCACGTACCGGCAAGCGCAGCGTAGGACACCCACCTGCTAGATGGTCAGACGACCTGAGCAAGGTTGCAGGAAGGCGCTGGATGCAGTCCGCTTCCGATCGGTCGTATTGGAAATCCTTGGGGGAGGCCTATGTCCAGCAGTGGACTTCCTGTGGCTGATATGATAATGATGGGAAGAGAATAAACATTTTCTTATTTCATTGAATCAGGGTCGGCTTGGACCCATGCTAGCCATATGCTTCCCTTCTTATATCCCTGTCTCATTTGCGCCAACTCTTCTTCCAAACTCTTGTTCTCTGCTACTATCTGCTTTGACTTCATGTTGATGTTCTCAAATTGTTTCTGGTAGTCCAGTATGAGGAACTTTTTTAACTTTTTTACCCGACTGCGCCAGAAGGAGGGTTATGTTTTTCGAAAGTATGTATGTATGTAAGTATAATTGTTTGGCAAACTGTGCAGTCTGAACGGCTCGATGGATTTTAGCTTGAGAGGTGTCATAAGATTCGTCTTAATTCTAAAAGTGGCACTGGGTATGTAAAAAGGCAGTCGTGTTTTTTTATATGACTTTTTTACACTAAAACAATTACTATCAAGCCTTTACTCCTACCGGAGCAGACAGAACCTGAGGCCGTCAGAACCAAAGGTGGTAAGCGTAAAGGTGAAATTTTTTTGAGTAGTGATGGGTTGCTGCAGCCACATCGCCTATTAACATGATCTTACACCAAAAATCTGCAGATCTGTGGACATGATTCAGATTCTCGCCCTTTTTCTTAATTGGCCTTTTTTCGGGAAAAAGAATTTGGGAAGAAAAACAGCTGGTACTCTACGTTTTACTATTTAATTATCCTTTTCTCCAGACGAACATGGAAATTCTTAAACAAGTTAAACCTACCTTCTTATACACTTGTCTCACTTGCGCCAACTCTTCCTCCAAACTGGCGACTCTTTCCGTCAAAGTCTTGTTCTCTGATACTATCTGCTTTGACTTCTTGTTGATGGTCTCGAATTGTTTCTCATAGTCGAGAATGAGGCTGTCCTTCTCTTGCAAGTTCTCTTGGTAGGCGTCGAATAAGGGCGCTGTTACATTGATAAGGGCGTTAGCTGAGTTGGGCTGGACCACACAATGTTTAATTTAATTTTCTGTGCATACTAGTCGACATTATAGCATAGATTTGTGATCTGCGTTAAGCGTGACCACGTGACGTGTTCAGTCTATCTGTGCCACAAACTCCACGTGCGAAAGAGAAAGCAGAGTAAGGCACATGATGTCGTGTCTCTGTCCCACGTAGAGTTTGTGACAGAGATGGATTGAACACGTCACGTGGTCACGTTTAACGTAGATGTTCATAAAGGCGTCAATATGTGCACAAATCTATGCTCTATAATGTCGATTAGTCTGCACAGAAAATTAAATTACTTTAAAGAAATGAATACACAAAGGAATTGGTATTTTTTTTAGTTTTTTTTTGTAAACGCTGGTATTGTGAGGCCAATGTACTTATTAAGTCAAATGAAATATGTAATCCCAAACTCGATGAAGTTGCGTCGATTTATTACTGAGTTTCATTGACCGCCTTCCGTCTCTGTGATCAGACCCTAGGCATCGTCTACCATAAAGTGCTGATCAAGTCAAAAAATAAATTAAACTAGTCCTACTCAATGAGGTTATGTTGTTTCATAACTGAGTTCCGTCGAATATCTCCCGGCTCCAACATCAGAACACCTCATTGACTGACATATTGTATTGTCATTTGACTTACACAAGTTGCATACTTGTGTAAATTACAGCTCGGTAGTTGCTAACTAGTTGAAAATTGAGTGGCAATATTTGACCTAAACAAACACACATATGCACATCCAAATTGCAAATTAAATAAAAGCTTGTAAGAATGAATGACTGTCAGGAAATCTAAAGAACATTTTAAAAAACAATTTACTGAGAATGACAACCATTTGCTTTCCTCCCTTATGTTTGTTTTTCGGTAGGAAGCCTTCCACGGTCCATATATTATTATACCACGTAAAAATGTTGACTCCCAATGTCCCGCTTTTTTCAGATGTCTATAAATTTTTCATGAAATATGCTCACCTAATGCTTGAGCGCTCAGCAACCCCGAAAGATCTACTAAACGGGCGTGCGTATGATCCTCTGGCGTTTTGCCAGTGCCATCATCGGTAGTTCCAGTTTCTGTAAAAAAAATACAACCTAGATATATGTTTATTGTGTAAATCAGCCTTTACCAAAGTGGGCGATAACGCTCCCTTGTGGGCGCTGATGTGATTTAAGCAATGAGTGATTTATAACTTCAGCTATTTCATATTTTAAATTTCACTGAAATTAAAATCCTCTTACTACACAACATCCATTTATTAGTTCATATTTATATCCTTCTTTATTGTACAAATATAAACTAAAAATGTAATTAATATTTATTATTTTAATGCGTTCACAACGCTATTTATATCGTTAAAGGAATCAAACACTGAAAAAATTTCGTGTTTTAAAGTTTCGCAGGTGAGGTCCCCACTTCCGATACTCTTTATTATTGTAATATTGTATTATTATTGCTATTTTTTTAAGATACTCTAATATACTGGTGTATGTATTATTATTGCTCTCTCTTGTAAGAAAGTCTAGTTTAGAATATAGGTTGAATTAAACTACAGGCAAGACAAATAGGTGATTCAGGTTTTTATGGTGAAAAAAATGGGGGGCGCTACAAAATAACTGATTTTTTAAAGTGGGCGTTTGACAAAATAAGTTTGGGAACCTCTGGTGTAAATGCTTCTAAATGTATAAGTCGTTCTTATTTTAATGTTTGACGACCTCCGTGGCGTAGAGGTTACCATGCTAGTCCGCCACCCAGAGGTCCCGGGTTTGATTCCCGGTCAGGGCAAGTAGGAAAATGGCCTTTTTCAAATTGTCCTGGGTCTTAGATGTTTATCGATATATGTATTTGTTATAAAATATAGTATCGTTGAGTTAGTATCCCATAACACAAGTCTCGAACTTACTTTGGGGCTAGCTCAATAGCTCAATCAGTGTTATTTATCCCTGTACATTTATTTATTTATTATTTATTTACTACCTGGGTCTTGGATGATTATGTTATAAATGTATTTGTTATAAAATATAGTATCGTTGAGTTAGTATCCCATTATACTTTGGGGCTAGCTCAATCTGTGTGATTTTTCCGTATATATTTTTATTTATTTACCTAGATGATACTGTTTTTATCACTCGTTGTTTAACTGAACTAGAATTTAAATTACCTAAAATAAACTTAGCTGTATTCAAAGGAAAGAACAATGAATGGTTACCTTTCAAAGATTTTATTGACTATGATAACTTAAGGTACCTCGTGTACAGAATGAAATATTACTGCCTGAGGTCTTTCTAGGGTTCCGTACCGCAAGGGTAAAAACGGGATTCTATTATAAAGACTCCGCTATCCGTCTGTCCGTCTGTCTGTCACCGGGATGTATCTCATGAACCGTGATAGCCAGACAGTTTAAGTTTTTACAAATGATGTATTTCTTTAAGCGCTACTAAAAACAGAATAAAACTAAATATTTATTTTTTTATAGATAATTTTACGGAACCCTTCGTGCGCGAGCCCGACACGCACTTATCCGGTTATTTCTTTTACCATTACGACAATCTGGCAATTAACTTTCTTTACTCAAAATCTAAAGAAAATCATTTGGTGTTACCGTGTGTTCGATATCCTAAGCTCGCCGTAATTAGTGAATCCAACATGTCGTTTCTGTCTGCCGGTTTGTAAATATTCTCCTTGTCCATAGCTTGTGTGTTGCTGCGGAGTCTCTCCTGGTAGCGGGACAGTTGAACGTTCAATCTGAAAGTATACCATAATAAACTTTTATCTACACCCATGCTATAAATCCTCTATAAAAGTTTCTGAAACAGTTAGCTTACGAGTATTGTCAACATTAAAACAATTAGTGTCATTAAAACCATAATATCATCCAAATGAATGTTATAATGTTGTACTAAATTTCATTATGCAACTCGAACTCGATCCCTCTCTTACTCATCAAAAAGCCACATTCTCACAACTTAATTCATTGTATCTCTATGAACTTCAAAAAGAACATCGTCATACATAATTATTACAATAAGTACTTTAATTACTATGAATTCTATGTTTTCAGAACCTTTTATTGAGGATCCATATCATGGGCGTGGAAAAATTCTTGTATGCAACTGTATATAATTAGGTATAAAAACACTCACGTGATAATATTCACATTCGTGCTTTAATTCCCCTTAATATACAACAGTTGCATAAATAACTATTGCAGTTGAAGGGGGAAGCATTAGAACCTCATGTCTCAGGACGTTAATTTTTATATCTCAAAAAGGAATTATGGATTTCTAGCCGTAAGTTTATTCTTTTCTCACGGACCAGCATGATTGCAGCAGATTGTTTTAAATGATACCTGTATAAGACATCTTTCAACGCCTGCATATCCTTCTGCAAGCGAGAGTTTTGTTCGCGGGCCTGGTTCAGTATAATCTGTCGACTGCTGCAACTCATGCATACTTCTACTAGCGGAATGGCTGTGGGTTCAGGTCGATCTGCACAAAGATTATTATATATTAGGTTTAAAGAATCTTTATTTCTCATAAAGAACATAGTTCACTTACATGAGTTACAAATATTTTTCTATTTTATGTTTAGGTACGAGTGCTAGTGTACCGAGTGAGCAGCAGATAAAAATTAGTTATGACAATTACAAGTTTAGTGACAGTAACAAAAAATAAACAAATAAATAAGTAACTACACTTCAATGACAAACTAACAGTTATTGACATATGGCAATAATTGTTTTTTAAATGCGACAAAGCTGGTACATTCTCTAATTTTCGTAGGCAATTTATTGTACAATTTTGCTCCTTCAAATAAATATTCCTTTTGCCGTACGTTTTTGTTCTTGGTGCTCTCAGTGTCAAAGTATCTTTTCGTCTTAAATTGTGCTTGTACGATCTTTTGGTGAAAGAAAGATTGGTGTGTATGGTATTGAAGATGATTTTCCGGACTAGAATACATGTGTGGTAGGTATATAGTTGGCGCAAATTTAATAGTTTCGTTTGATTGTACAGTGTATTTGGTGGTGGTGTTGAGGTTGGTGTTGAGTAATCGTAGCCGTAAAGAACTTTAATAACTTTGTTTTGTGCTCTCTGTAATTTCATTAAATTAGTTTTGGGTGCCGAACCCCATAGCTCAATCAAATATATTAAGTGTGATTTCACCAAAGAAATGTAAATTGTAAGTCGGATCTTGTGTGAGACTCAGCTTGCCATCCGTCGCAGCGCACTCGTAAGTGATCACAGTTTATCACGAACTTTATCAAGATGTGATGTTTTATTTCATTTATTTATCATTCATATCATTTAGAGTTTTGCTACCAATACATGAGTTAACAGGATTATTCTACGTGCACTTAATCTAGATATAGTTTACACAATTTCTCTCATGCAAAAAACGTGATTTTTTACAGATAATGGTACGGAACCCTTCATGCGCGAATCTGACTCCCGCCGATTATTGTTTTTCCCTCAATTTTAAAGAGAATATACAACTAACTATTCTGTGAATATTTCAAGCGTCTACCTGTTGCCGTTATTAATATCGAGTATAAAACGGCAAAAAAATTACGTTCGCTGTATGGGAGCCCCCTTAAATATTAATTTTATTCTGTTTTTAGTTCCTGTTGTTATATAGCGGCAACAAAAATACATTATCTGTAAAAAATCAAATGTCTAGCTATCACGGTTTATGAGACAGGCATGTACAACCTGGTGAGGGTCCCGTTTTTACCCTTTCGGTACAAAACCCAAAAAAATATAGATAGCAATTTCAAATAAACCCAGTATTTTTATATTATATGATTGTAATTAAGTACTTACCTCTATCAGGTACCTCGTATTGCTTCACCCTCTCCTCCAATTCCTTACATCTCTCTTCTAACACTCTATTGCTGTCTCTTTCCTCCTTCAAAGCGCCCTTGCACTCTTCCACGTATTTCACTAACGTCGTATACTGTGCTTTCAGTTGGTCATTCTCTTCGGCAAACAGTCGGTTGTATTCGAGAACGGTTTTCAGCTTGTCTTTCAGTTTGGCTATGTGGGAGTCTTTTTCTGAGAGCTGTAAAGAAAAAAACATTCCAATGCCAAGTTCGGTATTAACACCTTTTCCCAAAGGACCTTAGGTATTCTTTTACGCACTCGGTTTACTATGAATTATCGTGGTTTATTACTTATTACTACTACAGTATTATTACTATTACAGTATTATTACTTATTATACTATGAATTATAATTTCACTTCATATTTTTAGAATAGTTTCACCTCACTGCTTCGACCGAACACAATGTTAGGTGAGACAGCATGCTTTTTTTAGGTCACGCCCACCTATGAGTTCCAGCCCGCGACTAGTTCAACCTTAAGGCCATTATTGATTTAATAAAAACGACCAATTAATCGAATTGTTTCTATTAGGTATGTAATGGAGGTAATTTTATCGGAACCGAAGTCGGAGTCGGAGTTTTCAAATTTGATTTATCGGAGTCGGAGTCGGAGGCAAGATCAAAAATGGCGGCAGAAGATATCTTTTTATTTGAGTACAAAGAAAAACGTTTTCAGTCAACCTTTTCTGGTTTTAATTATGAAATAATAAGTTTACACAATGAAAACAAATATAAAATAATTGTAATAATTCTTCATATTCAGTGGCATGAACACGACGATACGACGTTGTCGTACCTCCCTTTCTTGAATACGTCTGCGTACACAGTTTACACTTTGCCGAATCTGCACTAACTTCAGTGAAATAGTTCCAAATACAACTTGATTTCGGTTTTATTGTACCGAGACAAAACCGATCACTTTTATTGACTAAGCCGAAAAAATAAAAATAAATTACCGTAACCTACAAATAAACGTATGTATGTCATGTGCGTAAACAAACAACAATTGAAAAAATAAATCGACGAATTCGACTATAGGAATGCACGTAGCGGGAGGCAGGGAGGTTCCCCGCGCGAAATGTATGATCCTGTTTGTAAAGTCGACGTAGGTCGCCGCCCGCCGCTATTGGCTATACTTCGACCTCCGAAACCGATAAAAACCTTCGATTCAAAAGTTTCGGAGTCGAAGTCGGAACCGAAGGTGTAGGATTAATCGGAAGATCCGTCTCAACGGAGTCGGAGACGAAGCTCCGTAACATCTCTGGTTTCTATGTAATGCAAATGTTATACGTTGTTTATTTGAGTGAGTTTGGCGACAACGGGCCCGATACAAATTTTTCAAGTAGCACTTCCACTAGTTTTTCTCATCCGTGGTTAAACCATAGTCACCTTTATTTCTATGCGTGAAATGCATAGAATAGCTTGAAAAAGCTCGAACGCTAGGCGCTGGTGGCAGTCACGAGACTTTTGTTTTATTCAAGCTATACTGAGCATGTCGGAAGTCGAAATAAAGGTTAATATGGTTTGTAGAGTGCCGATGTGAGATAAGCCTTACTTGAACGACATTGTCTTCGCAGCGATCCATGAGTGTGGTGATGAGACTTTCATACTTCTTGGTGAGCTTCCTCTTCTGTTCTCTGAGCAAAGATCGGCTGTCTTTGGGCCGGGGCGATGACGTCACCGCTATACCTTGGACGTTGCGCTTGCGAGGTGGTTTCTGTGGCTTTTCACCTGTAAATATATATGAGAAAAAAAAGAGGTATTATAAGGTTGACATGTCTGTGCGTCGATATGTGGCTTCGTAGCACCTAAGAGAATGGGCCGATTTAGATGCGGTTTTTTTGTTTGAAAGCATAATAATCTAGCTTTATTCAATCCATCATACTGATTTTCTTTTCTCAAGAAATATTGCTAAATAAACCACTGAATCTGCCCTTTAAATACTTACAATAAATTAACATGTTATTTATTATTTTTATTTAAAACTTTCTTTACCTATAATTAATGGTACAAAAAGCGGAATTAATGCTAATAGCATAATAACTGTGAAACCTTACATACACACAGACACAAAAAAATACGGCCTTCGTGGCGTATTGGTCACAATGCTAGTCCGCCAACCACAGGTTCCGGGTTCGATCCCCGATCATGGTAAATTAGAAACTGACCTTTTTCAAATCGTCCTGGGCCTTGGATGTTTATCTATTTAAGTATTTACTGTAAAATATAGTATCGTTGAGTTATTATCCCATAACACAAGTCTCGAACTTACTTTGGGGCTAGCTCAATCAATATTATTTGTCCCTATATATTTATTTATTAAGTCTTTATCCCTCATGGCGCAGACAGAACATTTTGGGTCTTTGGGCTCTAAGCAGACAGAGTTTGGGGTAGTAAGATCCAAAGACCGCTTGTAGCTTGAACGTAGCATATATTGTGGGCTAGAACGTAGAATCAAAGTAGTAAAGGGTTGCTGGCCATATCTTCCATGAACATGATTCACATTTTCGCCCAATTACTCGATCGGCTTTTACGCTCTGCACGGGAATAGAAGCAGCTAGTACATTTTAACCTTTTTCTTTACTCCCAGAGCATGAAAGAAGGCCTTCATCTTCCTCACGTATTTTTTTTTGTTTACTTTATTTGTCCCTTTAAAGATACTTTATCCCATTATCTGGGGTCCTCTCTTCACAGTCCTTCCTCTATTTCCCGTTATACTAACATCTACTCCCAATACTTCCATATCTTGCCTTACGCATCCCATCCACCTCTTTTTTGGTCTTCCCCTTTCCCCTATTTCCATTTACCTTCATATTTAACATTCTTTTAGTTACGTGTTGATCCTCTCTTCTCATCACAGGTCCAAACCATGACAACCAGTTGCTTCTTACCTTCTCGTCTATTGGTGCTACCTATAAACATCCCCTCACATATACATTTCTAATCCTATACCTTCGTGTCACCCCACACATCCACCGCAATATCCTCATTTCGGCCGGATGTAGCCTATAATTCTGTCAATGATTACCAATTATGTCTCGCGGATCCTCGTACAAAGGGTCCTCATTAAAAAACTCCTTTTCCTCCTGCCCCATCATTCGCGATTCAGTCTTCTTCATCACGGCACTGAGGATGTCCCGCTTCATGCTGGCTCGGCGTTCCGGGGAGTTGACGTCAAACTGCCTGCTGCTTGGTGTGAAGTTGCCGGAGAATGTGAGCTTGGCTGGGCTCAGTCTTGAGCTTTTTGCCACTTTGCCGTAGCTTGGGTACTAAAAAAAAATAAAAGATTGATTGATTTTCTCTCACATCTTTGGTCTTCATCGATACTATTGCCGTTTTTGTGAAATAAACGTTACACACACACAAACTAACTTACTCCCTTCATAATTGAGTAGTATAGTTTTTCTGTAGTAGATGTTTCCATTTCATAAGTATTAATTAGTTTTACACTTATTAAATTTTCTCTGCTGCTTGCTCTAAAGTGTTGGTGCTTAATTTTGTTATCTTTCTGATTGTCTGCGATACTGGCTTTTGCCTACTTTGGGGATATTTGTTAATCATGTAGTGTAGTGCTCCCTCGTTAAATAAATGATTTTTTATTTTGTACACAGGTGCGAATGGCATTTAATGTATTTTATATCTTTCAACAAATAATCTTTCAACAAAGCTATATTGCATGCATTTTATATAAAAGCTTGTTTGAATTATTTATTAAATAATTCAAACAAGCTTTTATATAAAATGATCAACTTAAAAGTTTAAAGTCTCAAGACAAATCAAATGTTGTTTCATTACAGAGTTCCTATGACCACCTTCCGGCTCCATATTCAGATCAGCTCCATTTCATCATAACATTGCATTAAAAAAAACGACATTGCATTTTTATGCGATATATGTATGTGTGTAAAACGGGTCAAACTAAACTTTAGTTTGACCCATTTTGCACGCATACATTTTACTTTTACGCAAGATTTAATTACAGACAAACAGGCAGACTAAATAAAAGCTTGTAGAAAGAGAGGCCTATACCCAGCAGTGGGTGATGGGTGCTTAAACTGATGACATGATATCTTTTTAAAAAAATCCAGCCAGTAGGAGGTATAAAATTGTATATCTCCAGTGGTAATAAAAGTACTAGGTGTATAATCGACTTCTTCTTTTTAGTGTGTCAATGATATTTTTAAGTAATTTATAGTACTTTCAAGTGCTTTTTAACCTACTTCCAAAAAGGAGGAGCTAATCAATTCGTCGGAATAATTTATTTTTATTAAATTTTACGATGACACCTGTAACGATTTATAAAAAAATAGCATTTTTGTATGAAATATTAGTCATGCTTGTCAAATGGTTCCATTTATCACGAACGGCTCTCACCTCACTTTGGTCAATGGTCATTAGAACAATGGTCATTTTCCAACTTTAGTCTTTTTGCTACTATGGACAATTTCCACTATGGTCATTAGACACTTTGGTCAATTTCACACTATGGTCATTAGACTCCAGAAGGAGTCTCAGTTGCTTGATAGTTTTTGAGCCCGAGTAAAGGGTCTCATACAAGTATTATTGACTCTCACCAGTGTGTACTAGTATCTAATGTTGAGAGCGTTCTCAGCCAATGCTCTCAGCTAGTCTTTGCTTTGATTGAGTCAAAAATGTATGCAGAAACTTGATATGTTGTGATTTTATTTTGAGGAATGATTCCAAAGGGCTGTTCAACCAAATTTTAGGCTAAAGCTAGTAATAACAGGCCTGTGTCACTCCCCAATTAGGTATCGAAAATATACCTACATTATTAATATGCGCGCGGCGACCACTTCGAAGGGGAAAATTCAGTTACACAAATCGTTTTGTCCAGAGTAATGAAAAGAAATTGGCTTGCAATGGTTGTCTAGGTATCTAAACAAAGAGGTGAGAAGTTCTGAAGCGAGCTAAATTAAACCATAGCGCTAACCACATTGAGTAGATATTTCTTTGAAACTCTTTTCTAAGTAAGTCTTCTGTATGTGAGTACTAGTACTTATTGTGTGGTAATAAGTGACTGATCTTTAAATTATATTTTGGAAGCCAATAAAATAACATCATAGTTTTGATCTAGATTTTATTACCTTCCTATAACTACTAAGTTTTAATTAAATCTAAATTTTATTTTTGAAATAAAATAATGTATTTACCTTTAAAATGTAAGCATGATATTCATCACCCATCATCAACTGCCAGGGTTACACAAGAATGCTTTCGAAAACATCTTAGTACCTACAAAGAATGGATGTTTTCTTCAGAAACTCACTAAAGACAAAGTCCTTTGTCCTGGGATTTAAATAGAGCTTCCGTGACTGTGTACTGGGTCAAACAACAAAGAGAACACTTAAGTAGGTCATTTACATAGCATAGTATACATATTCGCACGATATTTATGATTTTAAAGATACTTTTATTGACAAAACAAAGCTAAGAATTTCCACCATGAAGACTCGATTTTTATCAAAATGTCTTTTATTTGGGTTTAGTTTTCACAAAATATATGTACCTATTATGTAATTGTAATGATTTTAAAGTAAACTAAAAAAACTCCTTTTACCTGTTTAACCTGTATTTTGTAACTTATATCAGTATTCTTTCTACGGCTTGCAAACTTGTAAACATTTTTGACAGTTGAGTTGACAGATTCGTTGCCATAGAAACGGGGATACCAGAATATCATTTTTTTTGTTGGCAACAAATAATTTAAGTGTAAAAAGAAGAAGCAACAAGATTATTATTGTATAATAAATAGAAGGAAATATTTTTTCTTTTTATGTGACTTCTTCGTCTTCGCCGTGGTCTTCGCTTCACAGAATATAAAGAAAACACATATGTATACGTGTGGTATATGGATGGATATGGTTATAGGCCGTAGGCCGGAAGGTAAGTATATTAGGTATACAAAAGGTTTTTTCTTTCTTCGACATTTTTTTATATCTGGGATGGGTTGTTGCACTGACATACAAAGGGAAGCATACCAAACATTACATATTACGAGTAAGAACCAGAGATGTTACAGAGATTCGTCTCCGACTCCGTTAAGACGGAACTTCCGATTAATCCTACAACTTCGGTTCCGACTTCGACTCCGAAACTTTTGAATCGAAGGTTTTTATTGGTTTCGGACCGTGGTTTCGGAGGTCGAAGTATAGCCAATAGCGGCGCAGGCGCGGTCCGAAGGGGGGGGTCTAAGGTCAAATTGAAAAATCTCAAAAATTTGCCAATTAATAAAAGGAAATTTCTAGCTATCCCTTAACAGCGATAAATTTATAGTTAGCTGACATCTAGTGGTGTTTTTACGCAATAATGTTTATTTTATTCCAGATACCAATTTTTTATTAGTGTAGTGAGTGACCCCCTCCAAAATTTCAAGCTGCGACCGCGCCTGTAGCGGCGGGCGGCGACCTACGTCAAATTTGAAAACTCCAACTCCGACTTCGGTTCCGATAAAATGACCTCCGTTACATCCCTATTAGTGCCGCAACAGACGGGGCGCAAGTTGCCTCGCGTAACAGCTAGAGATGGGCAGTGGATAGTACTCAATCTACTCATTTGAGTATTTACTAAATAGAGTAAATAGAGCGTGCTCATGTATGGACATCGCATTTGATGTCTGTTTACTTATTTGTACGTAAAATTACGTCTATGCACACCTCCCACCAAAAAATGATAATTAGTCAAAGAAGTCTACTTTCAGTGTATGATTAGTATGGTATTTTCATATATCTTAGCATCGCATTTGACGTTTACCTACATTTTAAGCATATTATGGCGTATGCACACACTTTCCGACAAGAATTGCAAGTGTACTAGATTTAAGTTGTCATGAAAACATGAAATAATGAATATGAATATAAATATGAGTCGGAACTCATATAAATCAATCTACTCACCAAATGGATAAATTAGGATATTTATCGGGTATTTACTCAATCTACTAAGTAAATACTCAAATGGTTTGATTGAGTATTTATGCGTCGCCCATAACTAGCTGTTACGCGGCGCAACTTGCGCCGCGTCTGTTACGGCCCTTAAGAACGTGTGGCAATTTTTGATTCGTAGCTTATTATAATTGATATTTATAAACAGTTATTGCGGGTCTTTCACATTCATAAATAAGTATAGTACTGATCTATTTTTGTTTCATGAATTACCAATTAGTTAAACAAGTCAAGGGCGAGTCATACTCGCGCATGAAGGGTTCCGTACCATTAATTATACAAAATCACTTGTTTTTTGTATGGAAGCCTTAAATATTTATTTTATTCTGTTTTTAGTATTTGTTATTATACCGGCAACAGAAATACATCATCTGTGAAAATTTCAATTGTGTAGCTATTACGGTTCATGAGATACAGCTATACAGCTACAGCCTGGTGAAAGACAGACGGACGGACGGACAGCGGAGCGTACCTAGTCTTAGTAATAGGTTCCCGTTTTTACCCTTTGGGTACGGGACCTTAAAAAGGACGAGACTTATGTAGCCTAAGTACAAATTCATGCCACGCGACATTCTTTGTATTACACAAAATGTTTAGTCTGCTTCCCTTTAAATGTTTGTGGGTTTTTATAAGACCAAAGAAAAAGTACCTAATGGCAAAGATAATAATAAATACCTACTAGTTAACTAGTAACATTTCTTCGATGCTAATGGTTATATGCCGCTGCTCCAGGGTAGGGATATCCCTGGGCAGTCCGCAATCAACTGGCTTGTGGGTGGTGTGGTGGGGTGGCTGTTGTGTTTTGAAGTTTTGAACTTGTGACAGTGATAGGAGGACTATATTTGATAAAGATTTGGTAGATACATATACAATATGTAACTAAAACTCTGTCCAATCCTTGTAGGAGCAACTCTAACCGTCAATACGAACAAGATTTTCCTGGGACCAATGCTTGCAATTAAAAAAAATCGAGATTTTCATACAAAAGTGTTCGGCCGGTCCGGCAATTTGTATGAAAATGACGAATTTTTTTCTTTGAGTTTCAAACATTGGTCCCATAGGAAATGGTGTTCAAATTGACCGTCTGAGTTACTCCTATAAGGTCAAACTAATTTAATAATGTTGTTATAATCCCTCTTTTTGTATTATGGGGTCCAAAATACAGGCTGGACCTAGTTTGGCTCTGGTAAAAAAAATAAATAAATAAAAAACAAAGATCTTTTGCAGGAGACTGAGGAAACCATAGGGGAAACATACATTGACGGAAAAACGCGTTTTAAAATAGTTTTCATTCGCTACAGTTTATATCATAATTTTAATTTAATCGAATAGTAAAATATTTAATTTAGTTTGACCTTTTATCAATAATTTTGTTATCAGAAAACAAAACAAAAGCCACCTGTCGTCAAATCTACAAAATATATATATTTGTTTTAGCTAGATGGCGTTAGCAGGTCGAAATCAGCGAAAATGCCGTATAGCGCGACCAAAATAAATTGCCATTACTTGACCCGTGCTTGTAGTACATTTTCAAACAATGTAGTTTCGTCAGGTTGCCACTATGCGGGCATGCGCCGGAACAGCTGAGCGACAATGGCGGCGTGTTGCGGTCTCATCCAGAACTACACAGTCGCATCATGTCTGCCCGCCGGTTCGGTGTATGACGCTCGGCATAGAAAAATAACCTAAAACACTTTGTTGTCGGTCCGTCCTCCTAAATTGAGGTTCCTTTACAATCTTTTCAACTTTCAGTGACGTTATTGCTTAGTTATTATTGTTGTGAGAGTGTTTATAACAGTGAATAACAACTCGGTGTCTCGTTGGATACGCATTTGCCGTATTCTCTGTAGCTAGTTTATCGATTTTCATTTTACAATGAACGATACGTTTTGTTTACTTTTCTATGTGTAACGTTATCTAAGATTATGTTTATAATGTGCAATATTCGTTAGTGTTTTGTTGTGAGATTCATTCAAGTATGTGCGAAGGTACGCGCGAGACTTCGCGTTTTGGATGACACAAAAATGGAATTCGAGAACGATTTCAGCTTGAAAGAATGGGCAAAGCACAAACCTTTGTCCATTCTGCAACTGGATCCGGCGGATAGAGCGGTCTTGAGAATAGCAGGTTAGTTTTTTAACTATAAATCTACAAATTACGTCCCGCATATGGCAGACAGTGCAGGCATTTTCAGAAATTACACCTACTTTTTAATCATGCTACCTTATCGCTTATTACGATAGCGACAACAGTTAAAATATAATATTTTCCCTGTAAAGATAAAAATGATGAATTGTTAGGCATTATGCGCGTGTTTACATAACTATTTCAGCATTATAAGTACATAACAATTCTTTTTCGCGTGACGGCCTTGCGATTTTCACTCTCGTTCATTACAGTGTGTTCGAATTATGAAAAAGCCGTGTGTGAGTAATGAAAACTTTTTGCTTTTGTTTTTTTTTTTTGACATCAAGGCAACCAAGGTTAGCGCGGTGATAATTGCCACCGGTAGCGCGTATTCCCCTCGTTCACGGAACTTTCCCATGCCGGTGCTCGTCTAGTACTTTGCCCCTTTGTTATTATTGTTATTAGGAAAGTAACTAGGTAGCTACATACTTACTTTATGAATTTATGACGTATGAATAGTTTACAAAAACAAACACTTAAGATGAAATTAAAAAAGAAACATTTAACCAATGCGGTCCCTCTGTAAAGGTCAGAAATAAGCAAATAAAATAAATATTCGCTTTACGTCGTGCAAAATAGGTAAAATATTCACATTTCACTCATGTAGGTACCTACTTCGGTACCTACCTTTAATGTGTGTTCTGTAGATTAGATAATAGACACACAGGTCGTTCACTCCAAGTCCAAATGAAATAACATAGAAGATAGGTACTTTAAATAGAGATAGGTAAGTAGGCAGGTAAAATTTTGAAAAAAAAAAAAACTTAATATTGTTTATCGTCATGATGATGCCATCTATAGATGACAGCCGGGACCAACAACCTTTCGAAGCATCGAAGAGCGCATAGCCAGACATTAAAATTTGTTTCCTACGTGATTTGCCGGTTTAGACAAGGGTGCCTAAGTGCCTAATAGTGTAAAAATTATAGCATCATCATCTCAGCCTTTCTACCACTCCATCCACTGCTGAACCTAGGCGTCTCTTCGTCGACGCCACCCATCTCGGTCCTGTGCTGTGGTCATCCAGGCGTATTGTGAGTTATAAGATGTATCTCGATGGTCCGACGGAAGTGCGCATTACTAGCGCTTTCCTAAGTAAAGCGATACCGGGCGTGGTCCGCACTTGGATGGGTGACCACAAGTATCTTAAAAAAATATCTATCGCCAAGCGCCGGACACACTGGAAAGACGTAGGACGTGGACGGGGCGCAGACATATGCGCGTCCCCCAAGGGCGGATCCAGCTTTGGTGCCAGGGGGGGGGGTCACAGAGTCGTGATCAAGTCACAAGAAGTTATAATTTAATTTTCATAATCATAGATACAAGTAAAAAACAGGTATTTTATTAATGTATGTAAGTACTTACTGTACTTAAAAATACATATATTTAAATGACAAATGTGGTGGCGGTGGCGCGGTAAAATTCAAATTTTCGATGCGTTCGTTTTCGAATAATGCGTTTGCCATTACTATACAAAATATTATATTAAATAATTTAAATTTTGAAGGTACCTACATAAAATCTGTATTGTGACAAAAAAATATTAAAAAACATTATGTTTAACAATTTTAATTAGTGGTTTAGTGGTCCACCTAGGTCCTGGTCCCAGCCCAGGGGGGGTCATGACCCCCATGACCCCCCCCCCTGGATCCGCCCTTGGCGTCCCCAGTGTTGCCAAAGATACGGATTTGTTGGTATCTGTCACGTCCGTGCCCCGTCTTTTCTATCTTTTTTCAGAAGTCACTACGGCGGGCACCCCGTGCCGTGTCTGTGCCCCGTCTGCGTCTTTTCTATATGTCCAGCGCCTTAGATGCCTTTAGGTAGCTAGGAAAATCTAACACCAGTGTTGGTCACTTACACCCACGAAAACCAAACAATCCAGGCGTGACCCGCGACTCTGATTATGTCGGCATACAGAAGATGGGTATCTCATAGCTGGCCGTCCGAGGCTTCTCACACCCGCTCGCCACCATTCGGCTAAAGCCTAGCTCCACCTGCCATCATTCCGTTGAACCACGTGTGTAAACTAAATATTGTCGAAATAAAGACATCGGAGGAACATTTTTTGTCAATATAATATTATCGTAATACGGTTTGTCGAAGTTTAGTTTGGGACTCAAAGTTGATATAAGTACCTATTACCTACCTAAAAGAGCAAAAATGGCAAAACAACGCAAATTACACTTGCAAGTTGCAACCGAATTGACTAGGTACAGTCAGGCTTCAAAAATGGAGTCATAACTCATACTAGTTGAATGAAAAATTATGACTCCATTTTTGAAGCGTACTGTACCTAGCTTGTTTTGTTTTCAATTTGAATACTGGTCCAAATTACGACTGCCGTGAATCGATGTCAATTTATTAGATATTGCAATTTGCAATCTCATAAACTTTCATTATAAGAACTGATTCACGACAGATCATGCCCATAAAGTACCAATCTACATACAGCACAAGCAATATTAAGTTTTATTCGGTCAAGGGACCAAAGAGCTAGTCGCATAATGAAACATCACGGAATTTTAAAATTATGTAGGTAGATACATCGATGAAATATTTCTAGTAGATATTATGAGAACCCCCCGGTTGACTGGAAGAGATTCCATGATGGGATAAGTTCGCCGTTGTCTATTTACTCTTTATGTTGTTATTTTATGTAATGGCGTATTTTCACATAGTAAAATAAAGTAATTACAAAAACAAAACAAAAAATCCCGTGGAACGCTGCTTGACAGGCTGATGTCCGGGATATCTTCGGTATGGAGCCATTTGTCCGCTGGGTTGTGAAATTGAGGTGTATACAGCTAAGAGTATGCTGGCTTGACGCCGTCAAACTCATGAAGGCTGAAATGCATACCGATGGTCTTAATACCAAAGATGATGACGACCTTGCGAAGTGGAGAAATAAAGCCGGAAACTGCACCCCAGGCTTCACAGCATTACAGAGCTGAGAAGGCAACTGGGAATGAGATGAGTTTGTTCGACGCGAAGTTAGCTCTCTATTTTCACGGTTTACCCTACTACCCGTGAAAATAGAGAGTATATGTATATTTTTGCGTGCAAAGGCAGGACCTCCCTACATGAAAATAAAACTTTATCTCTTCCGAAAACGTCGAACGAAAAGAATGATAAAAACGAACGTGTATCTTTCCCATGCTTTCCGACTTCCCGTGTTACTTACTTATACAATTTTCTAAAACAAAACAATGAGTAAAACAATAGCTTTGAAACCTTCTAAAATAGAAATTTGTAGGAGTTCCTGCCCAACTTGGTAGGAAGTGGGTGATTCACCTATATTTACAACTATGAACCCCTAAAAATACGTTCCATAGAGTTTACCTACGCATAAAATTACGGTACCAGGAAAGCATACCCTAAAGGATCCATTACATGCTCATTTTACACGATATACCTAATATAAAATATGTATAGTATTGTTGGTTTAGTGTCCCATACATAACACAAGTTTAAGTTTAACTACTTACTTTAGGGCTAGCACAATCTGTGTAATCTGTCCCTATATATTTATACAACTTACACAAAAATCCTAATTAGGAACCTAGAATAGAATAGAACTATACCTAGGTTCTATTCTATTCTAGGTTCCTAATTTCCCATCACTTGTTATATATAAAGAGGTTGCCTGGAAGAAATTGCTTAGCAATAAAGGCATTTCCTAGATTATAAGATAATTATGTCCTGTATTTATTTATTTTATACAATAAAGGGTATTGTATTGTATTGTACTTACACTTATACTGTGTATGTACCCCTCATAGACCTAGAATTTTTTGAACCGAAAAAAAGGATAGAACGGGTCGTATTTCTACGCAAATTACCTACGTTACTAACTGCCCGCTTAAAAATATAAAATTGCCTTTTCAAGTTAATTAAAAAGGTGATTGGCTCATTTTAAATACAGCATAATAGGTAGCGAAGTACTTGTAGTAAATGTACCTTAATGCTATGAATGTTCTACCCTATGTTTTACCAGGCCTGTGTCACTCCCCGTTTAGGTACTGTCCCGGAAGGGAAAATATACCTATTATTACTATGCGCGCGGCGACCACTTCGAAGGAGAAAATTCAATTACATGAATCGTTTGTCCAGAGTAATAAGAATAAAATTGGCTTGCAATGGATGTCTAGGTATCTAAACGACGAGGTAAGGAGTTCTGACACGAGCCAAATTAAACCATAGCGCTAACCACATTAAGTAGATATTTTTTTAAATTTATTTGCTGAGTAAGACTTCTGTACGTGAGTACTAACTAGTACTTATTGGTTTTTAGTGGCCGACCGAATGTTCGATTTTGGTTTCGTTTTCGGTTGAGTTTCGGCAAAAACACGAGTCTCAGTTTAGTTTCGTTTTCGGCGGTAATCTTGCCGAAACTACGACCGAAACCGAACCATTCGGGAGTTTTCGCGCTGTGATCGGTCATGTTCAGCGCGTTGAAAGAACGAATGAATCCCATCAGAGCCCATGTCGTGAGTCGCTTGTTTGTTTGCTGTTCTATTGTTTTGTTGTGGTGGCGAGTTTTCGAGTGATTTATTTTGAATTTGGTAAGTTTTATCTCGTTTTATGTCGTTATAACATAAGAGCGGATATTAAACATCAAAAAAATATTCAATATGATTGATAAAAGTAAGATCAAGTTTAATCTAACCTTTAATTTTTTTTTTGATTTGCTTTACTCTTTCGCAAATGCTATACGTAAACAAACATTAGTTAGTAATGACTATAGTGCATTTTAAGGTGATTATATTATGGATTGTGTGTGTGTGTGAAGTGGCAAGTACAATAGATACTAACTTACGTACTACCAAATGTGTTTTGTGAAATTATTATCACACATAAATTAAGTAATTAAAAGAAAACTTACTAGGTACCTCCTAGATAGCCGTATATTAAAATTAATATTTAATTTCTGTTTTTCGACTTAAAACCATAATGCAATAAATTACGGAATAGTTAACCTTTAGTAAAGGAATATGAATGTCAGAGGTTGCCGTTTTATTATTTATTATCAGTTATAATAACGTTTTCTTTATTTTTCCCGCAAAATATGATCCTTGTAAGAAAGTTTTGGTTTCGGCCTAAACAGATACCGTTGCCGAAATTCGTTTTCGGTTTCAGTCGTAAAACTAGTTTCGGTCGGACACTATTGGTTTTATCATCATATTAGCCACAGGACTGATGGACATAGGCCGCTTAGGGTTTTCCAAAACGACCAGTTAGAAGCGACCTGCAACCTTACTAAGGTCGTCCGACCACCTAGTTGGACACTCACCAACTAAAATATAACTTAACTACTTATATAAATTTCATTCTAAAATATACTTCGATATATATTGTAGTGCATTATAGAAATATGGTGCAATTGAATTCCAAAATGAAGTTTCCATTCTTTTAATTAATTATTTAGGGAAGTATATTAGATAATAGATCACCAATCAATATTACCCAACTAGCTCTGTTCCAGATCGTTTAGAATACGAATACCGATCGAATACCGAATACCAAATCGAATCGAGCTATGCCACGGCGAAATTGCTTCATAATCTATTTATCGGCATGCCTCAGAAATTCCAAGATTCAGCTGAATCATAGTCTTATTTGATATCGTTAATCTATTATCTTGCCTCTAATTAGTAGTTTAACAGAAAAACAGAGTGAGCAAACACATTAATCTATGTTCTTGTAGTTCTCACGTTTTAAGTTTAGTGGCGAAGGTCAGTAATTTAATTAGGTTTTTATAATAATTTTGCATAAAGATCAGGTTAAAGGAAGGCACATAAAAATAAAAACTCATTTAGTAGCTATTTGATTGCATATTGCATAATATAGGCATGAATATTTTTGTTCAATGAAACCTACTTTTAACAACATTTATTAAACTAATTAGAAAATATTTTTTGCTAAAGTTAATTGTTTCCAACATTGTGAATGTCACGCAAACGAAAAAAAAAATCCCGATGTGATGTAAATCACGATCGCTTATCTAGAAGAGAGAAGTCTGGAGCACTGTGTCATAGGCCCTGTCTTCATCTGGCTCCAATCTCCTTTAATCCGTACTGAGAACTTTGATTAAAAACTTTTTTTTTTCTGAAATAATCTGAATATAGATTGTTGGAGAAAATTTGGCTTCATAATAAAATTTTGTACGTTGTTTTTTTTTTTTTTTTCTAAAAACTTATTTATATTTGGACAATGTTCAGTAAACATCAATGCCCGTGATTATATACCTTAAATTCGTATGATAAACCTAGAAAAAAAAGCATTTTCCGTGTCAAACAAAACAGCACGAAGGTTGTCTGTGATTAACTTTGTTTCTATAAAAACCCAAGTGCCAGTACCGGTTACAATTTTTTTACAAAAAAAATTACCGACCGGCTTTCCAATTATTCATAGAACTAGTTTGACGGAAGCGAAACGTTTGTCTAATTGCTCTTTAATATTTGCATACTCTACCTACTATAAGTCAATTTGCTTCTTTTTCCTTGCGTGACGGTGGTATGCATGGTCACGTCACGTGAAGACCTGACCACCGTAACTATTTGTTATTAAACAAAAGTGGCCGTTTTTCGCAAATGTGCGTAAAAAAGCTCCACGTTCTTACTTTAAACTGTAAACAGTAGTTCATAAAATAAATTGAAGGGTTATCTAAAACCGCATGAGACTAGATGTCAAATGACATCTCCGTTTCCTTTCAAATAATTTATTTCAAATGGGGGCAACACTGGACGTCGAAAAATTCAAGTATCCCCGAAGGCGAGGTTTAGCTGATAAGCGATGAAACTGTTTTTCTAGTTCCATTTTTTTTTTGTTTTTATTATTTAGGAACAATTGTTAAAAAAATACACGATATACCCAAAAATATAGTTTGGTGAATGTGCTATGTATCACACAAAGGGTTGTTCTTTAGTCGATCAAATTGAATGCTGAAAATAAGCTATATAAATTGCTAAAACGAATTTGTAGTAGTACTTATTATACTTACTAATTTTGAATATATCTTTATATGAAAATATTACTCGTGAAGTATTACCAGAGTGAATGTGCTTAATTATAAAGTAATTTAAGATTAAATAATTTTTCAAAACTAAAAACCGACTTAGCCCCCAAACTACACAACCGATTTTAATAAAATTACTATGGGACCACTTGGACAGTATAACAATTTAAAAAAAAAAATTCCATATCAGTCCACACGCGTCTTCCAGTAATCAGTGAACATACATATAAAAAATAAAGGATCGCGACGAATTGATAACCTCCTCCTTTTTTTTAAGTCGGTTAAAAAAGACCGCTAAAATCTGCGTTCCGTGTCAATCTGCGTTTATTCCGTGATTTGCGCTTCTAATTCAGTTTCAATCCCTGCGGGGCTTGTCGCGGATCGCCCCGCACCTCATCCCCTTTGAGTTTCGAAAAAGCTTCTAAATAAATCACTAAGAATATTTACGCGCACCACACGACAATTACTTGTCGTCGTCAATGTAAAATGGACTTCAAAGCATTTTTTTTTACAAATTCCCACCAAAATGGCGGTTACAGGCGCAGGTACAAATAATGCGCCGACGACCGCCATTTTGGTTCAATTTACGTGTTGTGTACACAACTTATTTGTGTCAGATGCTTTTAGACAGCTTAAAAAATTTGACACCAGTGGCCACTTGCACACCCTAAAAATAAAGAACCTACCGACGCACCAATTTTGCGCTATCCGCTTCAAAAAGGTTCATTACTTTATTTGTTTATTTACTGGTCGCTTTCACCTTTCATTATGCATAGTAGACAATCAATTCGAGCAGGTCCAATGAATGTGACGATGGTTAGTGGGGTACGACGGGCGACGCGAAATGCGAGTGGCTTGATTGCTTGGATGTCGTGGCAATTGTTTCTGTTTTTTTTTGGCCAGTGTTTTTGGTTTTTTTTCTTGGTACTGTTCGGACAAAAACATTTGTTTTAGTTACCTTTGTAGAATGTAATAGTTGTCGCCTGAATTATGCCTGATTAGTGGACAGTCACTTCGAGCAGGTCCAATGAATGTGACGATAGTCGGGTAAAAGGAGCGATACGCAATGCAAGCTTGATTGGTTGGCAGTTTTTTTCTTTTTATTTAAGGAATATATGAGTTATATAGAATGCGCTAACAACTTGTCAAAATATGTAAAGTACTCTAGTTACCGAATTCTATGTATAAGATAATTTTTCAAAACTAAAAACCGATTTTGATAAACTTTCCATGGTACCACCTGGAAAGTATACCCTTTCAAAGAAAAAAAGAATTTTAGAAATCGGTCCAGGCGTATTTGAATTATCAGTGAACATACATAAAAAATAAATAAAGGATCGCGACGAATTGATAACCTCCTCCTTTTTTGGAAGTCGGTTAAAAAGATAAAACGTCCGATTATTATCATTCAAGTTTCTCCAATGAAGCCTTGCACTAGAAGGGTTAAATTATAGGACGTGTAAAATACCTGCATAAAACAATGAATTTTAAAATCTTTTAATGGAATTTCCTTGTCGCACCTTATACGGCGACTGCACTGTAATATATAGGAGCTCAAGAATAGATAATGCTAATGGGAACTGAATGAAGACCAGCTGAGCTGAGCGTGGAGTGGAAAACAATATACCTACCTACAAGTTCGTTAACCCTTTCACCACGAACGTCGGATTTATCCGACAAACGTTGTCGTGCCCATTCCGCGAGCGTCGGATATTTTCGAGGAAAAAAAACGCTCGTTTTGCACATAACTTAAGTATCCACATCCCTTTTCGGTTGTAGGTATTTATTTAAGATTTCATACCCCTCGCGCTGGGGGCACGGCAACTGATATAAAGTCTCGCGGTGAAAGGGTTAAAATAGTAAGGTGTACTACCTTCAAGCTATTTTTGGAATATTTTATATGTGGCGGACCAACCACATTCAACGGACAGGCCGCTGGTTCTTGAAGGACGATGGTGGTCCGTTTTCCTACCTAGGTACAAAGCGACACAAATAAGTTGAACAAAAATGGCGGACTTCAAAGCAATTTTGTTCGAATTCCCGACACGTAAATTATTCATCGTATCCATTTTTCTTTACGATTTACAATTATTGGAAATCTGGTAAAATAATACTCAAGTAATTCTTTTTTTACTACAACAATTGAGTATTTATTACGCGTTTCTTACTAATAATATCGATCTTTTACAAGGAGTTGCGCTATAATGATAAAATTGACCATAACAAATGTTGGGAAATAAATCTTACCAACCAAAACCGATGAAATCTTCAAACGTTTTTACTTAAAAAGATTTTGTACTGATTCGACCAAAACAATTGATTTTTTATCGATATATATTTTCATGACATAAATGACTCCAATAATTAATTAGTCAAGGTAGTTAGCGGAATCAAATACTTTTATATTTTATGCAATATATTACGGAATTACTTAAATAACGAATAAATATTATGTTATCTCTAAATAAAAATATATATGTAGAATGCGTGATTTTATTACCGACCTCTCTATTACAAACTATAACTCATAATACCACTAGTAATAATAATGAACTCGGTGACAAGTCTACTCCCTACAATCTACATAGTTTTACGACCGGAGGATGCTCGTAATTCCGTAGTTCATTGCCCCGCTTGTCGCCGAAAGTAGAGCCAACCTACGCAAATTAAGAAGTCATTATGTTTAAACTGTATTTAAATTGATAGTCGTTTAACCACATTATCATTTAGACCGGTAGAAAGCTTCTTGTTTTTGTTAGATTCTATGCGTATTGAAGGATCTTATTTTCTACCGTTTTCGAAAAATGAGTGATAACACCCTTCACAGACTCTAAAATATCACACGTTATGTTTCAGTTTGATCGTCCTATCCTGCTAATTCCCTTCCAATGTGGCCTTATCCTGAATCCTGCTCCTGTAACCTTCCTGAAGATGAGAAACTCAAGACATCGCTTCCTATTCCCGGCAAATAAAAATTGATCATTTAAGTGTTTATTATTTCTGCCACTGCCGCCTCGTACGTTCGCTTTTAGACCTTGTTATTATCGCTTCGCGAGATTACAAATGCCTGTTGGTTTTTGCTAGGAATCACACGGGCTTTTGTAGTTGAAATTCACACCCCAGAGCGTTTCGGCCGGGTTTTTCAGGGTATTGAAGTTACTAAGTGAGATTACAAATGGCTGTTCATTTCGTACGGGCTTTTGTAGTTGTAATCAAAAATCCAGACCGGCCCCGGCCGAAACGCTCTGGGGTTTGGAGCGTAAGTTTCAACTACAAAACCTTGTGTACTTCCTTGCCGAAATCAACAAGCATTTGTAATCTCGCTACCTCTTCAAGTGTACATTAAAATTCATTGCTTTAAAGTCTGCAGTAAAAAACAGAATTATTTTATATAACCTACAAACTCGTAGCTAACCCGCTGCAATAATAAATTACGTCACGACAAGTAAAAGTGAACTAAATCAGCGGTCTGCAACGGCCGCGTCATTTTGCAGCTGCGTAAATAAAATACACCGCACTGCGTCCACAACTAGTCTTTACCTACCACTCTTCTTATTTGTTATTTTTATACTAGCAACCTATCTTTTTGACGACCTCTGTGGCCTAGTGGTCACCATGCCAGACTAAAATTCCGGAGATCCCGGGTTCGATTCCCGGTCAGGTCAAGATGGAGAATGATCGTTTTTAAATTGACCTGGGTCTTGGATGTTTATCTATACAATATGCAACAAAAACCGTGTCCGATCCTTGTAGGAGCAACTCAGACCGTCAATATGAACAACTTTTCCTATGGGACCAATGCCGGACGTCCCACACTACGTTTTCCATTTCTGTGATACCATTCGGTGACGGCCTTACTCCACCTTCCATCGTTCCTTCGAGCCAGGTCTCCTGCCCAGTTCCACTTTAGAGTCGCAACTCTGGAGTCCACATCTTACCTACTTAATTTAGCCCGGTGGAGATATACTGATCCAACTGTAACACAGTGTCAGGCCTGTGTCACTCCCCGTTTAGGTATCGGAAATCTACCTACATTATTACTATGCGCGCAGCGACCACTTAGAAGGGGAAAATTCAGTTACGTGAATCGTTTGTCCAGAGTAATAAGAATGAAATTGGCTTGCAATGGATGTCTAGGTATCTAAGCGAAGAGGCGAGGAGTTCTGACGGGAGCTAAATTAAATCATAGCGCTAACCACATTCAGCAGATATTTCTTTGAATTTCTTTTCTGAGTAAGATTTCTGTGCGTGAGTACTAGTACATATTCTGTGACAGTGACAATGTGGGCTAATGACCAGACTATGACACACCTCCCCTGCCCATCGTGTCCCACCAGTTGCACTAAACGTGACCTATATGAGGCCTCTGACAACGGTGTGAAAGTGGCAATCATTTTTTTTTCTCAATACGTTTATTGGAAAAAAAAATGTTTTTATTCTGAGCTTTCGACACGAGAAGAAGAAGACCTACTTAATAATAATCATCATACAAGTGTAACCTCCACCTTCTCAAGTCAACGGCCTGTAAGCAAACAGGCTGAGTCCATTGTTCAAGATTTTACATCTTGTTAACAAAGAAAATATGCGCCCGCGCAGACGCCGCCGAGAGCCGCTGAGATTTCGTTTACTTAGGATTTAGGTAGTAGCATTTTACGCAAAAGGCATTAAGATATGGATCATTATTTAATCTTATGGTATTATTAAATAATTTATTTTGTTGATAAACGTAATAGGGAAAAATAAGAATTATAATGCAACTTTTACGTTCTTAATTAGTTTATTTCGTTGATAAACTAAAGCTCCATCGGCTTAGTATAGAAGGTATGTACTTACAGAACACTTGACTAAAAATATATTTTTCAAAGTGGGTTTAAATTTAAAACCACAGTAGAACAATAAACGAATGTGCGAAAAAGGTTTAGTAGTAAAATGGTTCAGGGTATACGAGCAAGCACTTTACGAGCAAGTGTGTTAAAAATTATATGTATTAATCTACGACCTGCGATTGAGAAGCAGACTGTAAAGAATAATAAGTTAATAAGATAAGAATAACTGCTTCTTTACGAATGTCGATCTAGTGTGAAAGAAATAGTTAACTATCTTGGGAACACCATTCAAGAGAAATATAAAAACATTACGCTCTTTTGTTGGAGCAATCGGTGTAAAAACAATGGTGTTACGTCATTGCTTTACCGATAACGTCCCAGTCAATGACATTTAAGTGTAAATCACCTAGCTAGGGAAAATTAACAATGAATAGGCAATGAAGTTTTTCTCGGCTTTCTATATATTATTTTTTTATTTAATTTATTGCACTTAAATCTTAAGATTATAGTACAAAGGTACAACTTAATGCTGAGCATTGTCTACCAGTTCACTTTTGGGACGTAGCAGAAAAATGGTAGATGGGGTGAAATAATATATGTAATATAATGTGCAATAAAGTTGAAATAAAAAAATACATCATTTATATTTATTTAATAATTTTACACACAGATTAACAGTATATATACACCGAAATATCTGCATGCTAGAGACTTCAAACATAATAATTAAAATTAATTGTCAACCAACTACTCGTACTTATAAAAACATGGTTCTCTTATTGACGTCACAATTATAATAATGAATATTAATGAATACATTATAATCGTTTCATGTCAATGCTTAAATAATGTTATTAATGGAATTTAAATAAGTTATCATTATCATCATCTAAACGTATTACTGGTTGCTTCCTCAGCGGTAACGTTTCAGAGCCCGAGGTCCGCTACCGCTACCGCTAACAATCAAATAATTGGCCAAGTGCGTGTCGGGCGACGCGCAGTGTAGGGTTCCGTAGTTAAGAATGCCAACTTTGAGTTCATGCCACTAAAAACGTCTAAAAACTAATTTTCTATTGAATTTGTATGAAATTTTCCTTTTCCGAATACATTTTATAAGTTGATCGCCTATAACTTTTTAATTTGTAAACCCTACTTAGCTCTGATAGTTTTCCTTTAAATTTCGTTATATTTGCTATAGCTGTGAATTTTTTCACGTGTTCATATATAACCGTTTTGCAGATAGAGGGGGGACACTTGACTCTAACAAAAATGTTCACTTTAAAACCAAATATTTCAGAAATGGATCCCTAAATCGAAAAACGATGTTTGCAAGCTCATAATATTTTTGAAAGACCTATTCAACGATACCCCACATCATTGGTTAGTCGACAAAATAAAATTGACTTTTGACTTTACTTGTATGGGAGCTACTCTAAAAAAAAAATGTTTTTCAATGTTTTACTTTACCACTTTTTCCTCATAATTAATATACATACCTATACCAAATTACAGCTATCTAGTACTTATAGTCGCTGAGTAAAACCGCAGACGGAGAGACAGACAGACATGGCGAAACTATAAGAGTTCCTTGTTTACTACGGAACCCTAAAAACATAAAATTATTTTTGATTGTCTATACCAGAGGTTCCCAAACTTATTTTGTCAAACGCCCACTTTAAAAAATCTGTTATTTTGTAGCGCCCCCCAATTTTTTTCACCATAAAAACCTGAATCACATATTTGTCTTGCCTATAGTTTAATTCAACCTATATTCTAAACGAGAGAGCAATAATAATACATACACCAGTACATTAGCGTATCTTTTATAAAAAATAACAATAATCAACATTGTTAATTTTAAATAAAAAAATAGCAATAATAATACAATTTTACAATAATAAAGAGTATTGGAAGTGGGGACCTCACCTGCGAAACTTTAAAACACGAAATTTTTTCAGTGTTTGATTCCTTTAACGATATAAATAGCGTTGTGAACGCATTAAAATAATAAATATTAATTACATTTTTAGTTTATATTTGTACAATAAAAAAGGATATAAATATGAACTAATAAATGGATGTCGTGTAGTAAGAGGATTTTAATTTCAGTGAATTTTAAAATATGAAATAGCTGAAGTTATAAATCACTCATTGCTTAAATCACATCAGCGCCCCCCAACTTTATTCTGGGCCCGTTACCGCCCCCCTTAAAGCCTCCAGCGCCCACAAGGGGGCGTTATCGCCCACTTTGGGAAAGACTGGTCTATACTAAAGTGTGCAGCAGCCCCGGGCAATTTGTATGGGAATGTCGATTTTTATTATTGCATGATATTTTGTTTCATTATACTATAGTGGATGGTTCTATTTATTACGGATATGTTCCTTCTACGTTGGGTATGTTAAAAATAAGGAAGAGTATCCCCCAAATATTATCATCGCGCAAAACGGCCCCTTGCATTTTATGTCGCATTGTGTAGCGTCATCTGTCAACCCATGTCCGCTATGAAGCAGCGTCACACAACAGCCATTGATTGGTCCAGCACTTAGGAATTTTTGCATGTCATTATACTATAGTATAGTATAATGACATGCAAAAATTCCTAAGTGTAGTATAGTAACTATACTTACTTGCAAAAATTACTCACAAAATCCTAGTTTGTGAATAACGATTTTATTCCTTGAGAACACCTTTAGAATCTAGATCAAATAAAATGCTAGCTTGGAAAAATATCTAGCAGCTTGCTTGAATATTCAAGGTTTAATATCAATTATGAAATCCAATATTCACGACCTAGTCTGAGGTTCCGATACCAAGGTCAAGTGTCAAGACATTAGACGACGGATCCGGTCCAACGGGGCTGCCTCGTCTATAAATATTACTGGGTCAGACAAAATCGATATCCTTACTCGTGGCAAGGGGCTTCGACTGCGGAGGTGCCCGGGAGCCAGAGCACCCACGAGGAGCAATAAGTGAAACTAAATACAAATGCGTTTTTATTAACGAACTACTTAGTGATGTTTACTGGTGCCTGTACTGTGGAAGCCTTTATTAACATTTTTAATAACTGATTTTATTATGTAAACTGACTTAAACCGGCAATTACTTATTATCAGAAAAAGCTAGGTAGCATAGTTTATTCTATTATAATAAAGTAATTTTTAAAGTCGGTATTTTACAAAAAAAGTGTGCATAGTAAGATTTTGATTTCTTAATAGTTGTTAATGTCCGATCATTTAGATCGAACATTAACAACTATTAAGAAATCAAAAGAGAAACCATTATCAAGTAATGATATAAAGTGAAATCAAAATAAAACCAATTATCAAGTGATAATATTAAAATAAAGAGTACATTTGTCTTCAATTCGTAGGAACTTTTCGGTAAAATCATAAGTCCACGGTAACAAAAGTGATTGAATAGATGATCTTGCTATTCCAACTGAGGATTCTCGGATATTACACATCCTGCAAATACTATTATAAATAAATGAATGAAGAGCAACCACGAGCTTTCCTTCAAGCAAAGATACTTCAAGTGATAGTAACCGGCTAAGTGCAAGTCGGACTTGCGCACGAAGGGTTCCGCATTATTATCAATAAAAAAACACTGTTGTTTCATTAGAGCCCCTCTTAAATATTTATTTTATTCTGTTGTTCGTATTTGTTTTTTTAGCGGCAACAGAAATATCATATGTGGAAAGTTCAACAGTCTAGCTATCACAGTTCATGAAATAAAGCCTGGTGACAGACAGACGGATGGACGGACGGACGGACGGACGGACGGAGTCTTCGTAATAGGGTCCCGTTTTTGCCCCTTGGGTACGGAACCCTTACAAATTAAAAACTATATACGTACCTATTTCGTCATTCGGTAAAAATAAATTATTTGACCTGCATACTTTGATTTTTTGGGACAGGAAGGACGTTTTTTTGGCAGGGAAATACACTATCATGTGATTTTTATCCCGAATGGGACAAAGAGAGCAATTTGGGGGCACCCCCCACACCCGCCCACAACCCCCCGTCCGTTCTGTATGTTCTACCATAGACCATAAGGACACACACGCGTAAGCGTCGTGTCTGCGCCCTGTCGGTGCCCCGTCTTTTCTGTGTTCTGCTTTGCGACGCTTGTATACATTTTATATGAAACAGATGCGGAACAGACATATGTCTGTGCCCCGTCCACTTCTTACGTCTTTTCTGTGTGTCCAGCGCCTTAGGGCCCTAGATTCTATCTACCCTGCATGATACTCGTAAGATAAAAATTTGACTAGTATTTATTTACCAGAACTAATCTTGTGTTTATTAGTCCCCTGATCCCCTTTAACAACAAATTACACTCTAATCGTCACTTCACTTCCCTCTACATGCGTATTAGGGCAGGGGTAAGTACAACAAACTTCCTCCCTAGGGGAACATAAACTGCACTTGTGCACAAAGAGGCGCCTTGCGAGGGTGCGAATGTGACTTTTAATCCTAGGTCACCCTTGTTTTATTGTGTTATTTCAGGTGCGTGTCGAATGATAAGAACTAAAGATTTTAAATGTCAGGCTCTTTAAGAAAAAAAATTATAAATGGCTTGTTGACAAAAACTTTTATAGCCTCAGACAATTCTTGGACTACTAATATTTGCATGCTATTACTACTAGCAAAACATGTTTGTTCTTTAATATTTATTGTAAGACCTATATTACCATGCTTTAAGCTAATAAAGATATGATTATGATTATGATATGCGCAATCGCGAATCTCTCTCTTACTATATTAATTTTCCAAAACTATAAACAGACTTCTCCCCCAAACAACAAAATTAATAAAATTTAAATGACCACATTTCATGACAAATATACCCTTTCAAATAAAACAGACATAAAAGACAGACAGACACCTTGTGTGTCTGTCTGATAACACCCCTCTTTTTACATTGAGGGTTAAAAAGAGAAGGTGACAGATTGCGGGAGGAATTCTTGTTTTGGTTAGATAATTGTTTAAACCAAGTCAGTTTAGTCTGCATTTTGATTTGAAATGTTTAGGGGTGAACGTGAATTAAGCCGGGGTTTTAGGGTTCCGTAGTAAACAAGAAACCCTTATAGTTTCGCCATGTCTGTCTGTCCGTCCGCGGTTTTACTCAGCGACTATAAGTACTAGAAAGCTGTAATTTGGAATAGGTATGTATATTAATTATGCGGAAAAAGTGGTAAAATAAAATATTGAAAACATTTTTTTTTAGGGTAGCTCCCATACAAATAAAGTCAAAAGTCAATTTTATTTTCTCGACTAACCAATCATGCGGGGTATCGTTGACAAGGGTCTTTCAAAAATATAATGAGCTTGAAAACACGTTTTTAGATTTAGGGATCCGTTTCAGAAATATTTGGTTTTAAAGTGAAAAATTTTGTTATAGTCAAGTGTCCCCCCCCCCCCCCCCCCACTATCTGCTAAACGGTTACATATGGACACGTGAAAAAATTCACAGCTATAGTAAATATAACGAAATTTAAAGGAAAACTATCAAAACTATGTAGGGTTTACAAATTAAAAAGTTATAGGCGATCAACTTATAAAATGTACTCCGAAAAGGAAAATTTCATACAAATTCAATACAAATTAATTTTTAGACGTTTTTAGTGGCATTAACTCAAATTTGGCATTCGTAACTACGGAACCCTACATTGCGCGTGGCCCGACACGCACTTAGCCAATTATTCTTTATTTTCCTGGCAAGTAAACTTGTGTCATTGTCGACTTAATTTTGGTGTGCATCTGTAATAAGAAGGAAATACGAAGGAAATGGTAGTTTAAAATTATCAAAATCGTACGTAGATACAGACACGTCAAACTTACCTATTACACCCCTCTTTTTTGTTCGGGGTTAAGAAGCATTTATCCAAAAGCTTATGACCGTGAACGTATTTCCAATTTCTTACGGTAGGTAGAATTGTCTGAAGACTGACTCAGTGTAAACAGAGAGGTCGCAGGGTCAAGGACAGCCGGCGGCATAATATGACTGCACCAAAGGCGATTCCTTCTTTGCTCCTTTTTATACAGAATATGAATCTTCCTCTACGAGATAAGCAACGACCGGAATAAGGTAGAGTTATTAATGTACTTACATTGATTTCATACAGCGAAAGAAGAAAGCGGATATGCCTCAAATCCCGAAATTAATTTTAAAGAGCAGAAAAATCTCGTGGTTTATTAAATAAAAAAGTAGTTTACGTTGCCAATATGCAAAGACTAATAAAAATAGTAATCTAAATATTTATTAACATTGTATGTTAATTATCTTTGTTTTATTTGTATGAGGTTTTTATTATTATTTATTTGTAATTTTGTTGGCAACAAACACGGGATTGACTTTTGATTAGAAATCCCTGGAAGATCCATATTAATATCAACATTTCGATGCTAGTACATAAATAACTCTATCTCCTCGACCTCTGGCGATAAGTAATAATTTTTTTTCTTAAGTTTTTATTGTGAGACTTAGCAAATGATTTCTTCCAAAAAAAAATTATTTTGGCATTTCAACATCATAAATGTAGGCAAAGCCATACTGCTAAGATCTCATTATAACTAGCTATCTATTATCCCGCGACCTTGCCTGTGCCGCAGCACGACCCTATTGTTATACAAATGCCTCTGAAGCCACGCCAACTTTCAGCTCAATTGTCAAAGGATCATTTGAATCTGTTTAGCCGCCATTGGAGTTTATCGTAATATGTCCTATTCTTTGAAGGACTTATTATTTTTTTTTTTATTCTTTTTACCCGACTGAGCCAGAAGGAGGGTTATGTTTTTCGAGAATATGTATGTATAATTGTTTGGCACGGCGGCACGATATATTTTAGCTTTAGAAGTTTCGTAAGATTCGTATTTACTGTGAAAGTGACGCTGGGTATATCCAAATAAACAAAACAAAATGGCGACTTTTTGGCGCCAAATTCAAATGTTTGGCACGCTCTGCAGCCTGAACGGCTCGATGGATTTTAGCTTGAGAGGTGTCATTAGATTCGTATTTGCTGTGAGAGTGTCACTGGGTATGTCAAAATAAAAAAAAAAAAATAATAATGGCAGTCGGGTATTTTGTTTTTGTCATAATTACTTGTTTTAAGAATGTTTACGGAAGGTGTAAAATAAAAGCCTCAGATCAAAGGAATTAGCTTTTTCAGGTGTGATTTTTGGGCCCATGAGGACAAAAAAAATCTGTAGTAATGTAAATTTAATTAAAGCTATAGGTAAGTATTAATATTGAACTTTGGCAGGAACGGAGTTCTTTTAGAAATCGTCTAAGGGAAAATTTTTGTGTTGTAAAAACTTAGTAATTTCTTCACGAATAGGGCATTTTCAGAATTTAATATAAGGTCATTTTGCCAATATGTCCAAACATCGAAAAAACCTCTGAAACCTTGCCAAGTTTCAGCTTTTATTTGCTGTCCATTTAAATCGCAATAGGGAACTACAAAGGAATCCTGTTTTGCTTTGTGATAGGCAAATAATTTTACGTGCATTGTTTGGCGACTCTTGGTTTTGCGAATCGTTTGTGTCAACAGGGCATGTAGGTAGTTTCAATAAACAAGTAATTATTGCAAAAATAAGATACCTGACTGACTTTTTTTGTATTTTTTTTTATTTTGATATACCCAGGGTCACTTTCACAGTGAATACAAATCTAACGAAATCTCTCAAGCTAAAATTAATCGAGCCGTTCAGGCTGCAGTGTGTGCCAAACAATTATACATACATACATACTCTGGAAAAACATAACCCTCCTTCTGGCGCAGTCGGGTAAAAAAAGACTTACACAGAGACACAACAGAGAACAGTATATTAACAAAAAAATACTTGATACGATCAAAATAGTATGTAAATAAATAAGTTAGTTATCGCAGCCTGAGGTGTGTGGTATATACTTTTTCATCGTCCAAGTGCAAAGAAATGGAATAAAGGAAGTAGCTAATTCCTGCAATCTGAGTCATTATTTTATTCCCTCGGTGTGTAATCATAAATTTGATAAAAGTTTTAAAACTTCTAGGACTTAAATTAGTTTTACTTTTCAAAAGTTTGACGTTAATTGCTTAGTTATTTAACAATAATATTTAGAATTGAAACAATACAATAAACATTCAATGTGTACATTTCAATCACGTCTGTGAAATCAAGTGGAACCGCGTGTTTATTGCAAGTATTTGCAAGAATTGCTTTTCTTAATTGGCTGGTCTTGTTAGGCAACAGAAAAACCTACGAACTGCCAATGACGCGATGGCGAACGATATGACTTAATTCATTTATTGAAGCATTCCTTTGTGGTGAACTTGAATTTTATGATTATTTTAACGAGGCACATGATATTAGTTCACATTATTAATCGATTACGTACAGTTATCGGTACTGATTACGATAAGATGTAGTATAACCGGCCAAGTGCGAGTCGGACTTGCGTTTAAAGGGTACTATTATCTACAAAAATCCCGTTTGTTGTATGGCAGGCTTACTTAAATATTTATTTCATTCTGTTTTTAGTATAATAAAATTTCAACTGTCTAGCTGTGGACCGTTCATGAGATACAGCCTGGACACAGACGGTCAGCGAAGGAAGACTTAATAATTTAAGTAAATAAATAAATTACAAGGTCCCGATTTTGTCCTTTGAGTACGGCACCCTAGTTCACTCAACCTTTCATGAGACAGATACTGTCTTATTATTAAACAGGGACTTCAATTACTTGGTTGAAACCAAAGAGCAAAAAAAAAACATTCCTCCTTAATCTTTGGTTGAAAACATTATCCGTCCAAATCAAGTTGACATTGATATATGAGGATGAGATAGTGTCGTTTTACTAGATGTCAACTTGTTAAGGGTGGATATTGTTTAATCCTAGTGGTACAGTGACATTCTGACTATAATGTTATGCTTATCAGTTTTGAGCTGTCCCATTTTAAATTCAATTACGATTTTATCGCAATTAATAGTTGTACTAACTATTTGTTACATTTTAATCAACGAGCTATCATGTACTTTCATTTTAATAAAGGGTAAAGACTAAAGTTAGACCTTTTATTATTTTTCTTATAATAATTTTTCAAAGCTATAAACCGACTTTACCACCAAACTACACAACCGATTTTGATAAAATTTAGTACCAAAGTATACCGTTTCAAACAATAACAATATTCGAAGTGGATTCAGGCGTCTTCGAATAATCGGTGCACATACATAAAATGGAAGTTATAATGTCGGTGTAAATTTATAATTTGCATTTATTACTTAATTTTTTAATATTTATATTTATATACATATTTTGTGTAAAGTTTATGTAATTAAATACATCCTAATTCATTCCTTTCGATATACTTATCTAGTTAAATTTGCACCCAATCTACCATTTTTTCTGCTACGTCCCAAAGGTGAACTAGTAGACAATGCTTAGCACCTTTTGTACTATAATCTTAAGATTTAAAGTGCAATAAATTAAATAAATAAATAAAAAAAGATCGCAACGAATTGATAACATCCTCCTTTTTAGAAGTTGAGTATTTATTTACTCTCCAAAGCGCCTGTTTTCACTGCTATAACTTCGCTAAACCGTTTTAACTCAACACTCCCACGTATTGTTAGTCTGTCTAATTACTGCAAACACATAAAATCTATTGAATTAAATCCAGATACTGACGTGAGAAAAACTTGTAGAAACGGTCTTAAATTACTTATTTAATGCTGACAGTCCTGACAGAGAAGATAGTCGAGATGTTCGTAAAAGAGAATGGATATGGGCCACAGGGCCAGTAATTAATAAGACATAGTAATAAATTCCCGCGCAGCAGAAAAATGCTTATAATGAAAGGGGCAGTGTAATAAAAACTATTAAAATAATCAAACCTTCTCCGCATTATTATATATTATAATGCTTATCACTATGGGGCAGGATAGCCGTCAACAGCAGACTCGTTCTTGCAGAGTCATGTAGACCACCCAGGTCATGTAGTATAGGTTACAGTGCCGTTAACAGTGTTCTTCCAGAATCATATAGACCACTTAGGTCATGTAGTTAGGTAATGGTGCGGCGGCACCCCTAGCCGAGTAGCCACCAACTGTGTACTTTCAGAGAGTCATGTAGGTCACCCAGGTCATGTAGTATATATAGTTTATGACGTCGCACTTAAACTATCTACATACATGAATGACCTGTCCGGGGTAGCCAAATTGGTCGCTTTCGTCACTTGGTTAAAATAGACCCCAGATAAATCAACTGTACTAGATGAATTACCCCGGGTGTACTAAAGTAAATGTCCCTCAATTTTTTTTATGGGTTGTGGTGCCTTTATCAGACCACTTAGGTCATGTAGTTAGATAATGGTGCGGCGGCACCCCTAGCTGAGCAGCCACCATCAGTGTTCTTCCAGAGAGTCATGTATGCCACCCAAGTCATGTAGTATAGGTTATGATGCCGCACCTTAACTATCTACATGACCTGTTCATAATTCGGGGTAGCCAAATTGGTCGCTTTCGTCACTTGGTCGATGAACCTCAGATCTGTAGGTGAATTCCTCCGTGTATATTAAAGTAAATGTCCTTAATTTTTTTTATCTACTTTTGTAATATCCATTTTTGCAGGACTTTTAGCCGGGGTACTTTGCGGTACTTGTGAGAACGCTCTAGACTAGATTAGTGATGTGCCGCCAAGAAATTCTCTGTTCTCGGAAATTCTTTATTGAAAATTTCCTGATATTTTCAACATTTCTCGAGAATTTAAGTTGAAAAATTTCTTGTAGATCTTTCTTGCGAGGAACTTCTCAGAAATTTTCCAGACGGTTTCGGAAATTTCTCGAAATTTTTAAGAACGGCACATCGTTTCTCTAGATTGATTCTGTGTCATATTTAGACCCCGTTATCTTGTCGCATTGACATTACTTTCTTTTAGGTATTGATACTCTTAATTTATAGACTATTGAAATATCGTTGGTATTTAATTGTACTTGAGTTATATGTCACTAACAATGAGTCAAAGATAATCACTACTAACTGATAAAAATGTGATAAATAATAATGGCATTAAAAGAAGCCACGGGTAAAAATTAATAAAAATATGGCTAAGATATGACTTATTATAATTGTCCCACTACCTTACAAAAAATGTATACAATTCTACATCGTCCGTGTAACTAAAGGACGTATAGGGTTTTGGTGAGTATTAAAAGCCGATATCAGTATGTTGATAAATTAAATGTTTCAATCCCTAGAAAAAGTGACGTCTGTGCGACAAAACGAGGTCTAGTCTAATATTCGTACGGGAACAAACTAAACGAACAGAGAATTTTACTTGTTTCCAGCATTGTTGTATGGATTTGTGCTCCTTTGTTTCGCATACTTCATTATTCAACCTAATTACAGCTGACATAGAAAACGTAATAAGTCAACTAGGGTTGTGAAAAAAATAATATTATGAAAAACATCTATTAAACATCGGCTTATTCTTTGGAAAATATCAATTTTTCAATAATTAAAAACAAATCGATTATTATAAAATCGATTTATCAAGCGAAAATAACAATCGATTATTATAATAAACGATTTTTTTATGTCTAATGTGACATCCCTACGTCCAACGTCCAACTTGCCGTGAACGAAAACTGGAACACTTTCTTTTCGTGTGAAGAAAAAATGTAAACTAGTAAATTATAGGCTGTTCGTACGCTGTTTATTAGTTATAATGGAATTGATGAGTGCTTGGTTCTGCTTTGGTTTATTTCGACGGGGAAACGGAAAGAGTTAACATTGTAAATTGTAAATCAAGAGGCTCTAATCCGACGATTAGACGAAGACGTCTTGAAGATGAAGACATTCATCGTTTACTTATTTTTATTTACACATTTTTCTAAACGTCAAACCAAATATTTTTATAGGATTTGTATAAAATGCAGACCGATAACGTCATAGTTTCTCGGAGTCAAATAGCGCTCTAATTATCAGTTTTTCTGCAATAACTAATAAATCTAAAATTACGTTTTTTTTTTTTCAGTACAAATTAATTTATTTTTGACCCAGGAAAATACCCAATGTATGGAGTACATGTACTTCATGGCCTAACAGATTAACCACAGAAAAAATAAAAAAATCTTATTATACATGTAGTGTCTGAAAGTTTCACGGCTCTCAAGATTACTTTATGTAAAATAAGAATCAGAAATTCCTCAAGGAATGACTGATAGTGACGACGAAAATGAATTTCTAATCAACCTTTTTTATTATTAGTTAATAAATACTAAATTTTTTTATAAGAAAAGTTTGTCGTTTCGACCAAATCGATCTCGATGTTGTAATAGCTGAGAATATCTAAAGTTTGTTGTGAAACATGAGATAGTTTCGATGTCTAGATTATCTTATATTTTATAAATAACGATATAAACTCGTAATTGATTTAAAAGACAAATACAAATCAGTTATTATTATAGTCTGATAATGATAACCTTTCGTTTCAGGTAGGGTTGTCATCAGTACGGCTTTAACCGGAAATGTTTGGCATTTTCGAGTCGAGTCCGGCAAAATATTTGTGTCCGGCTTTTGTTAGGCTTTTTGTCTAAGCGGACGGCCTTTTTTTAGGCCTCACCACAACTATCTTACACAAAATCTTGATTTCATATGCCTTTCGGGCTTTTGAGGCTAAATGGCCGGCCTTATTCAGCACAAAGTCCGGCTTATTATTTTAACAGATGGCAACCCTAGTTCCAAGGCCCTAGGCAATGTTGATTAGAGAATTAATTCTTATTCGCAAATACCTCTCAACAAAGGGAGGATTTACTCACTACGCTGCTGAACAGACGGGTTGGTGATCGCAGTAGATGATATGAAATATAGTATCTGCTCATTACTCTGTATGAAGTCTTTGCATTGCACAGGAGACGGTGCTACGTTCTCTGTTACGTAGTTATACCTCCCTTAATCGCCTTTAATGTCACCCCTGGCAGAAGAAATGGAGCAAAAATCGTGCATTTAAAAGTCCATGGAACGTAATACTAATAATAAAGTACTCTTAAAATAAGCGATTGTTAATAAAATGTACCTGGTCTTGAGTGAAAGCATTGCAAATTGCAATTTTATCGATTAAAAAGAAATTACCTGTTCGAAGTTTCATAAAAGGAATGCACAATGTCAGGCCGGGACCCTGACCGCACATTGGCCAGCTAGGCCGCTCGGTCCATCCCCGGCCAATGACCCGCGATTACAACAACTAGATTGGTGGATTACGCGCATGCGCTGAGTCACGCGGGAAATCATGGTTCGAATTTGAAATTGAACGTGACGGACGGAAGAAGCCATAGATTTATAGAGCTAGCCTATTTAGGCTGAAGGGTTTGCGCCAAAAGAATTACGTCACTTTTTTATGGCAAGGATTTTATTGTTGTTTAAAAATAATGGTCAAAACCTGGTACCTAAAGAAATAAACGAAGTCGTCATGTAAGTAAGTAATACAATGTACATTGTTTGCTGTTTTATCTTTCCGATACTACTATTTTACCCTTTTATAGTCATAAATCAATAAAGATGTACAAAAATGATACTTTTAATAGCTGTAAACCGGAAGAATGCTTGTTAATAGGAAGATTCAGAAGTCAAAATACCAACAACAAGGCTTTTGTATTAAAAAAAAAATAACGCCTGCTCTAATTTTTCCCGAAAAAAGACTATCCTTGTCACTCGGGATGATATAAAGAATTTAAACGATATCCCTTACAGCCAAATCTGTTCGAAATTATCGTTGAAAAAAAACTCGCACACATACATGATACTTACATAGATCATCCCTGAAAACATTAAACACCTTTAATTTTCTGGGGTAGTCGTGTGAATACATCTACTTTGGTATGATACGTTTTGTTTCCGTGCCCACATGAAAGTGTAGTGTTAATATGATAATCTTCAACCTTTTCTGAGGCCAGCATCGCAATCAGTTCCAAAGAATCTGCTTATCTGTGTCAGTATCTCAAAGTTAGCGTGTAAACACACGAACTGATACAAGCACGAAGACGCGTTTTTAAAATCTCTTAGTGGTTTAAATTTTTTATTAAATTACTTAACTAAAAGCGATTTGAATATGACCGGCTAGGAAATCAAACGATTTTAGCAAGTTTTCTGGAATATGTTTGATGCAGACCGCATTCCATCGGTAATTTTAGAATACCTTGGGTAGATCTATGTCCCCCTTCATTCGGCTGAAATGATAACTTTGACGAACGATTCGGCTCTGGAACGCTTTCCCTGAATCGCATCACTTGAATTATTATCTCGAATAAATCCTGACAAAGAACGTCTAACATCGTGTATTCGTCCACCCCCACGTTTTTACAATACAACTGTCTGTTATTAACCGATAGATTATCTGCGCCATGCTAGGCATCATGCTGCTGGATCGTGTACCAAACGTAAGATTCACCGCAGAACTAAGGTCGGAGACGTAGGTAGATGAATCACTCAGTTAAAGTGGGAATGGGCGGGACACTTGACTTGAAGAGAAGATAGCCAATAGGCCAAAGCAGTATCCGAGTGGTGGCCCAGGAGAACAGGCCAGTAGGGAAACCACCGGCCCGTTGGTCAAACGACATTGTAAGGTGCACTGCACTGATGTGCCGTCCTTGAAAATTTCGAGAAATTACCGAAACAGTCTGGAAAATTTCCGAGAAATTTCCGGAAATTTTTCAACTTAAATACTCGAAAAATGTAGAATATTTGCGATATTTCCTAAAATTTTCAAGGAAAGAAATTTCCGAGAACGTACGTTACCGTACGTACGGGACCGTAGGTAGTGGTGCAAAATAGAGAGGCCTATGCCTAGCATGGGTTGATGTGGGCTGAAAATAACGATGTGATATAGGTTATCTTATACAAGTTAATTTGCTAGCAAATTAAAAAAAACCCCGACTACACCATCTAGTGATAAGTGAAGGAAATACATAATATTCTAATCCATAGCGCCATCTATTATATACCAGGTAAATTACAAATCATAACTTTCAAGCGTTAACACCTAAAAACGTTAAACGATTAAATCGATTTTGATCAAACATGGCTAAGAACCACCACAATCGAAGTTGCTTTTACGCAAAAAAAACGCACTGAAATCAGTCCATCCGTTCGAGCGCTACGATGCTACCGACCGGCGTTAGAGTCAAAATGATCCTCTTTTTTGTCGTGGTTAAGAACTGAGCGTTTCCAAACGTAACACAGTTCCCTACATCTCCACCAACTTACATCACGATCAGCCTTGTAGTTAAGTACACAGAATTATCATAAACTATTCATAACACCGCACGACTGGGTTAACAATAAGTAGACTGACTTGTTAGTTTATTACGCTACTGGAATTTGGCCACATAATCCGGTTTTATGATATTTTTTAACTTTAAACTGCCAGAGATATCTTGATGTTCTTGTATTTTTTTTTATGTTTTGTGCGTGCATTGCATACAGGATACGGTGGCCCAGCGGGATCAATAATAAATAGATGAAAATTGTTTATTCTATAACAAAGTACAGTTCTTACAGCTAAACATGTACATAATGGATTACCGAGTTCCCGGACTAGGTAAAAGATAATATAATATAATGATAGATAAGTGACTTAGAGTACCTATGTCAGATTTCCTCAATGAAGGCAAGTTAAGCCGTTGGTCGGGCTGTTATCATAAGATGGCTGTTATCTAACCACGTATCTGCCTTAAGGCAGCTTGATGTCAATAGTATTGGTCTTTCACGAAAAAAAAAAACTAACATGTACGGCCTGGAAGCAAATCGGGTTTGGATACGAGGGGTTCCTTCTTGCGCGGGCCCGTATAGGTTTGCCATCTGTCCGGCTAAAGCTGGACTTAGCTTTTGCGGGTCGCGTCCGGCCAAATTTGTGTGTCCGGCCTGCCCGGCTTTTTTTTTTAGGCCTCAGCAAAGCAATCTTCACAAAACTTTGATCTTGCCCTGTCACTATATACCCATCGGATTTATGCCTTATTTAGCGCTGAATAAAGATTTTTAATTTAGAAGATATGGCAACCCTAGGCCCGTACCAATACTAGTCACTACTCTCTTTCTGTGGTTAATCCGGCCCTGGTTAGTACCTACTGACTTCTATCTATTTGATACATATAATTGATTGACTGAACAAGTACTACACAGACGTACATGATGTCACCGGGCGCGGTCCACTTGTCGGGGACCTGTCATTTCATTAACAAAGAGGTGAGGTGGTCGCACACACTTGTGACTTTAACATTTTATCAGTCTGTCCAAAAAAAAATCTATGACCTTTACTATCAAACTACTAGAGACTTTATGTCTGTATTAGTACTTATGTAAACTAAACTTATTGACATGTAAAATTGCTTTATAAAATTTTATTACTAAATATTGAAGAATAAGACAGTAAACAAAACGCACTAGGAACCAGAATAATTTATTTTCTTGCAAAAAAAAAAAAAAACACCTGAAATGACTTCATTTTCTTTCCAGGAGTTTCTTTCATACTCGTATCTTCAAAGTTCCCGGTCATATCTTCCCCAAATTAATATATAACCAACTTAGTACCAAAAGCATTCAATAAAAAAAAATAGAATTTTTAAAATCGGTTCATAAGTGGCAAGATATCGTGTACGTAACATGCATACAAAAATATAAGATAACCTCCTTTTTTTTAGTTGGAAAGAATAGGTTTTGCCAGTGGCCAGCCTACCTAGCACTCACAACACTTACGCCTGTTTCCTAACAACATTTAATCACAATAAATCTATTGAAACCCTCGCTCTCTCGTCGACCACTAAATCACCATTACACGGACACAACTGCTTTCTTGTCAATTATCTCGCTATACACGGAAAATGCGATTAATTCAATTTGTAGTAAAATGTCTTTAATGATTCCCCAGTAACAACGCTGCATGAAATCACTCTAGGATCTGGACCATACGCGCATAATTTAGAATTTATTGCCGGTACATTAACATGGAATATACATATACACGTACAAATCACAAAGATTGAGCTAGCCTCAAAGTAAGTTCTAGAATTGTTTTATGGGATACAAACTCAACGGTACCTACTAATATTCTATAACAAATACAAATATAGATAATTATCCAAGACCCAAGTACATACAGATAGACATTATCTTCAAACTAATAACACCCATCTTTTTGTGGGGGGTTAAAAACGTTGACAAACGCTATAAGTACCAATTTACATTTTAACTTCAAGGTGAGGCTAGAAGATGATGTTTTGACGTATTCTTAGGGTATGTATTTTTGTTTATATATGTCCATGCTCCACCTAATGTCTTGCCCAACTCAACCCAACCTCCTCTAGATCTATGATTTTAATCTTGACTAATGACAAGGGAGTAAAGTGTGACACACTGGTCAACAACCCTATAAAAAGCCATTCGAACACGCTAAGAAGTGCAATTGTCAAGTGTTAAGTACCATTTACCGTAAACGGTAATTCTTTGTAGAATTTATAGAAAACTAGAAAGAATGGCGTGGACTGTCAACTGTAAACTATCTAAGTCAAGTAATAACCGGCTAAGTGCGAGTCGGATTCGAGCACTAAGTGTTCCGTACCATTATCTGTAAAAAATCACGTATGTATGGGAGCCCCACTTAAAATACTCACTTTATTCTGTTGTATTTATGCGGCAACAAAAATACATCATCTGTGAAAATTTCACAGACAGACGGACGGACAGTGGAGTCATAATAATAAGGTTCCGTGTTTACACTTTGGGTACAGAACCCTAAAAAGAAATTCCGGCTCGCTGAGAACAAGTGCATTATTGTTAGGTGTTAGTACCATTTACCGTATACTGGTATTTATTTGTCTGCACTAGCGCGGAAGCGGCAAACTTAGCTTTCAGTAACTTTTTGACGTCAACAATTGTGCAACAAAACAAAGTGACGATCAAAATATCCTATGACAATAAAGATATATTTGAATTAAATTGATTGTAGAATGGATAGAAAACTAGAAAGAATGGCGTGGACTGTTACGCCGGAGTTCCCGGCCACTCTGTCGTCAACGCGAGCATAGTTTGAAAAACTTGTTATTTCATCCAGGGCAATGCTAGAAAAAGAGGCAAAGCAAAAAGGGAGAGATAGTGCCTGAGGGTTCAGTTTACAATCTATTGAATTAAATTATTATTATTATTAACTACCCATTGAACGAATATTCACTTTTTTTTATAAACGGTCGAAGTTCAAGTATAATTTGTGCAAAAAAGCAGTTTTTTGGAGGCTTATACTGAATATGTTTCTTCAAATTTTAATTTTTTATTTCGATAGAAACCTAGAAATAGCGCACAAGATATAAATTATCTAATCACGTACGAGCGTTTGTATGAAAAGTAAGACGGGAAGGCCGCTCTTAACTGTAGACCACAGAACTAAACCTCCATATAACTCTGTGCTGTAAGCCATCACAGTCAAGTCAAAATCTACAGAAAGGGCGTGACTTTGGTGTAATTACTCATTCGCCACCTTTTGTCTCCTGCTCTTTGAACCCGTCACTCTTCAGTCCCAAAATAGGCAACTTCCATAAGCTGTGACACCCGACACCGGGTTCAGTTCCCGGCCGCAGCTGGGCACGTACGTGCTCGGAGAGTCAACACCGTTTCTTGTAATTATGAGGTGTAACAGAATAAAGTGCTGATTTACAAAGGAGGGTATAGAATAAAGCACCTAATAAAAATATCGTAACTACGTTCTCTGAAATGGTTGTATAACGTCGGCTTGTAATAAAAGGCCGCGTCTTTGAAAGTTGGTGCGGATTTTTCATCGCGCAGACAGTTTACCTACCATTTGAACGAATGAACTGATTTAGATATTTTTTTACTCATATCCAAAATTTATTTATTGGTAAACTAGCTATAACCCGCGACTTCGTCCGCGTACGTGGGGCGCACTATAAGTTTCCGGAATGAATATGAAAAAATACTATTAAAGGTACAAAATTAATTTATTGTTTTTCAAAATAATCTCCCTTGGCGTCTATGCACTTTTTCATTCGATGAAACCAGTTTTGAAAACTTTTGTGCCACTCCTCTGTGAGGACCTCTGAAACGTGTTTTTCATACTCCTCGACAGCCTCTTCTGGTGATGAAAATCGTTGACCGCGTAATTGGTTCTTAATTTTTGGGAACAGAAAAAAGTCACAAGGTGCCAGGTCGGGACTGTATGCAGGATGACTCATGAGTTCTACATTTTTCGCCTTCAAAAAGTCGTTTGTCTGTCTGGCCGTGTGAGAACTAGCATTGTCGTGGTGCAGGATGATACGGCGTTTACGGTTATTTTTACGGAGTTCGTCAATAACTTCCGGCAAACAAATGGTCGTGTACCAGTCACTATTCACTGTACGACGATTCTCTAAAGCAACAGTAGCCACGTGTCCAGTTTTATTAAAAAAAGAAGCAATCATCCGCTTAGATGCACTTTTCACGCGCGCCACTTTGGTTGGTTTCGGCTCATCTTGAAAGACCCATACGCTCGATTGCTGCTTTGTTTTGGGATCGTAGCAATAAATCCATGTTTCGTCACCTGTTACTATGTCCCACACCAAATTTGACGCACCTTCGTTGAATCTGGTAAGCATGGCACTGCACCAAGTGACGCGGTCCGTTTTTTGAGCCTCGGTCAAGTTGTGTGGGATCCACCGCGAGCACAGCTTTCTCACACCCAAATGTTTGTGTAGGATTAATTGTATTTGACTCATGCCTATTTCTAAGGATGCGCGAATTTCATGGTAGGTCACATGCCTGTCTGTTTCAATCATACGGCGCACAGCATCGATGTTTTTGTTGGTCACAGCGGTGGACGGCCGACCATCGCGAGATTCGTCACTGAGATTGATACGACCACGCTTGAATTCTGCAAACCAGCTATAAACAGTTGTCTTGCATGGTGTTTCATTGCCAAAAGCTGTTTCAAGCCGAGCGATGCTCTGTTGAGCTGTCAAATTACACTTAAAATCGTAGAAAATCATAGTACGAAAATTTTCCCGAGTTAAATCCATGTTGATGCAGACACACAATTTTTTAAATGGCGCCACAAGGTAAAAACAAAAGACAGTCAGATGAAACAAACTGCATTCTACAGCCAAAGAGTTCTATTTTCAAATGTTGCAATAAATTTTTAAATATTGTTTATGTAAGTGGCCAGTTCCGGAAACTTATAGTGCGCCCTATGTAGAAGTCTAGAAATTGTTTCTAATATGATTTTTATTTGTTAATTAATTTTGTTATGGCATATGAATTATTGTGTTAAATTTTTTAAATGTTTGAATACTTCTTCAATAGAACAATCTCCGCTCCCTCTCCCGCTCCCTTTCCCGCTCCCACTCCCGCACCCGCTCCCACTCCGCTCAAACACGTCATGTTTTTCGCTTCAAAAATGTCGAAAATTCATACAAACTTGCAACCCCTCTTTCACTTTTTTATAGGGATGTTATTTTTAAAATCTAATGAATGCATTATTATTTTCTACTAACTACTAAAATAAATAAAAAAATCGTTTCTATCACTTTAAAAATTACGAAGTTTCATACAAATTGGCAACCCTTATTTCACCCCCTTAGGGATGGATTTTCCAAAAATCCTTTTTTTAGCGGACGTCTCCTAGTCACAATCTACCTATCTGCCAAATGTCATCTTCATTGGCTAAGTAGTTTTCGAGATTTCGTGATGAGTGAGTGAGTGAGTGAGTGAGTGATTTTCGCTTTTATATATATAGATAAACAATAATTAATATAACAATTAGAGTAGATCATGACGACGATGATGATGAAAGATAAGTGTCAGGACTTACGTGACTTAGGTCATAGGTATATGTATATGTATGTATGTGCAGTACTGCTAAATAGACCTAGACCTAGATTATTATTATTTTACTCTAAATATGTACTTCGATATAGCGGGGCCACTCCAGCTAGACCTTAAACACTAGTGGTTATGTATTTGTATTGTATTGTAATCGTTCGCGCCACTCAATCCATCTCAAGATACAATTTTAAGTCCGGCCAAGGGAAGGCATTTTTTCGTTATTTTAAAGTCAAATATTGAAAAGACATAAAGACCAACATGTTTAACTTTTTTTAAAGAGGAAGTATGATAGCGCGGTTTATAAGGTGCATTCAAATCGTAATGCATATCGTTGCAGTGGCAGCGTTGCACGTATCGGGGACAAATCCGGTGAAATCCGGCTGCGGTGGCGTATGTTAGGTTCGAATTTATTGACATGAATAAAGTTTAATTAGAAAAAGTTTATAGGTTTTCGTGTTTATAAGTGGCTAAATAAAACCGGCCAAGTGCGAGTCGGACTCGCGCACCAAGGGTTTCGTACCATTATCTATAAAAACGTTTTTTGAGGAGCCCCACTTCAATTTTTGTTTTCTTCTGTTTTTAGTTTTGTTGTTATAGCGGCAACAGAAATATGTACATCACTTGTGAAAGTTTCAACTGTCTAGCTATCAAGGTTCATGAGAAACAGCCTGGTGTCAGACAGACAGACGGACCCGTTTTTACCCTTTGGGTACGGAACCCTATAAATAACGTGCGAATAGTTCTAAACATGAAGGTAAACGGGAACAGAAATACCTAGAAGGAGGCCAAAGAAACAGTGGATGGAGTGTGTGAATCAGGACATGACAAGTAGGATGTAACAGTTCAGTTGACTAAGGATTGAGTAAAATGGAAGCGACTACATGCTGTGACAACCCACGTAGAGTGGGATAAGGAAAGAAAGAACAAGAAGAAGTGGCTTGCAACAACAGGATAGATGTAAATTCATGGGAGAAGCCTATATCTAACAGTGGAAGTTTTTCCTAAAATTATGAATGGGTTAAAAATGAGGGATTTTATTCTCCTCCATTGCGTTTAGTTTTCTTCACGGACAATTGAACAAAAACGATCTACGCGAGATAATTTCTTGCTAAATAGTCATTAGTGGAGCAAAAACAGCTAAGCGGATCATATCTTAGAAAACGAAAGTAAGAAACTGGCATATTGATGAGGTAGACTTTTCATATCGCGTTGCTAAGCCACTGAACTTGGTAAGTGTCTCGTAATCATTTGGTAGGTATGCCATACTATATACGTCGACACGACAATGAAGGAAACTAAAAAGTTGGAAGCGTTCGAGATGTGGTGCTGGAGAAGGCTAGAAGGCTATAGAAAAATAGTTGGAAGGACAAAGTAACAAACATAGAAGTCCTAAATAAAATAGGTGAAAAGAGGCACATCCTAGAGGTCATTGGAAATAGGCGAGGCAATGTTGGGACACTTGATACGGCATGACAATTTTATGCGCATTATAACGGAAGGCAAAATAGAAGGAAGACAGGGAAGAGGAAACCCCAGGCACAGCTATATGAAGCAAGTTAAGGAAAAGGTGACAGCAGTGTCTTATCAGAAGAAGAGCACAGCTCTTCAATTATGATGATGATGTCATACTATATTTACCTAAGGATGACCTTAACCTAGACTTCTCCATACAAATGTGAGGTGGCTACACGTACACACGGCACAATTTAGTATCCCATAACACAATTCTCCATACAAATGTGAGGTGGCTACACGTACACACGGCACAATTTAGTATCCCATAACACAATTCTCGAACTTACTTTGGGGCTAGCTGTGTGGTTCGTCCGTATATATAGGTATATATAGCGAAGCCTAGCTGCTTTCGTTTTACCGATGATATTTGATTTGAAAATTGGATCTTCAATCTCATAAACTGTAAACATATAAAAAGCCCAAGCACCAAAGAGCTTAAGGGGCTACCTGAATTTTTCGGGGTCCAGTGCTGCCTCCATTTGAAATAAATCTATAGAAAATAAACCGAGATTGAATTTAAAATTTGGCCTTGATCAGACCCTAGATAACCCTTTAAACTATTTTATGAACTACTGTTTACTGTTTAAAGTGAGAACGTGAAGCTTTTCTACGCACAATTGTGAAAAACGGCCACTTTTGGCGTATGTGCGTAGAAAAGCTTCACGTTCTCACTTTAAACTGTAAACAGTAGTTCATAAAATAGTTTAGAGGGTTATCTAGGGTCTGAACAAGACAAAATTTTAAATTATGTCTCCGTTTCCTATCAAATGATTTATTTCAAATGGGGGCAGCACTGGACCCCGGAAAATTCAGGTAGCCCCTTAAGTATTGCCTTTTATATATTACAGCCAATGACCGTAACGTAGTAAAAATAACAGGTGTTTTAACCACCTGCCGACAAGTATTGTTTCTATGCGCTCATGCATGCTAAAGTATGCTGTGTCGTAGTTCATTGCTATTGTGTAGTTTTTGTTTGATGACTGCTTATATGTCTCTGTACTTATGTACGAAATACCTTAAAGACTTCATTTAAAACTTTATGAACATACATTTTAATGTTAATATTATAATCAGAGATCGGAATCACGGGTGCTATTGTTATCAAAAGTATGGATATGACTAAAAGTTCCGGGATTTGTCGAGAATCTTATTGGGTACTAAGTAAATAAAACAATCATAATTATGTGATTTCAGGATAAGGCTATTTTTTTCGATTAAAATATATTCTGAAATTGTTTTATTTATAGATTACTAGCTGACCCGGCAAACGTTGTTTTGCCAAAATTGAGGATTGTATGTATTTTTGTATGTTGTATCATAAAAAAATAGAAATTAAAAATTTTGTCTAAAAAATAAAAATAAAATTTAGGGGTGGACTACCCCTAACATTTAGGGGGATGAAAAGTAGATGTTGGCCGATTCTCATAGATACCGGATAAGCACAAAAAATTTCATCAAAATCGGTCAAGCCGTTTCGGAGGAGTATGGCAACGAAAACTGTGACACGAGAATTTTATATATTAGATATAGTCATATCCATACTTTTGATAGCAATAGCAGCCGTGATTCCGATGTCTGATTATAATAGAGTTTAAGAAAAAAATCAAGATATGTATGTAGAGCGCCGGCCCGGGTATCTCGTTGGCCCATTGTACAGTACATATAGTATAGTGTCCATTGAAGCGATGGTCGCCAATCGTCGGCAACTTTGCGTCTGAGCGACACGAGTTTCGTCGCTAGTTGCGACTTCTACCTCTGAATTTCAACTCATGTACGGTCATTTTCACCTACCAACACATGATTCCAGTGAATGAAAATATCCTGAGGAAATCGGCACAGAAACTTTTATTCTGGACGGAAAAGGTGATGGAAAGATCTTACACTTTTCTCGCCAAGCCCCCATGACAATAATCAATAGTACATAGGGCGCACTATAAGTTTCCGGAACTGGCCACTTACATAAACAATATTTAAAAATTTATTGCAACATTTGAAAATAGAACTCTTTGGCTGTAGAATGCAGTTTGTTTCATCTGACTGTCTTTTGTTTTTACCTTGTGGCGCCATTTAAAAAAATTGTGTGTCTGCATCAACATGGATTTAACTCGGGAAAATTTTCGTAGTATGATTTTCTACGATTTTAAGTGTAATTTGACAGCTCAACAGAGCATCGCTCGGCTTGAAACAGCTTTTGGCAATGAAGCACCATGCAAGACAACTCTTAGATAGCTGGTTTGCAGAATTCAAGCGTGGTCGTATCAATCTCAGTGACGAATCTCGCGATGGTCGGCCGTCCACCGCTGTGACCAACAAAAACATCGATGCTGTGCGCCGTATGATTGAAACAGACAGGCATGTGACCTACCATGAAATTCGCGCATCCTTAGAAATAGGCATGAGTCAAATACAATTAATACTACACAAACATTTGGGTGTGAGAAAGCTGTGCTCGCGGTGGATCCCACACAACTTGACCGAGGCTCAAAAAACGGACCGCGTCACTTGGTGCAGTGCCATGCTTACCAGATTCAACGAAGGTGCGTCAAATTTGGTGTGGGACATAGTAACAGGTGACGAAACATGGATTTATTGCTACGATCCCAAAACAAAGCAGCAATCGAGCGTGTGGATCTTTCAAGATGAGCCGAAACCAACCAAAGTGGCGCTCGTGAAAAGTGCATCTAAGCGGATGATTGCTTCTTTTTTTAATAAAACTGGACACGTGGCTACTGTTGCTTTAGAGAATCGTCGTACAGTGAATAGTGACTGGTACACGACCATTTGTTTGCCGGAAGTTATTGACGAACTCCGTAAAAATAACCGTAAACGCCGTATCATCCTGCACCACGACAATGCTAGTTCTCACACGGCCAGACAGACAAACGACTTTTTGAAGGCGAAAAATGTAGAACTCATGAGTCATCCTGCATACAGTCCCGACCTGGCACCTTGTGACTTTTTTCTGTTCCCAAAAATTAAGAACCAATTACGCGGTCAACGATTTTCATCACCAGAAGAGGCTGTCGAGGAGTATGAAAAACACGTTTCAGAGGTCACCACAGAGGAGTGGCACAAAAGTTTTCAAAACTGGTTTCATCGAATGAAAAAGTGCATAGACGCCAAGGGAGATTATTTTGAAAAACAATAAATTAATTTTGTACCTTTAATAGTATTTTTTCATATTCATTCCGGAAACGTATAGTGCGCCCCACGTACATATAAAATATAGTAGGTACAATGGTGGGCTTATCACTAAAGCGAAGAAACCCATCTGCTTAGTCCGCACAGTCCGAAAAGGAACTTCGTTCCAATAAAGTTTTGAGTTGACAAAGAACTTATTTTTTGTCATTTTTAATAAGTTGATAGGAAAACCTTTATGTACGAATCGATGCATTGCATTTGCACTTGGCATATGTTTTTAAATAGATATTGTCTCTATGCAGTCGTGCATGCAAAAATATGCGTGAGTGCATAGCATCGTAATAATTTACAAAAAGTACTAGTCGAGTGATGTCTACTAATCTGATGAAAGTCGCATTTTACATTTCATCTCGAAGAAACGGTTTGAATGATGAATAAAAATGGGTTCTTTTTACCCGACGGCGCCAGAAGGAGGGTTATGTTTTTCGAGAATATGTATGTATGTATGAATGTACGTATTGAATGTAGCTTGAGAGGTGTCGTTATATTCGTATTTACTGTGAGAGTGACACTGGGTATATCAAAATATAAAAAAACGAAGTGGTGGATTTTAGGCGCCACATTCAAATGTTTGGCACGCTCTGTGGCCTGAACGGCTCAATGGATTATAGCTTGAGAGGTGTCGTTAGATTCGTATTTACTGTGAGAGTTACACTGCTGGTATATGAAAAGGTAGTCGGGTGTTTTGTTTTGTGTTCTATTTTTAATAATGGCTTGTTAATTTGTCTTCTTTCCTTTCGTTCTTTTTATTATTTTTTGATTTTGTTCTCATGAAATAGTTGGTACAAAACCGTTGTTGTTCTATCTCTATAACATGAAAATGCTGAAATAAACATTAAATTTAAATCTTGGCTTCAACATTCGAACTAGAAAGTTTGCTTTTTTTGAAGATCCTACACGCAAAGAGTGGTGTCGGGACACCACACGCACGCTAACGACCCAAAAAAATTTTAATCTTTTTTGAAGAAAAAAAAATGCATTTTGGTTAGGGCAAAGGTTTTGTTAAAAAACTCTCCACATCAGTATTCGCAATCCGGAGTAACAGAACACCACGTACGAAGCATACCAATCAGCTGTTTAATTCATTTTTTTTTTGTTCCAGGTACATGACATCTCCAGTGAGCGGGCTGAACGATTAACATTGCAAGTTTTTGTGGTACAGTCGGCTGTATTCACATAACAACATGTAACTGTACCGTTCGGTCATGATTTTAAGTTCTACTATGAGCCAATCGGTCAAGGTTGTGCCGAACTTCTGTTGCCGAATATGGGTTGTCAAAAGTTTATGAATTTACAGTTCGGGACGAACTACTAGGATTGTGCAACGGTTTTCCGAAATTAATTCATCCACCGAATCATTCGCAGAATAATTTTTTTACACGGCGCATACGCTTCGTTTCCGTACGATTGTCCGACAAGGGATTTCTACTGCGAGCCTTGCAACCGCTGGCCAACGGAAAGATTGTTCACTTCATCGTATTGTACGATAAATCATTTCGCCTTTCGTCCTTCTAGACTAGACAGCTTCTTCTTATTATTAAAGTGCTAAACTCTTGTCTGTGGAGCTACCAATGCCTTCCATCTCTCTCTGTCCAAAGTCAACTCCTTTACATCCTTGTAAGTTGAAATATTGATTTGATCTTTTAGCCGATAGCTTAGTAGTTATAAATAAGTTTGACCAAGTTCTGACCATAGGTGACATTAATATTTGTTATTCACTGAACAAAAAGCAAAAAAAATTTTTATTTTAAAAATGTAAATTATCTTAAGCTTTTCCGAGATTCGGAAGCAATTTTGCAAGCATTCTACAACACATCATTCTTCAACACATCTACCACTTTTGAATGAAGACTGTTATTTTTTATTTGACCCTAGTTTTGGCTTCTTAAAAGTCCTTTGTGCGACAATTACGGCTATATAGACGTAAAATAATTGCTAATTTTGTTAAAATTATTGTTAATTTTGTTGGGTCTAGCAGACTATCCCGAACGTTAAAAATCCGTAGGAAGAGGGCGCGCGCTGCGACTGCTAAATGGATGTTTACATATGTAAAATAACTGAGATATAACACTGTTTTGGAATAAGTAGCGTTTCATCTGTAGCCCTGTGTACTTCTAAGCGAGAACGATTAAAATCACCACTTTTTATGCTACATGGAAGTAGAGTATAGGACCAGTTCGCAAGACTGGTGTTAGGAGTTGTGATGGGATAATTGAATCTTGTTTTTATTAGGGACAGCTAGTGAATCTAAGTAGAAATAACTGAATACATAATCGAAGTTGGTGGCGCCAAAAGGAGAATGAGACAGGTACCTATTATCGTTTCGTATCGATGCGTAGACCTACGCGGACATGGATTGTTGTAACTTGTGTCTGGTATCCCGCCGTGTAAGGGTTAAATAGATAATGAAGATTCCTTCCTTCCCTTCTCGCTCATCATCACGCTAAAAATGACCTTTCAGTCTTGCAGCCCTGGGCTCCGCTTGGTTACAGCCGCCAGACCCAAAATGCTGTCTACCTCATACTGTGTCACAAAGGCGTGATAGTGAATAGTACCTATATAGGCCGACGCGGGAGCTGCACCAGCTTGTATACATATACTAAGTTTTGAGGGTTCCGTACCCAAAGGGTAAAAACGGAACCTATTACAAAGACTCCGCTATCCGTCTGTCTGTCACCAGGCTGTATCTCATATACCGTGACGTAAAAACAGAATAAAATAAATAGTTAAGTGAGGCTCCCGTACAACAAAAGTGATATTTTATAGATTTTGATACGGAACCCTTCGTACGCCAGTCCAACACACATTACTTACTCCCAAGTGGACACTTGATAAATGAGCATTTAACTGTGTCTTCATTAAACATCTCGTACATTTATCTGTTCATACATAAATGTAAATAACGCAGCAAAAACTCGCCTACATGCTTGCAGAGTCACTGACCTACCCCAACGAGATTAATGGTATAGAACGGTCACTTTCATTTTAGTTTGTACCTAATGCTGTCAAACTTGATAAGCGATTTGACCTTTGTCGAGTTCAAATGATTCAAACAAAACTTTTATTACTAATGAATGATCAAGCGTTATTAACCGACTTCTAAAAGAAGGGTCTCTCGACTGACTCAACTTAGTAAAGTATTGAAATGTGAGCTTTATATCAAGTTCATTAAGATTGAATTTTTTTGAAATGAACGAGCAACCGATGTTTTCAGATTCTACTTGAATCCGGCGTTTGTATAATATACTTTATTAATATAATAAGTTTAATTTTTTTTCTCCACAAAAACATCCATCTATGTATGTATTGGGCATGTTGTTTATTCGACCTATGATAGCTCGAGTATCTTTGATCGGAACTTCGTAAAATTTGGTATGTGTACAGATGTAGCCGAACGAATTTTTAAATTCGAGCATGAGCCGAATTGGTCAAGATGCCGAAATATGAAGTTCACGAGTACACAGTTCGGGACAAACTGTTAGCTTATTATAAGGCGCGTGAAACAAGCGATGGCATGAGAGTATTTTATTAAATTATTTTTGTTCTTGATATTAGAACAGTTCCTATGATTAGTACCCTATGGTTTGTGTCGTGACAATGTAATTTCGAACTACAGAAGGAACACCGTTATGATTACGATGCACGTTAGTTCGAAATTACTTTAAATGCCACAAACTGCGGAATTTCATGCAGAACTTCGAACTAGGTAGCGGAGTCGTCGCTTCTATTGTTTTAGCTAATCTTTGCGCCCACAAGTTCGTTTGTCGTAGGTCGATTCTATAAATAATCGCTTTGATTAATATGCTGACCGTAAAACAGTTTGCCACGTGTTCCGTGTCATGACGAAGGCAGACACTGTAAGGTGACGTCTTTTTCTACGTATCGTCTCCTCGTTCTGTGCCATTTTATCAAAGTTTTTTATAATTTTTAAAACTATAAACCGACTTCTCTACGAAAACTACACAACCGATTTAGATAAAATTTCTTTAGGAAGAAAATATTTATTACATTAAAAAAAAGATAGCGATGAATTGATAACATCATCATTTTTCGAAGTGTGTTATAAAGGGGTTGCAAGTTTACAGTTCGGGAAGATCTATCAGTTATCAATTTATCTAAACTTTTGGCAGAAGTTTTTGGACTAAAAATTTTTCGATATACTTATGATATACGCCGATCATCAACATCTGAGCGTATTCCCGGTTGCATCCTCAGCAGCAACGCTTCAGAGCCCGGGGTCCGCTACCTAACCAAGGAGATTTGACGAGGTTACTGGTTTTTACACAGAGCGACTGCCGTCTGACCTCCACAACCCAAAGGGTAAACCAGGAACCAATCCTTGGGTAGTTTGATGATCAAACGCTAGGTGGCGTTCGGGACCCACAGTTTTACGTGCCTTCCGAAACACGGAATCATCTTTCTTTTCGGATAATCAGGTGATTCAAGCCTGCAATATCCTACCCAGACTGGAAACAACTTTTCACAAAGTATGCTTCCCAGTGGGAATCGAACCCATGACCTCCGGGTCACAAGGATAACTCCTTGACCACTGGACTACGGAGGCAGTCTCACTCTCTCACTTATGATATACGCCGATATTTCCATTATAATTACAGGGCCTAAAGAAGTTTTTCATGATATACAATTTAAATAAAATACGATTGAGCCACCATTTTCCAACGTTAATTTGTCCACCGAAATTCACCGCATTATTTACTGACTTAATTGTCTTTTCCACGTTTCACCGACAGTCTGTTTCTTTTCTGAACGATTGTCCGACAAGTGATTTCGAATTTCGAACGCTGCGCTGACGGTCAGAATGACATCGCTGGATGTTAATTTAAATGCGTTTTAAAAACGCGTATGTTCCTTTTTTAGGCCTAGGCAAGACAATGTTATTTGACTATGTTACTGTAAAATGACCTTAATTTGAAAATTGTAACTAGTTTACGTTATTGTTTTTTATGTAGGTAATTAAGCTATTAAAGTGCATTCTCTAGTAGAGTCTACATAATCGGCGGCCATATTGTTAATTATTTTGTGTACCATGCTAATTATGTAGTGCACAGTTGCATCAAGTCGCAGTAGGGCTGTCTTGAATCAAGATCAAATTCAATATTAAACTGGTACAAGATGTGACATAAATATTAAGGTAAATATTTCCGCCCTCCTAAATCAGTCATATAGTACGCATTGCTTCCAAGACGCTTGCTGCAATTGACAGAAAAACAGATACCATAGAAAGATTTGAATGAAGATTTTTTTATAAATACAACACCACGCACAATGCTTTCCGATAAGAGAAAGATACAGTATACACTGAACTTTGGGACTCGCGGCCCATGCACTGTCTACCCGTAGTGCATAAAATTAAAAGTAAGTACGAGTATGGTAGTATTGACATACATGAAAGGGAGATCTCCCAGCCCTGGTCACAGGCGAGTGGCGCCCGCGTCTCGCTGAGAAAGTGGCCGTCACGGTGCACAGGCTTAGCGTTTTTACGCAACGTCTTCATAAACAGGCATAAATTAAAGGCGACAAGCGAAACCGTAATACAATCAAGTCTTTTTATGACAAATTGCTCTGATTGAGCTAGCCTCAAGTAAATTTAAACCTTGTTTTATTGAATATAACTCAACGATACTATACATATTTTATAATTAAAAACATATATTGAGATAAAGAAAGGGGCACTTTCCAAATTGCACTGTCGATAGAACCTGCGAGTGGCGGACTAGCCTGTGTTTGAGCTGATGCTACTGGGTTTGTGTGTGGACTGTATATCGAATAGGCGCTGTATGGATTTATGGTTTATTATGATAAATTTACAAAATAGTCCGTGTCCGCGCAAGATGGTCGTAGAAGTGGAAGTATAGAATGACGTCGTTTCCGGCCCGCTCCGTCTCGCATCGCACCGTAGTGTTGCCAGTGGCCGTAACATGCAGCCCGCTTTGAAATGGTAATTTCAATGTTGTATTGGAAGAGGGCATATGTGGGTATACGCCCTGGTGATGGTCCCTTTCTTCGTTGCTAGATCTGCCACTCGATTGATACCATCTGGCCCTGGGTATGTCTTGATTACGCGACCCAAGAGCCACAGCAACGGTGGTTGAGTTCTATCTCGTACTAGAACCAATGCCCCGACCTTCAGGGAGTCAGTTGAGGACCGCCATTTCGTCTTGGTCTGCAACAGAGACACATATTCTTCCGAGTACCTCTTCCAGAAATGTTGTTTCAGCTTCGCTCGTATCTCTGGAGCCTTAAAACGTTGACGTCAGTTGTTGATGAGGAACCGCTGTGAGTGAGCGTCCTATAAGGACATGAGAAGGAGTAAGGCATGTTACCAATACGCTATTTTATTTTTGACAAAGCGTTTTTAACCCGAAAACTTTGTCTTAAAATCAGTCACGTCTTCTAGTTTTCTTTCAACATCACACAAGCCAACCTCATTCATCATCATTATTGGCGGCCTTCCGTATCCCACTGTTGAGAATAGGTCTCTCTCAACGTATGCCAACTACCTCGGTCCTGCGCCTTACGAAACCAGTTTTAACCCGCGACTGTTCTTATGCCATCCACCCATCTAGCTCTTGGACGACCCACACTACGTTAACCATCTAGGGGCCACCACTCCGTGAGCAGTCTACTCCACCTGTCGTCACCTCGTCTTGCTAGGTATCCTGCCCAACTCCACTTGAGATTCACAAAACGCTAACCGGCATCCCGAACTAGTTCTTTATCGGATCACGATGCTAGGTATCCAGTCTTAATTTGAAGCCGAGTATACATTAAAATAGCAATTAGTAGTATAAAGTTCCGGGGCTATGCAATTAGTAATTCAAGGTAAAAAGATATGCCGTGCACATATTAGGTGTAAGTACACATTTCCTTTGTCGCTCTCCTCTTATGAGTTAATCGTCATCGCCGAGCGTGACACAAAACAATCTATACATTTTACTTTGAAATTTTATTAGTATCGATGTTACGAATACTAATTTTGTTTTTTTACAAGCGGTGTGGTATTTATTCTAAGTGTTTGCAACGTTTGCTGAATAACTAGCATTTTTTTATTTACGTAATGTATTAGTATTCAGTGTATGTCTTGTGTTTACTTACATTTTATGCCAGTTTTAGAATACAAAAGTATGTTATTACGTATTTACGTCATTTTGTAAATGTATATATGTCAGACGGCCGGTCGTAAAATTCGTAAAACTATTGCCAAATCGAGCTATTTCTGGGTGATCACTAACATGCTTGCTATTCAGGAAGGTGCGATCCCCGGTCAGTTCAAAATGGAAATTGACCTTTTTCTGATTGGCATGGGTCTTGGATGTTTTTATAAAGATCGACAGAACGCTATATCACAGCCGATGCTATAACGTAGCGTCGCATTCTCTCGCTCTGGGAAATGACGGTTCTGAGCGATATAGAAAAGTTTGCTATACGTAAATCTAAAACGATTTCTGGATTTAAAAGACTAGTAAAAGATCATTAATTAATGGAATCTATTGTATTGAAAGAAATATATTGTATTTCCCTCTAAATAGACACATGTATTTATTTAAGTTAGTATATGTGTTATATAAGTTTATATATATATATACATATACTTATATATATTGTTTGTTTGTTTGTTTGTTTGTAATAACTTTATTGTACAAAAAAAATACATTAAAAAGACAACATACGAAAGAGCAAATATACAAAGGCGGACTTATCCCATGTAGGGATCTCTTCCAGTCAACCTGCGATAGATTGAGAGGATATTTACTCAATTAAAAGGTAGAAGCAAGTACGTACTAATTTAACGATAAGATCATACTTACATCGCTACGCACATACATAAATAAATATATATGTATATATATATATATATATATATATATATATATATATATATAAACATACATACATAAATTATAGCAATACATATATACACATATACTAACTATATATATATATATATATACATATCCTACATATATACATAATAAATATATAAAACAGATTTACAGATAAGTACCTATTCAGTCCAAGTGTGACGCAACCAGAGAGGACTTTAATAACCTAATTTTAAAAGTATCCAGTGAAGGTGCCATCTTTACTTCAGCAGAAAGCGAGTTCCAAAGCCTTGCCGCCAAGACTGAAAGATTTGGAGTACGACTGAGACGAAAACCGTGGAATGTCCAAAATAAGGCTGCCGGCTGAGCGCAAACAACTATCCACATTCCGAAAGTTAATTTATTTGTTATTAATTGATTATTAATTGGCTTTTTACGTAATTCTTCAAATTTTGTTTTAGCATATGAAATATTATGTTAAAAATTAACATGAAAAGAGTGATGATTGTTAATGAAGCGAAAGAGGTCTGTCAGGATCGTAGCAAGTGGAAGACCATATGATAGTCTCTGCCTACCCCTGTGAAAACAAGACGTGATAATATGTATGTTTGTAAAAATTTAGGATGTTCAAATACTTATTCAATATAACAATCTTTATAATAGTGTAGGGATGTAAAGGCCTAGCGGACCCGACGAGATTTTTTATTTTCCATTATTGTTCCCGTTCCCTTTACCTATTTATCACAATTTTTTTGTCTCTCACTCAAAAACTGACGAAGTTTCATAACAATATAAATTTACAACTCCTAATGCACCCCCGAGGATGCAATTTTTGAAAATATAAATTATTTATTATAATTTTTTACTAACCACTAATTATAAACACAACTGTCATGTATCTCGCTTCAAAAATGACGAAGATTCATACTAACTTGCACACCCTATTTCACCCCTATAGGGATAGGGATGATGAAAATTTTCAAAATCTAATAAATGTCTTACTTTTTCCTACTAACTACTAAAATAAATCAAAAAATTCATGTCTCTCACTTCAAAAATTACGAACTTTTGTACAAACTGGCAACCCCTATTTCATCCTTTTAGAATGACAAAGCTAAGTTGGCTTCTAAAAAATTGGGTATCCTCGGTAGAGCACGGAGATATATTTTACATGGTCACATCGGCTTCAGCTGTATAAGGCACAAGTTAGGCCGCATATGGAATATTGCTCCCATCTCTGGGCCGGGGCACCTAAATACCAACTTCTTCCTTTTGACCGTATTCAAAATCGCGCAACTCGTATAATCAAACGATGTGACTTTCGTCGGCTGTCTCGATCCTCTGGCTCTGCGTAGGGATGTTGCATCCTTGTACATTTTTTATCGTATTTATCATGGGTAATGCTCTGAAGAATTGTTCGACTTAATACCTGGTGCTAAATTTCACCACAGCACCACCCGCTTGAAATTAAAATTTCATCCACACCAATTGGATAGTTGGCAATCAACGTTAACAAATTTAAAAGAAACTTGTTAACACGTACGACCGAACTGTGGAATCAACTTCCTGCTGCTGCAGCAGTGTTCCCGGACCGATACGACATTGAAACCTTCAAAAAACGAGTCTGTATCTTCCTGAAAGGCCGGCAACGCTTCTGTTACACCCCTGGTGTTGCAGTTGTCCATGGGCAGCGGTGATCACTTACCATCAGGTGACCCGCTTGTTCGTTTGCCGCCCTATAACATAAAAAAAAGAAATGTGGTGTCGTGGGACACCAGGTAGGAACGAAGTTCCTTCGGCTAATGAAAAATCGACACAATTTGCAAAAGAAAAATCGTGCTCAAAGGAAGAGAAAGGTATTATACACTACTCGCTTGTGTATACGACTGTCGCGCCTGCGCACGTCTCATTTAACGGTTTTATTTAACGAGGTCATCCTTACGGTTTTACTATCACATTTTTTTCAGTTCGGTCGCGCAGCAAAATCCCTATCTCCTCCAAGCCTGCCGTAAGGAACTTCGTTCCAAAAAAGAGACGGAATTCCAAAAAATCCTTTCTTTAGCGGACGTCTCCTTGTCACAATCTACCTTCGTGCCAAATTTTATATTCATTGGCTTTGTAGTTTTCGAGATTTCGTGATGAGTGATTTTCGCTTTTATATATAAGATGTATGTTTATTTGAAGTTAGTGTAGTTTTATGTAATTTTGGTTTTATTCTTCCTTTACTCTATGTATGATATGAAAACGCCTGCATGCCTCTCTTACATATGTCTCCTCTCACTGCCTACTGGAAGAGATTTCTTTTGAGATAAGAAGTGCCTTTGTACAACTTTTATTTGATGTATTCTCTGTTTGAATTTCCCGTGTACATAAATTGGTAAATAAATAAAAGCGCTGTTCCGTGCTGGCAAGTGAGATACAACCCTTATTAAACTCCCTTGATATTTAAACTAGTACTTAATAGTTCTTACGACGAGGAGCACGGTGGCCCGGCGGGAGTGCGCATTACTAGCGTTTTAGCAAGTAAAGCGACACCTTGCGTGGTTCGCACTTGGATGGGTCCGTGGATCACAAGTGGCTTGAAAATTTCTCTAGCTGCTCCGTGCCTTGGAAGGCACGTACATATGTCATCATTTTATGGCAGTCGTCAAGCTATGTCAGGTGCCTTTAAATTGGGAAGCCTGAAAATCTGACACCAGTGCTGGCTGGGTGCCTTTCGATTCTTTAAAATTTTTGTTTCTAATTTCACTTCGCCGCACCTTATTGGCCTAACTTTAATGCAAAATTATTGTCTAGCCTAATTGATGTTTTTTGGACTATGTGTAATAGTTTAGCCTAACAATTTTTAGCTCCAATTTTAAAATCTCTATTAATAGATGTCCTAAAATCGTTTCGCCTTTATTTCTTTAGACGTAACGATAACCTCGTATAACTATGTTTGAGACGATTATTACTTAATGTAATAATTACTTCAAATAATTATAGTTTGTTGTTCACAACTAATGCACTACTAATAATTATTTCTTAAATCTTCATAAATCACAGATTCGACTTAGAGCACCCCGACAACACGTAGCTCAAGTTTTCCATATAATAGAGTGTTATTTCTTAGCGTGGAACTAGAAGAGTCTTCTGGTGAAGCTACCCAGAAATACTTGCATGTTTGCTTGCATGCTTCATGCTTGCTTGCATGCCGCATGCTTGCTTGCATGCTGCATGCTTGCTTCACAAAATACTCTTATTTGGGCGAAATAATAATAAGTAATTGTGAATATTAGAAGTTATTAATCATTGGGCCTAGTGGCTAATTTGCGAAGTAAATATTCGGCGATAAAATCTTAATAAAAATAAGCTGTACTAAATTAGGTTTAATAAAAATGTACGAAAAATTTTGTGCTAGTAGTTTGTGCACCAACCTAAAATAGGAACACAAAAAAATAGGGGAGCCAATATAGACCCGTGTTGGCTACTTACACACACAAAAAACAATACGACATGGTCTTTTAGATTTAGAGGTATTAAAGATGCAAGGTGATCGGACGACCTCAGCAGGGTTGCATGAAGACGCTGGATGCTTCCAATCGGTCGTTTTGGGAATCCTTGGGGAAGGCCTACTTCCAGCAGTGGACTTCCTGCAGCTGGTATTATGATGATGAAGGATGTGACCGGAACCCGCTAAGTTGAGAAAGTTAATCCTTTGAGACATAAGGACAAGTTGACCACAATATATTAGGTGACATCAACCTATTTCCTCATAAATAGACCTTGGATTAGAGCTGATAACGTTATCAAAGGGCCCTGAGTCAACAGTGATGTAATCAGGTGAGTAGCGTTTATATTTAGAGCTGAGTAGATTCTGTGGTCTTTGACGTCATGAGTAACAGGAATCAAAGAATTTTGATCGAAATGATTGCTTTAATTTGGGACATTTAAGGTGAACGCACACTTATCCGAGCCGAACACGTCGAACGAGCCGAACGAAACGAATTCTAGAATTCTATAAATGACCGCGTCGAATCGTCCGAATCTGGAAGGAACACAGATATCCTAGATGAATTCGGATGACGTCATCAAATTTGGCGCGGGTGATGCGCTCGAATCGTATTCATTCAGACACTGACAAATGTGTGCGTAACAGTAACGAGAGTTATGCGATCGAGTAACTACTTCGATTTATTTTAAATGTTACAAAAATGAGTGATTCTAACATAATTGATTAATAAAGCACTGACAATAAAAATCTAGTCAAGATTCATCACAATTCACATGTAATTACAGTGCGACAGGTGTAAAGGAAATAGATACAATTCTTTCGGCGCGCTCGATTCTTTCGGCGCGATCGTTTCTTTTGGTGCGGATAGATATGCGAGGCCTTAAAAACTTCGATCGATTCGACGCGTCAGGCTCGGATAAATGTGCGTTCACCATTAATTTGATATCCTACGGGATATGAAACAGGGAATAGGGTATTATTTATCTTGGGTAAAAAGTACATTAAGTACCTCTTTGATCAAAAAATAACTACCGATTTCATTAGTTTCGCTTGCTTGTTGCTACTAGATATTTTTTTGGTTATGTCAATCGTAATTTAATTTAATTTCTATTTTATTGACTCATGTTCTCTTGAAAATTTACAAATAAAGCATTTATAATTTACAAATAAAAGGGATATTAATATGTATGTATAATTAAAAGGAAAATATAGGTGCTACTTCATTATCTTTGTCGTAAACTAAAATGTTATCTTTTTGACATAATAATAACATAATAAATTGTGTGAATAAAGTCACCATAAATATGTTAACCAACAGAACATTCAAACCTGCCTTGATAAAGTTATAAAAACAAACGAAGGCATTGATGACATCATTTCTTGAACACACGCAATAAAAGAATACTTGTACAAAAAGTAAGTAGGTACTTTAATAAACATTTTGAGAATTTCTTTATCAAAGCCTGACGATCAAGTGTGTTAAAAGCTCTTAACAATATAAAGCCATAATGTCTCAGCATAATGTACACATATGATATCAATAAGTGCAGATAGTCAATAACCGAGCCGCCCACTCGCCTTATCATAACGATCTTGTATGGGCCAAGTCAAAGGAGGTACGGCCACAGAATAAGTACTACTCTCACGTACAGAAGTCTTACTCAGAATAGAAATTCAAAGAAATATCTACCTAATGTGGTTAGCGCTGTGGTTTAATTTAGCTCGCGTCAGAACTTCTCACCTCTTCGTTTAGATACCTAGACATACATTGCAAGCCAATTCATTGTTATTACTCTGGACAAACGATTCATGTAACTGAATTTTCCCCTTCGAAGTGGTCGCCGCGCGCATAGTAATAATGTAGGTATATTTTCGATACCTAAACGGGGAGTGACACGGGCCTGATAAGGCGTTTGTTGTTTCGTGTTGTTTGTAAATGGTACCTACCTAACCTATACACCACCTTTAGCAAATAGTTGTAAAAATTTTAAACTTATGTGTTTTAAATGGAAGTCTATGTGATGGAATGTAAATATTGTTTTTAAATAGTGATTTCAAACTTTGGATTGAAAATCGAAATAGCTGGAAACGTAATTAATATATGGACATAAATGGCTCGAAAAATATCTGTAGATTTTCACATAAACCAATGTTTATGTCGTCGGTCAAACATTGGTCAAACCAAAATGATGATGTTTCGATCAAATGTTATGTTGGGCAACGGTTTGTCAGACAACTGCGGTATACAACAATCGTAAAGTAGATTGTCGGTTAAAGTGCTACCTGAATTTTTCGGGGTCCAGTGCTGCCCCCATTTGAAATAAATCATTTGAAAGGAAATGGAGACATCATTTAAAATTTGGTCTTGATCAGACCCTGGATAACCTTTTAAACTATTTTATGAACTACTGTTTACATTTTTAAGTGAGAACGTGAAGCTTTTCTACGCACATACGCCAAAAGTGGCCGTTTTTCGCAATTGTGCGTAGAAAAGCTTCACGTTCTCACTTTAAACTGTAAACAGTAGTTTATAAAATAGTTTGAAGGGTTATCAAGGGTCTGATCAAGGCCAAATTTTAAATGATATCTCCGTTTCCTTTTAAATGATTTATTTCAAATGGGGGCAGCACTGGACCCCGGAAAATTCATGTAGCCCCTTAACTATTTTTCCGAACTATTTACCCTTGTTTTCGTCACGAATTAATATAGTGGTAGTAATTATAAAAGTTGGGCTGCCCGAATGTTGGGCAACAAAAGTGCAGGACGAGAAAAGGCTTCATACAGGGATGACACGAAGGGATAGGGTTAGAAATGATTATGTGAGGGGAAGTTTAAAGGTAGCGCCAGTAAACGAGAAAGTAAGAAGCAATCGTTTGTCATGGTTTGGACATGTAATGAGAAGAGAGGATCAACATGCAACAAAAAGAACCTTACATATGACGGTTAATGGAAATAGGGGAAAAGGAAGACCAAAAAAGTGGTGGATGGAATGCATAAGGCAAGATATGGGGCTATGGGGGCAGTAGGAGTAGATGTTAGTATGACGGGAAATAGAGAAATGTGGAAGGAGAAGACATACCGCGCCGACCCCAGATCATGGGATAAGGTGAGGCAGATAATGATGAATTATAAAAGTAGAAAGGAGTTTAAAAGTTGAAAAGAAAAGTTACAAGTTATTATTAAGACGTATACTTTTAATACTATCTTGCGCATTTATGTCTATTTGATACAATAATTATCAAAGTACGTATTTACCATCAATCCATCATTATATAAAATGTACCGAATATGAACAGCAAAAAATTTAAGAGTTATAAAAACAAACACGCTTTCAGTTCTCAACTTGGAATACCAGACTCCTTTATCGTTACTCAATGATTGAGGTCTTCTGCAGATAATTTGCATTATGTATTCGAAGGTCCCTGACCTTAGCTTTATACTAATTTGTAGTCCGATCCGAGCGGTGATGCAGACGCGTAGGTTAGTCTGCTGTCTAAAATTAGGTAGGCATGTTTAAATTTTGTTATATTTTAGAGACGACTAAAGCGCTGTACACACTTAAAAGAAGTGGACGGGGCGCGCAAACATGTCTCCTCCGCGTCTTTTTCATTTTCCCGATCTGCCCATTTATTGTATCCTTTCGCCAATACTTGGTTGACTGGAAGAGATCCCATTATGGGATAAGTCCGCCTTTGTACTAGAGTATATGGTTTGTAACTATTCTTATAATTGTAAACTGTTTATGTACAATAAAGATATACAACAACAACAACAACAACAAAATGTATAGAAGCGTCGCGACGCAGAATACCTTAGATCATTTAATACAGGATGAGTTACGCAGACAAATCTTCATACAAAACTTTCTGCCGCTTTTGGTGCGGGGGTAAGCTACTACTACATCTAAACAAAATCACACGTTCACACAAATAATTTGTGTCGCTATAAATGCACACTACAAAAAACTCAAACACTAGCTTATTTTCTGCACACCAATAAAGCTCACACTGAAAAAAATTTGTACATACACATAATAATACACTCTTGGCAAGAAAGAGAGAGAAGAGAAAAAATATATTCAACTCTAATGCACAGGGAATAAAGACGAAGGTTGCAATTCATAAATACATAGTCTCGTGAGTGCGCTATAGTCTCTGGGATGAAAGGAAATCAGTGGTGCGATTTTTCAAACGCGGAGTCACTAAACGTATGGTTTTTGTATGGAAAAACCATTCGTTTAGGTGACTCTGCGTTAAGACGTCTTTTCGATGCCTTACCGATTTACACAATGATCATAATCGATTACGCAACTAGTTTTTATGAACGTATTAGATTTTTGTTTTTATACTTTGGCAGAGGGGAACGCGCAGATAAGGCTTATCCCGTATTAAATGATCTAAGCAGAATACACAGGATAGACGGAACGGACTGGGCACAGACACGACGCTTATTCGTCCAGCTCCAGCAAGGGCGCGAGCAGACGAAATAGGGTTGGGGGCGGGTTGCGGGACTCGCGCGTCGCCAATGTTGCTATAGATATTGTTTGTAACTGTCAAGTCCTTGCCTGGTCCTTTCTATATGGTTTCAAAAGTCGCGACTGCGTCTTAAATAGGTCTTTTCTATGTGTTCAGCGCCTTAGAATAATTTGTTTGTCTTTTTACTTTTTAAACTTATATTATTAAGTTTATTAACAATATAAAAAATATCATTTTTTCTACTTCGCAATTATCTAGATTTTTAAAAGGTTACCAATTTAATCCTTGAAGGTAAAAAAAAAATCTTTTTTAGTAAAATGCATTAAATATGCTATTTTTAAACATACATTCTTACAATTTTGTACGAGCGTTAGCCGTGTGGTGACGTAGAAATCGTAGAAACAATTTTCACCTGTGTTTCACACCTCACAAGGGCGTCATACGTAAGAGGGGAGTATAGAACGCAGTCGTCTATATAATGAAAAGAAAATGATTTATCATTCCTAAATGTAAAACATTTTTTATAAATAATTTTTCAAGATTAAAACAGACTTCACCCCCAAACTACAAAACCAATTTTGATAAAATTTCCATGAGACTATCTGACAAGTATGTTTCAAACAAAAAAAAGAATTTTCCAAATCGGTAAAGGCGTCTTCGAATAATTCGTGATCATACCAAAATATAGATCGCGACGAATTGACAACTTCCTCTTTGAAAGTCGGTTAAAAAGGAGTGTTCAAACTCACCTATTTAATTTTACGTGATTTCAAGTCATTTCGAATTTATTATACGAACGATTAGATAATAGATACCTACTTATACAGTTATTATTTAGAAGAATAAAAAAACTTTTCAAGTTTGCCGCTGAATAGTTTTCTACTGATGTATTTTATGTTTATTGCTAGCAAGATAATGTCACGTGATAATACAATCTGATAATCTGAGATTAAACATTTTCACAACTTTTCTATCATACATAACATTAGTCATTACATTACTAGACTAGCTGATGCCTGCAGCGTTGTCTGCGTGGCCCTAATTTTTGACACTCCCACGGAAACCTCATAGCAGTATTAAGAGGCTTTTCACATTTGGTTGGCTGTCTCGCTCGCACAATCAAACATTTTTAAAGATTATAAAAAAATGTGACTCATTTATAGAAAAGTGTTTCACTAACTTTCAATATTGTGGATATTTTAGACATGTTTGTATATTGTGTAGACATTGACTACATTGAAAATTAGGTTATCAAAATTTTCAATTTTTGATTACCTAATTCTCGATAACCACACACAAAAACAATAAAAAAACATGTCTACAGTGCCTGTTCACACGCACTATCACTTGTCACTTGTCAGACGCACTCGTCAATATGTAAACCGGCCTTAACACTCGTCCTGACCATGATCGTCTGAACCTGTGGTCTGAACCCACCGAAACTGCCCTTTCCGACTACATTATGTGAGTAAACAGTGTTTTTGTTTAGCAGATATTCATATATTTTCAAAACTAAATCTGACTTCGCCACAGAACTATACAGCCGATTTTGATAAATATTCTATGGGACCACCTGATAAATATGATGTGCCCTTTTACACAAAAAATAATTTTCATAATCGGTCCAGGCATCTGAATGATCGGTGAACTTACTTTAAAAAAATTATTCCTACGAATTGATAACCTTCTAAGTACTTTTTGGAATTCGGTTAAAAATGGAAAATACTTTTAAAAAAATATTCCCACGAATGTAGAATAATGCATAAAATTTAAATTTGTCTCAAATATTTTTTTCTAGATTCTTTATTGTCTTTACATTATACTTAAAAGGTATTAAATACCTTTTAAGTGTAAAGTAAATAAAACAAATTTTGTTTTATTTAGTTATTATTTAAACCCAAAAAATGATATATAAAAAGTGAAAAATAAGGGAAGGAAATTCACAACAGAACTTACACGTACATACATACATACATACATATTATCACGCCTGTTTCCCACAGGGGTAGGCAGAGACTAAGGACCTCCACACCTTACACAACGCGTCACTATTGGTCGAAACGAAATGTGACGTCAATGGTTACCTCTTGCATTTATCGGCGTCGATATTCATACTGTATTAATAGTGTTTGTGAAAAAAATGTTTAAAACTGTATTTCTGTGTGGTTACTTTGCGAATATATATTTGTAGTCAATCTAAGACGATGACAGAAACTGGTTTTGTCAAAGCACAATCGGATAATCTACCGAAAATAGATGCATTTATGATGTCAGCATATTTTGCATCAAATCTCGATTTTACGAGCGCAGAGATCAAAGGAGTGAAAGCTGCAATTTTAATGTAGTTATTGACAAGATTCAGATTCTCCCCTATTCTGTTCCCTAGATCGGCAGAAAATGGAAAATACTTAAAAATATATTCCCAGGAATTGATAACCTCCTACTTTTTGGAATCTGGTTAAAAATGGAAAATGTATTTAAATGCACCAATGCATCTGCTGTACTAACCTACCTATTCTACGACATTCTTTGATTCAAAACGACAAATGATGATGCACTACATAAAAAACATCGCCATGATTGCTCAATTAAGTGTGGTTGTGAAGTAGATGTTGACAATCATTCAATCTCGGTTTGACAGATGACATCATTTAACGTTCAGTGGATTAAGAGTATAAAGGTCAAGATTGCCTGAATGGCCTTGTTGTTTACTGCCTAAGCTATTTATACGTTAATCTGTTATTAATAAATTGTTGACATTAAAGTTAACGATAAGTTCTTACTTATAATGCGAGCATAGTATAGTATAAACAAAGTCGCTTTCCGCCTTCTGTCCCCCTGAAAGTACATTTTGCTAGGTTTTTATTAAGGGGATACCAAAATTTTTTGGGTCCAGTGCTGCCATTTGAAATAAATCATTTGATAGAAAACGGAGACATCATTTAAAATTTGGTCTTGACCAGGCCCTTCAAACTATTTTATGAACTACTGTTTACAGTCTAAAGTGAGAAATAAAAAACTGTTCTACGCACAATTGCGAAAAACGGCCACTTTTGGCGTGTGTGCGTAGAAAAGCTGCACGTTCTCACTTTAAACTGTAAACAGTAGTTCATAAAATAGTTTGAAGGGTTATCTAGAGCCTGGTCATGACAAAATTTTAAATTATATCTCCGTTTCCTTTTACACGATTTATTTTAAATGGGGGCAGCACTGGACCCCGGAAAATACAGGTAGCCCCCTTAAATTAACAACGGACTTTGATGCAGTTTGTTTGTAAACTCTTTATTGTACATAATATTATAGGTGCCAACAAATAAAATATATGTAACAAAAACCCTGTCCAATCCTTGTAAGAGCAACTCAGGCCGTCAATATGAACAACTTTTCCTATGGGACCAATGCTTGAAACTCGAAGAAAAAAATCGACGTTTTCATACGATTGCCGGGCCGGCTGAACACTTGTATGAAAATGTCGATTTTTTTCGAGTCAATATGTACAACTTTTCCTATGGGACCAATGCAAAGTTGTTCATATTGACGGTCTGAGTTGCTCCTACAAGGATCGGACCGGGTTTTTGTTACATATTCTATATATTTTTACAATTTGTATAAGGGCGGGCTTATCCCAAGAAGGGATCTCTTCCAGCCAACTAAGTATCAGAAATGAGTTGTCTGAAAAAGGGATCGAGTTGGAGAGTACAACAGAGACAATACAATTATTATCAATAGATAAATATGTCCTTAAATATACATATAAATAAAATAATGATAAGTTACGTCCTCCGTCGTCCTTGTCTTATCGTTTCCTCCCTGCAGTACCACTGCCGATAAATTACAAATCAAATAATTTATTTCGCATAAGTGCAATACACCTAGCTGTTTCTAGCATGCAAAAATAATAAAATAATACATTCAACTTATGTCATAATTTTGGTCAAAGTGCGACAGATACTAGTCACATAATAATAAATTATAGAATTAAATAAGATTATATAAAATTAAATTAGAACATGTATCATAAAATTATATATAAAACCGATCAAATACTTAAAAAAATATCTAACTAAAAATTCATTAATATCATAAAAGGCTTTTTCAGAGGGCCATTAAAAAGATTTTTCTTAAATGTCTTATTTGGTAGGCATATAATTTTTTTTGGGGTAGACGATTATACTATACATTTTTATACTCATGCTACTACAATTTCTGGAGCAAATCATAGTTCTACTATTTGGTAGGAGGAGTCTGTTTTGGACGTCTAGAACTGTAATAAGTATAATCGTCTTGCCGTCGAAATAAATGTATGTTTATTTTTTATAAAAACACATGTATCATAAACATAAATAAGCCTAGGAAGAGTCAACAGTTTATGTTTTTTAGAAAGTGTTTTACAGCTAGTACGAGGAAGAACATTGCACATCGCGCTTATGCATTTCTTCTGTGTTGCAAGAAGTCTGTCTAAGTCAACAGAGTTACCCCACAACAGTAACCCCAGCCGTGCTGCTTCGGAGCGTGTGGTATGCTTTCCCGCTTTATCTTCTCAAAATATATGCATGTCAATGATCACCCAAATATGCCGAAGACCATAAGAAATCTGAAAGAAATAGTAGCTGGAACAGTTCAATCGATTTGGCTAGAGTTTTCCGACCAGCCGCCAGCCTGCATGATGTCAACCCTCATTGGGAATGCAGTCTTCTGCTTGTCGAGTCGACTGTTATTAGTATTACGGGACTTACCGCGATTGATATCATTTTTACCCGACTGCGCTAGAAGGAGGGTTGTGTTTTTCGAGAGTAGGTATGTATGTATAATTGTTTGGCAAGCTCTGCAGCCTGAACGGCTCGGTGGATTTTGGCTTGAGAGGTGTCGTTCGTTAGAATGTATTTACTGTGAGAGTGACACCGGGTATATCAAAATAAGTTATAATATAATAATTTAAAAAAAAAAATTGTTTTTGTAATAATTACACAAAAATATGTACAATATAAAAAGAAAAAAAAAACTTAATCAAAACTAAACAAACTAAAATACTACATCAATTAAATAATTACTTGTTATTTAAATTAAATTCAATTTTGTAATAATTACTTGTTAACCAGATATTTCGACGACTCTCCTGCCGTCGTCATGATCGCTGGCAGACTGTGGAAATGCGACGGATGTCAATTAAGAAAATAGATCGGTCTACTCTCTTTACACACTACACTGACGGTGTCCGTTCGGGAATTGTTTTTTGTTGTTTGCACACAATGTTTACAAAGCTCAACTTTGAAATCATGTTTTGTCGAGTCGAAATTGTTGTATCATTTGTAGATGTTTGTACTTCGTCCTTTAGTTGCTGCAACCTTCTTCAATTGCCATTTAGGTAAAAATAAATATAGTTGTAATGTTGCATGACACTTTCACGCTGCATGCTGCACTTTTCAGGAATTCAAATTTCATTCTCAAATTCTTGACATATATCATAATTTTTATCGTTTCATATTAACTCTTCCATCCCTCAGAATCGCGTAGTTATCTTTAAGCAGTCTGTGGAGTATGTCGAGTCTCTTCATGTACAGTAATACTAAATTTATACTTTTAATCGTATTTATTCATTGAAGTGGCAGTGGGCAGGACACATAGCGCGACGAACCAATGGCCGATGGGGCAAAAAGGTTCTCGAATGGCGACCACGTACTGGCAAGCGAAGCGTAGGACCCACCCACAAGGTGGTCTGACGACCGGACTAAGGTCGCTGGAAAGCGCTGGATGCAGCCCGCGCTAGATCGGTCATTTTGGAAATCCTTGGGAGATGCCTATGTCCTGCAGTGGACGTTATGCGGCTGAAATGATGATGATGATGATAAATCGTAATTATTATGTAAAGATCCAGTGCATTTTATTAAAATACCAGTCATTATGTAAAAAATGTTCTCCTTGCTACCTGAGCGAGCATCCTACCGCCTACATATCTCCTTCATCTCATGTGAGGTCCACCATACTGGTGCTTCTTCTTACATAGTCATGGATGGAGCCTCAACTGCCTGAGTGTAATAAATTATACCTACATGCTTTAAAAACAGCATTATGCCGCAGTTAGTCATGAATATTTATCATCTCAATGAACGCTATATTATAATATTTATAGGGGCCAAAGTTTATCTAAAGTTGCAGCGTTTTGATATTTTTATTTTTAACGTATTTATTAGGTCATGTTTATTGTATGACGTCTTTTTGGTCTAGATTCTTACTTGTATCAGTATAATGTTAGGCACTACAGCCTCGGGCAGGCCTTGGCCTGATGGAGCAAGCAACCTTCTTAATTCTGTAACTTGCGCTTAGGTAGCGACAATAAACTTAGCGGTAAGTAAATGATCTGACGTCAAAAACTACCTATTATGAAATCGAAAGAAAAAATTGACAATTATCAAGTGATATAAATATCCAAAGATTAATAAAGAACTTTGACTAAAACAATTCTCTCAAGCCAATTCCATCCTTGGCCTTTTCTCGCCAATTTCTGACTCCAAGCACCTTTAGGTCTTGTACTGCATCCAGCCATCAGTTTTGGTCAAACTTATAACACTCCTCTTTTTTGTCGGGGGTTAAAAAGAAGAGTCGTGATTATTTGCTGTTAATTAAAAAACGAAATTCGACGGGAGTTAAAAAAGCTCATTGCCAGCCAGCAAGTAGATAAACCCGAATAAAGTTTATATCACGTGACATACTAGTGCCATCCCGCTCGCTGTTATTACGCAGAGCGAAAATGTGACACTTTATTTTTATATATTGACTACTGTCATTGAATTCTAAAGTTATCTATATATTTCTGTATTTTAATTGTATTTATTATTATATAAAATTTTAAAAATATCAATCACGATGTTTTTTTTTTATGATTAAATAAATTAATGAAATGATAGGTAGCGCTCGATAAACGCATTCGCCCGTGCCATCGGGCTCCGGGGCCTTCGATTTATTTCTTTCCTGTATGTTTTAATTGGTAAAACTTATTTTAGTTCTTCAAATAAACTAATGTATTATTTTATGAATGCGCTCTCAAATTCTACTTCATTCAAATTTTACGACTACCGTTAGATATAAAATTATATCGTCAAAAAAAGCTGTGATAATTCGATGTTAGCTGGTTAAATGGTTTTGTTTATAGCGCACGGTAGCTGAGTGCTGGTATTGAAAAAGTTTGATTTATTGTCTGTGGCTCGCCGGCCATCAATCCATCATACGTGTTTATGGGGTGTTTAATAAAATTTAAAAGGTTTCGACCATGAACACTTTTCCAATTCGCCTTTTTTGAAAAAAGGGAGAGCATTTTAATATTTTGAAAATGGGAAGTAGATAATGGATTTAGTTGGCCCACTTTTTATTGTAATGGGGCCGTACGAACCGTAAATAAGTATAAAAAAAAAATACAATTTTATTGTTAGTACTGGCAAGTGGGCGTAGGACCAAAGCTATAGGAGGTATAAATTTTTTGCTCTTTGCGTAGGTCACCCACCACAAGGTGGTCTGACGACCTGACTAAGGTAGCTGGAAAGCGCTGGATGCAGCCCGCTCTAGATCAGCCACTTTGGAAATCCTTGGGAGAGGCCTATGTCCTGCAGTGAACGTTATGCGGCTAAAAAGATAATGATGATTGTGAGGCCAAAGTACTTATTAAGACAAACGAAAGACCAAATTTGATGGAGTTGCGTCGTTTTTATTACTGAGTTTCATCGACCACTTTGCGTCTCCATGATCAGACCCTAGACATTATCTGCCATAAAGTGCTCGTCAAGACAGATCATGTTATAAGCATGAGTTAAAGTGTGTCGCGAGATGTCTTCGTGTACGCTCGTCCTCTTGTCACATTCGCTCTGATGAAGACCTCGGGATGAGGTCGAAACATGTCGGCCAGGAGCTGACTTTTTACGTAACCCGTTAACTGCTTACAATGTCAGTGTCTTACGTTAGTTTTAATCAAAAAATCAAACAAGTCCTACAAAATAGTTATGTTGTTTTATACAATACAATGCAATACCTTTTATTGCTCAAAATAAATACAGGTCATAATTATCGTAAAATCTAGGAAATGCGCAAAAGGCGGCCTTATCGCTAAGCAATTTCTTCCAGGCAACCTCGCTAAATAGAAAATAGTAATGGGAAATTTGGTAGTGCGGGGCGGTCAATATAAACATACATATACATCTTACATACAACTTACACTGAAAAAAAAAATGATATTACCAGTACGAGATGAAGAGAAATGGAAACGAGGGAAGGATATTTATTTACCTTTCATAAGGATGGAAAATAAGATTTGACTTGGGATTTGAAGCTGGCTAGCGTTTCGACGCGTCGGATAGTCAGTGGTAGTGAGTCCCGTAGGCGTTAAGAGGCTTTTCATATTTGGTTGGCTGTCTCGCTCGGACAATCAAACATTTTTAAAGATTATAAAAAAATGTGACTCATTTGAAGAAAAGTGTTTTATCTACTTTTTAATATAATATATGTTAAATATTGTAGACATGTATTTTTATTGTTTATGTGTGTGTGTGTATCGAGAATAAGGTCGTCAAAAATTTTAAATTTTGATGACCTTATTTTCGATGTAGTCAATGTCTACAAACATGTCTACAATATCTAACATATAATAATAAATAAAATAAAATAAAATAAATAAGCCTTTTTATTCCATAATTAATTAATTGTACATGTTTCATTTAGAATCATTTAATTTGACCAAAATATTAAATTAAATTGTTAATTAAATTAAAATTAGTAATCATAATGTCTATTCGATATTTAATTAGATTTATATGAAGTTATTAGATTCTGCTAATGATCTATAAAATTATGGACCCCTTAACCATCTAACATATAATATATTAAAAAGTTTATGAAACACTTTTCTTCAAATGAGTCACATTAAAAATGTTTGATTGTGCGAGCGAGACAGCCAACCAAAGGTGAAAAGCCTCGTTCTGTCGAATATCTCTCGACTCTATCATCAGAACAGCTCATTGACTCCATAACATTGTAACGTCATCCATCCGCTTACATAAGTATGCAAAATTTCAGCTCAATCGTTTGAGAATAACTGATTGGCTTCTACGAATTGCCCGAGAAGAAAAGCAGCTGGTACATTCTAAGCTTATTATTTTCTCCAAGACCAGCGTGAAAAAGGATTGGATACTTTTGAAAGACATTCGACGACCTCCGTGGCGTAGTGGTGACCATGCTTGTCGGCCACCCAGAAGTTCCGGGTTCGATCCCTGGTCAGGGCAAGTTGGAAATTGGCCTTTTTCAAGTGTTCTGGGTCTTGGACGTTTATCCGTGTATATTTACGTATTTGTAATAAAATATAGTATCGTTGAGTTAGTATCCCATAACACAAGTCTCGAACTTACTTTGAGGCTAGCTTAATCTGTGTGATTTGTCTTTAAAAATTTTTTTTGATATAAATTACTCCCTAATGCCCATACCCTCACTTTGGATTATTATAAACAAAAATCTATCTTTCAGATGGCGTTTAGCTGTATCTCTCAGATGGAGTGTAAACAAATGTGAACACAAAAAGAAAATAAATAATTCTAGAAACTAAACCTTAAAATTAAACCTAGTCTAAAAGATTTTGATCTTGCGGCATGGAGCCAAGAACGCTGGCTGTGTTTGCTCTCTGAACAACTATGCTAATTCGTTGAGATAAAAGGAGTCGCAGCCATCTTGCCACAAAGTTAAATTAATAAACGTTTTACCGCGGATGGTATCAATTTGGCGATGAGGAAGCGCCTGTCAAGGCAACTAACGGCTTCCTATGGTCACCGTCCCCGCCAACACTTGGCCGTCGCCACATCCTTTGACGAAACCTCAATTAGTTTATGACACACTTTTACTTGAAAAGCTGAACGTCAAACAAATCTTCCAAATCTGTCCCTGCCAGGCGTCTTCAAATAATAGGTGAACATACGAGTACATTAAAAACAAAAAGATTACAACGAGACCGCTAAATGCCAACAAATCAAATCAGACACTTTTTTCTAAACGTCAAAACGAACGCACCGCGATCAGATTGCAGACGTTCAAAGGAGAGGTCAGAAGTTCCCGTAACTAGTGATCCCGAGGACTATAGGCTTTTAGCCTTTTTTTGAAGCCTAGACTACTAATAAAGGTGCTTGGCGGGCTAAAAGCCTATTAAGGCTTTTAGTCCTTTAGGCTAGGGCTGTTCAATAGGCCGAGCCTAAAGAACTATAAGTCTTTATAGGCTTTTGGTTCGATGTTGTTTTGGCGATATTAAGGTAAAATATTAATTTTCTTCTTTTTCCAATATTAATTAAAAATATAATTAATCCATTATTCATAATTATTATGTCTTACTTAGGCTGATACTAAAAAATGGCTTTAGCCTAAACATAAGCCTATTACTCCTAAATAACCTACAGTCACAAGAAAGGTTTTTTTAGGCTCATAGGCTTTTAAAAATGACATAGCCCTAAAAAGGACCGAAGGGCTTAAATTTAGGGCTAAAAGCCTGTAGTCCTCGGGACCACTACCCGTAACTGGCGGGCATGTATGAAGAGAGTGATGAGTGTAGATAAAGCGAAACAGGTCTGTAAGGATCGTATCAAGTGGAGATCCATAGTCTTTTACTACCCCTGTGGGATACAGGCGTGATAATATGTATATATGTATGACCTTTCTGTATGTATGTATATATTACGACCTCCGTGGCGTAGTGGTCACCATGCTAGTCCGCCACCCAGAGATCCCGGGTTCGATCCCCGGTCAGGGCAAGTTGGAAAATGGCCTTTTTCAAATTGTCCTGGGCCTTGGATGTTTATCTATATATGTATTTGTTTTAAATATAGTATCGTTGAGTTAGTATCCCATAACACAAGTCTCGAACTTACTTTGGGGCTAGCTCAATCAGTGTTATTTGTCCTTATATATATATATATATATATATTATTTATATTAATACGAACATTTTCTATGGAATTTGTATGAATTACAAAAGTGTGACGTCACGCCTTTTTACTGCATTCATAAATCTAAAATCACGTTGAAAATGAATATGATCAAGAAAAATGCCACTAATTTGTGAAGTGTTATATTATGAACTGTAACGAATCACTTATTTTTGACCCAGTCATCTACCCATTGATAACCTCCTCCTTTTCAGACGTTGGTTAAAATAGGTTCATCTACTTAAAATTCCAAACATAGAGATGATATATTCAAATAACTATACTAATTCAAACAGCCGAAAAAAAACTAAGGAAGCAAAATTCACACGCATATAAGTGTGTTCTCAACATAATTAGCATATATGCTAATTATGTTGAGAACGTGCGAATGTGGTGTGAATGTTTGTCTGTTTGTTTCCTTAAGTTTGTGTGAACGTTATAATTATTATTTTTCAGGTAGCATGGCGTGACGCACACGAGTACGAGAATGGGGAAAGAATGAACATTTTAAATACGACTAAATATGTTTTCTAGTTAATTAATTATAAAAAATAAAAATATTTTTTATTGCAATTTCGTACACCACTCAACACCGCCATTTCTTTAGTATAAAAAATGTCATATGATCATATGACAGTTGCCAACTTATCTGCCATTGTGGTAAAATATAAAAAAAATTTTTTTTTGCTCTTTGTGTTAACCCAAGAAGCAAAAAAACAAAACTAGTAGGGTCACTATTTTTAAATCTTCATCAAAGTTATAGGGGTATAACCAAAAATAGTAGATTGTGCTACAAGGGGATAAGGTGATATTTTAAAGGCGAGGGCGCTACTTTGAATCCTGAGCGAAACGAAGGATTCCATAGTTGAATCACGAGCGTAGAGAATAATTCTACGGTGGAATCCTGAGTGAAGCGCGGGATTAATGTATATCGCCCGAGATAAAAATATTACCGTACCCGAGTAGCGCACTCTACTTTTCATCTCCTTTTATGAGAAAAACTAGCAAATATACACAACAGAATATAAAAAAGTAGAACACCTACTACCTAATCAGACTTCAACCGACAATTTACTACTGATCTTGGTTTGGTGTCGTTTTTATACAAAAAATACTAAGAAATAATTTTTCGAAGACCACCAACTTACGATAAAATGTTCACTCATAACTTTGTTTGCGTGGTTCTTCGTATATTTTTATTTTTATAAGTAAGCTTGATACACAAATTTACACAAATAATTACATGTCAATACAAATAACCTAAAACTTCGGTAATTACTTGAATCAGAGAAAATCGCGCGTTTTTAATTTTACTTATTTATTTTTCCAAAGCGAAGAACATATAAATTTTTACGTACATTCATCCATGTTGACGACGTTATATATATGTATTGCAAATTTAAAAATCACGGCGTCTGTGCCGATTATTTTTCATTTTAAAACAAAATTCTTTTTTTTGCTGGACTGCTCTTATTATTTTTGATTCTACATAAATAACACGTGTTTAGTTTTCAAATGGTTTTAATCTCTAGAGATTTTCTTTTTCACTCTTTAGTCCCGAGAGAATAAGCAGTATCTTTAGCTTCAAATGTTTTGGAATGAAAACATCGTTTTTCGAGTAGATAATATATTCAAAAAAATATTCTAGGTATATGGTCTGAAGTATAAAAAAATTACATACAACAGTTACCAACGTAACTGCCGTTGTGGTAAAATAGGGACCAAAGAGCAAAAAAAATTGGGTATTTTGTCCAAAGATTTAGAATATACAAGCAAATTTTCTCATGCTATTTTCCCACTACTTGTATATTCTAAATCTTTGTATTTTCCCAATATCTTCATGCCATTTTGACAACCATGACAGTTAAGCTAAGCGACTGTCATATGACAGTGTCTTAAGTTGTCAACTGTCATATGACATAATTTTTTAATAATTAGAACGAGACGGGCAAAAGAAATAGTAGCGTTAAGATGAGTGAATTATTTACGATACTAAGGAATTTTATTCCTAACTAGAAAAGTTTTAGACGTTTTAAAATTTGCATCCCTTCCCTATTGAAATAGTTTTGCCATCACATTCTGTATTCAGTGGGCCTCTTCTCGTCGAGCCAAAATGGTTCTATTTTGTGTAGTTTTAAATTAGTGGGTTGAATTCAAAATCAGTATTGTGGTCTACTATTTGTAATTGAAATTATTCGGATTACAATGGGAACTTTTCCGGGTATCACTTATCATATATAGAGCCGGCCGGGTGTGTTCAATCACCTTAGATTTTTTATTTCTATTTAGCTAAATTATCCCATAGCTACTATGAAAATATGAGGGATGCACGACAGCACGAATAATATTTTTTACGTGAATACATCACCTTAATTTTTCAGCATTTAAAAAGTTAGTAAATGAATTCCCGATTCATAAAACACAAAGTTGGCACAAATTTTTTGATATTTAATCAATTTATCCTATAGGTACTATGAAAATATGAGGGATGCACGACAGCACGAATAATATTTTTTACGTGAACACATCACCTTCATTTTTCAGAATTTAAAAGTTAGTAATTGAATTCCCGATTCATAAAACACAAAGTTGGCACAAATTTTTTGATATTTAATCAATTTATCCTATAGGTACTATGAAAATATGAGGTATGCACGACAGCACAAATAATATTTTTTACGTGAACACATCACCTTCATTTTTCAGAATTTAAAAAGTTAGTAAATGAATTCCCGATTCATAAAACACAAATTTGGCACAAATTTTTTGATATTTTATCAATTTATCCTATAGGTACTATGAAAATATAAAGGATGCACGACAGCACGAATAAAATTTTTTACGTGAACACATCTCCTTCATTTTTCAGAATTTAAAATGTTATTAAATGAATTCCCGATTCATAAAACACAAAGTTGGCAGTTAGTAAATGAACTCCCAATTCCTTAAAACACAAAGTTGGCACTAATCCATGCTCCAATTACGGATCAATTACAACACAGTTATGAATGGATGATTCATCATACACACGCTGAGAGATTACTCATTATGTGACCATTGTTTTGTTTACATCTTGTGATACAATAACAGTTATTTTCTTATTCATTGAGGGAGCAAAGTACTCCTTCTGTAACGATGTTTTAATAAACCTCATCCTTCATGTTCCCGTTTACCTCCTTTTCCGTTTTCTTCTTCTTGTCGAGTCAAAATGGTTCCAGTATAGTTTCTAATTCAAATGACATTTGACCAGTAAGTATGTGGCCACGGCGATCTTTTCCGTTTTCTAAAAAAAATAATAACATTCTCAAATTTAATTTTTAAATTTTAGAATCCTTCCTCATCATTCTAATTCATTCCACTCTCTCGAGCTGATTACATCTATATCAGTATTGTAAATTTATATATATCAGTATTGTAAATAAAATAACTCTTGTATTGTAAATAATTGTAATTGTAAATAAAATTGTTATTTCTCTCTAGCTCTCCACTACATACCTTACCTACCTCTTAATGTTGGAGCTCCAACTGCCCCAGCTAGTGCGTGGCTACCTACCTACTAGGAGTTCCTACACTTCTATTTAGTCTTGCGAAAAATCAGACAATGTACCTTTGACGGTAGCTTTAGCTCCTTTCTCCTTTATGTTATTAAAATAACTGACTGACGTAAGACGGTCGCTCCTAACACTCGCCCTGATGATGATCGTCTAATCAAATCAAGCAATTTCTATCAACTTACAAACACATTTTTAACCCCAAAATAAGTAGCAAATATCTGTCTGTTGTGGCTGGTGCATCGTAGCACTTGAATGGATGGACCGAGTTTGATGTGATTTTTTTAACATAAAAGTTAGTTTCCTTGCGGTGGTTCTTAGGTATGTTTGATGAAAAAATTCAAAAGTTATTAAAGAGCTTTTTTTAAATTTGCCTGGCAAATAAACTTGTCATCCTTTACGAATTACAGAAACTACTTCAGTAGGTATGCAGTTATCATCATCATTATTTGAGCCGCATTACGTCTACTGCTGGGCACAGGCCTCTCCCAAGGATTTCCAAAATGACCGATCAAGAGCGGCCTGCATCCAGCGCGGTATGCAGTGGTGTTCCGAAACGCTAGTAGTTTGTCCCTTGTATTTTTCACACGGAAAATATATCTTTTTTTTCACATACTTAATAATAAAATAAGAATTAAAGTACTTATCATGATTAAAAACATACTGTATACCTACTTATGTATTATGATTAGGCGTAAATTGTAATAAATCGCCTAGGTGAAACTAGTTTAAGATAAATAAATTATTTTAATTTTCTCGCGCTTCTAGAAATACTTGAAAAGCAGAAGGAAAAAAGCCCCCCCACAAACAATTATTCGAAAATAAATCATCGCCGCTAATTGAATACGCGATAATCGCATTTTTTTTTAATTTGATCATCATAACATAACACACTGTGTATAGAGAATCGCGTGAGACTTTTTCATACAAACATGACCGTGAAATTGGTTAGGTATGTAATTTGATTGTGATGCTTGTTTTCTTTCGATGTACGCACGCGGGAGCTGAATTCAAGTCAAGAAAAGGCGAAAAGCAATGTGTATCAATATTACACGAACTATTTGGAGCCACTTTTATTTATTTATTAAAAAACTTTATTTATCCACAATATACAATCGAACTTAATGCTAAAAGCGTTATTTTCCAGAGTATCATAAAGGATTAACAGAGATTTTGACTGTTTTGATTAAGACATTTTAGTGATTCCAACATTTGACTTCGCTATGTTAGGCAACCTAACTAACTATGTTATAACTTGCGTATATGTATACGCAAGTAATGGTTTTTATATGTAAGGTTTTTCAATCTAAATATTTGATGTATTAGTCAAATGTTGAGATCATTATAAATAAATTCTAGGATTGTCTACAGAACTTGACATCCAGATTTCAATTCTTGACAGCCTCAACATTTCTCCTCACCATAGGGATCTCTTTCTTTTACAAAATTTGTTCTCTCCTTATAAGCAATAATGTTTTCAACACTTTAAGAGTCAGATATTTATTCGGGGTATTATGCCTATAAAACTTATGCCCAAATATCATTATGCGTAAGCTTATTAAGATACGAGTAAATAAAAGTATGCCATTTTAAATAATGACTATTATATGATATTTTATGCAAAAAAAAATAGGAAACCCGTTTCATAATATTGAACTTGGCTCCCATTTTCACATTTATTTTTTAGCTCGTTATTTCTTTTAGCAAAACGATTTTTTTATTTCTCCCCAAGGACACTATGCCCAGTTTCTAACTTGCCCTGGCAGGTGATCGAACCAAGAAGTGGCGGACTAGAGTGGTTAGTAAAACTAGGTCGTCAAAACACTTAAAAGTTTCGAGCCTCTGTTTGGACTTCAGCTTAAAACTGTACCATAAGATCATTAACTCACTATTCTCAGTCCACCATTAATACACACGTTGTTCTGCTGAGTGCTGTGTTGTGCACAAATTCCACAATCCACCTGTGAACGTTTCAGAAGTGGACAATGAGAAATTCATTACCAAGTTCGGGCCATTAAAACAGAGTTTCGGCAGCACTCAGAAAACGTCTGGATTTGAAATAAAACTGAAGTTACAAATAGTTAACATACAGTTCAAATTGACGACGGAAAGTTCCAAACTGATTCTAATTAATTGTTGTTGTGCAATAGACGAAATAAATATATTTTTGATGTCGTTCGATCTTCTAATACAATCGAAGATCTAATACAAGGAATGGTCAGCCTTTTTGTAGAGATCTCTCATATCTTGCATTAGATCTACTAAAAAGACAAATTCAAATGAAACAAAATATTATAGTACATACTGGACGAACAAACATTTTAAGTTTCATGTGGAACACACATGCTCTCAATTCTACCTAATATTGCATGATTTAGCTGCAGTTAGCTGGCATTCCGCACACGAATTGATCTACTTTAACTTGGCAAACTTTACTAAACCTAAGTTGTAGTGTATAAATATTTAAAACTTTCTTGGCATGCAGTAACGTAACCTTGACTTTCATATTATGTGATTGAAAGAAAAAGATGGCTTCATTAATCGTGAGCTACATTTTTTCTAGGTAAATCTTCTTAAAATGACTGTGTTTAAAACTACTTAAGTACCTATAAAATTTCTGAGACGTCTATTCTGTTTGATCATTGGAATATTTCCCATTTGCATCTAAAATTCTGCTGCGGATTCCGCGGTTTCAGAAATTTCTTCTTCAAAGTTAAAAAGTGTTCATGTCAATGAATAATGAATGCGCGGAGAAGAAAAAGCGAGTCAAAGTGGAGAAGAAAAAGCGGGAATGTTGTCGTCGAACGATTTGGCTGTAGTTTTACGATCTGCCTAAAACGTTTAATATTTTGCACGCCAGCGCTTGACGTTATTTTGCCCCCGACGCCAAGCCTAGTAAAAATAGTACAATTTCAACCACTTTAGTTGTGAATGGCGTCTTGTTCACGCGACCGTTTTGCTCATGGTCACTGGTGCTCAAAAGGTTTATACCCAAAAAAATCTCTATGATAAGACGTCTTCTTGGGAATGCGATTGTTGCACGTGATACTTGCTTACTTGGTTCTCTGGTCGCCTCTTACGGCATTTATTAAGAGATCCAAGTGGCCTTATTTTACGTTGGAAACCACACGGTAAACATAGGCTTCTACAGTAAACATTAGTAAGAAAGTAGTTTATTATATCCTGCATACACGCGCGTTTCCTGGCCCCACACATACGTGACTCGACTGTGGGACTCGAATGTTTTGACGGCTTTTCACACGAAGCTGCTTATTCGGAATACAAATGGTTCCTCTGGTTTATCAGGTCATATGTTTTGGTATTTTCACCATTTTTGCGAATATCTACCTTCTTACTACGGTGGCCCATCGACCCATAGAGGATCTTGGCCTCTTGATACTAGATGGCATTTTTTGCGGTCTTGTTAACGTTGCTATTAGTCGCCAACTCCGAGGCACCGCAGGTCTTTCTGCACCTCGTCGGCCCACCTATACCTGGGGTGACCAACAGGACAAGCCGACCCAAGTAGGCTGCGAATATCTCGTGTATTCCCGTTGGCCCCATAATTTTCGTCCCATTATGGAACCAAAGGGTATGTTAATAAAATCCTTTCCCGTTGACCCCATTGTTTATATAGGCAATGGGGCCAACGGTAAGTTAAAATTTCACGTGTCGTTGTCCACTTTATTTTATTTTTCACACGGAAGTGATATAGCGCTGTTTGTCTAAGACTAATATAAAGGTATTTTATGAATATTTAATAGATTTTAATTCAAATACAGAAACAAATAATATGATTTTTAAACACAACTCGACTCAACTTTATGGGGCCAACGGGAATTAAAGTTCATTATTTTATTAAATTCCCGTTGGCCCCATTGACTAGTATTGCGGATGGGACCAACGGGAATAAATTTTAATTATTTTATTAAGGCCCCATTAATGGGACGACGTGCGATGGGGCCAACGGGAATACACGGAATATGTTACCTAAACTTAAAAACGTAAATTTATTGTAATGTTTAAATCAAGTCTGAAAGCAAAATAAAAATACTCAGTGTGTCTGTGTGCCAGTAACTTTCTGCGCAGATCGTCCAGGTAAAGTAACAAGCTAACACTAAGGGTTAGTTCAGACAGGAAGGAAAAATGCCCGAGTAATTTACTAACTCAATTGAAAATAATACCGTATTATCATAGCCTAAAGTGTATCTAACGTTTAAACATGACAGAGAGCTCGAGTTTAACAGTTTATGCTAATGTAAACGTCTGAAATGACCCTAAGGTGCTGGACACGTAGAACAGACGTAGTTGAATTTCAAGCTGCCCCATAAAAATTACTATATTACTATATAACATCTTTTAAGAGTCCCCTTACCCTGGACAGAATAAGACTTTTCCATACAAACGTAGTCTACGTTTTATTTTGAAACGACATGTCGGATATTGGCAAAATTGTGTAATTTTAAAGAAATTGCAATTATCTAGCGTTATAATTGGTTTCCTACAGTAAAATTATGAACTTAAAAGAGAATATAATGTATTATATCTTATTTGACCCTCAGTAAACTTCTACACCCTTATATTTTTTTCCAGTTCATAATTTTACTGTAGAGAACCAATTTTAACCCTAGATAATTGCAATTTTTTTTAAATTATTTTATTTTTACCGAAATCTGACATGTCGTTATAAAATAAAACGTAAACTACGTTTGTATGGAACAGTCTTGAGTCAGGGGATTCTTAAGGCTTTAACTATTCTCTTCTGGTGCTCCTTTAGTCTATGGTACCGTTCTACCTTGTTATTGAGGTCTTTAAGGGGCTACCTAATTTTCCGGGGTCCAGTGCTGCTCCCATTTGAATTAAATCATTTAAAAGGAAACGGAGATATAATTTAAAATTTTGTCTTGACCAGGCTCTAGATAACCCTTTAAACTATTTTATGAACTACTGTTTACAGTTTAAAGTGAGAACATGAAGCTTCTCTACACACATACGCCAAAAGTGGCCGTTTTTCGCAATTGTGCGTAGAAAAGTTTCACGTTCTCACTTTAAAATGTAAACAATAGTTCATAAAATAGTTTGAAGGGTTATCTAGGGTCTGATCAAGACAAAATTTTAAATGAAATCTCCGTTTTCTTTCTATAGATATATTTCAAATGGGGGCAGCACTGGACCCCGGAAAATTCAGGTAGCCCCTTAATAATATATTTATACTGATGTCAATAGAAAACTACGCCATACCGACGATCATATGACGATTAAAAATTATTTATCATAGTAACCGTATTAATTTGTAAATATTTATAAGAATTCCCGAGATAAGATTGGATTAGTGTAATCAACAAATCCGGCCAAGTGCGAGTTGAACTCGCGTGGAGAGGGTTCCGTATAATGCCGAAGATTTTTCGTACGTGAAAGACGAACGTATTATATTGGAGTCTACCAATTTTTAATTCTTATATTATTTTTCCTGTAATCTATAAGCAATGAACTATATTTTGTTTTTCTTTTTATTCAAAATTTTACGCTCAGTAGTTTCGGAGATCATGAAAGGAATGGTCAATTTTCGTCATCTTTCATAAATAAAATCTAATTTTATTATTTTACAATAATAATAAAAATATATTTGAGATCCTCATTACGAGCCCTTTCATTTGATATATGACACAGTAAAGATTGCATAATTTTTTTTACTTTCTAATTTGTCCCTCGAATATAAAACTTATTTAAATAAAATCATTACTTCTTTTCCTGTAATTTGCAAGCAATGAACTATAATTGTATTTTTTTCAAAATTTTAGACTCAATATTTTCGGAGATCAGAGGGTGGGGGCATGGTCAATTTTTGTATTTGATCATGTATACAATAATAACAAACATATATTTTAAATCCTCATAACGAGCCCTTTCATTTGATACATGACACAGTAAGGTTTGCAAAACTTTTTTAAATTTCCTCCCTCTTTTTTAAATATTGGCCCTCGAAAATTAACCTTATTTAAAAAAATACTTAATTATTTTGCATATCTGTGTTTGGGTCATAGGTTTACATCATACTACCAAATTTTACCTTATTTGGTCCAGTAGATTCGGAGCAAATTGGCTGTGACAAACGGACGGACAGACAGACGCACGAGTGATCCTGGGTTCAGTTATTTCATTATTTGTATGGAACCCTAAAAATAACGTATTCATGATTTATTGAAAATATTTTTTTGTCATAAAGTAACTTTAAATTTCTAGTTTATTATTACCAAACACCTGACGTGTAAGAACGTGCATTGCATCGTTACATTTGAACGGTTTCTATAAGTCAGTCTTGTCAGTCAGTTCTGTTTTTAAGACGAAGTGGTAGCTAAAGTGTCGCCCTCATTTGAAGTAAATTGTTTAAAACTAAATAAGGTGATTAAAAATTTTATATTATGACAAACTATTTTATGACTAACCTTTGAAAGTAATATTGGTAATCCGTCTAGTTTTAAAACTGTTTTTCGCCAAAAGTGGCCACTTTTGGCAAAAAACAGTTTTAAAACTAGACTGACTATTCGTGATAATTTCAAAGGTTACTTATAAAATAGTTTTAGTCAAATTTTTAATTATCACCTTATTTAGTTTTAAACAATTTATTTCAAATGAGGACGCCACTTGAGCTACCACTTCGTCTTAATTTTGAGTTTTGGCTTGTTTATCTTCAAATCCCATATGCCAATTCACTCTCGAACTTGAATAATTTGTTATATCATATTTATAGAATCAAGCAAGAGATAGATCTCATTAAGAAACCTGTTTTATAAAAATCTAGATTGCTTTTAAATTAAAATGTTTAAAGGTGTGGCGGAACAATCTATTATATGTAAATTAATACTGACATTTAGAAAATGATATATAAGGCTTTTAATATCACATTTTTTTTATCATTAGACATATATTGATTGTTTTGAATCGAGTTTCAAATGATTTCCTTGAATCGAATAATGGCGCAATAAATAAGAACGTTGCTATTTTATGAGCATTTAAACATATCGCATGCGAAAAATACGTAATTTGCATTATCATTTATTATTAAACAGTTTATCACTGTTGTCGGTGTCCAAACAGTTCAGTCCTTTTTGTGAGTACATATTTATTTCAACAATGTAGTTCCCCAATTTTAAAAAAAAGTATAAGTAGTATATGTATTTGAAAACTAGATAATTTTTAAATCGCTGCTGCGCTCTAGCGGTGAATTGTTAAAACTTCAACGTTACGAAATAGTAAGAACCGTATACGCTCAAGCATAAAGACGCACTATGTTGAAAGTTCCTATCGATAAATGAAGATGGCGCTACCAGTTACTGAATTTTAATTTTTTTTATTACAGGTAAATTGGCACACAAATTAAACTTGGCTTTGCTCATCGTTCAGGTAATTTTGTTGAAGTATTTTTGTTTACCGATTACAACGAAAAGTCGTTCTTATGACGTAAGTATGTTAACTCATGCTTTAACCGTTTTCCTGCTTCTAAACGATGATTAGCATGTCATAATAAACCACTGTAGGTACATAAAAACCTGCATAAAAAAGTGTAAATGAGAATTCAAACTTAGTTTTTTTTGTAAGCTTCATAAAACCCTCTAAGTTGGTAATTCATTTATGTTTTGACTTGTGTTAGCTTAAATGGCTCTCATCCACAAATACATACCTACCTTCCATCCTTTGACGAGCTCGGACCTCCTACTCGGTGCTTTCGCAAGTAACACTGGCCGTCGTCCGCACTTGGATGGGTGACCACAAGTTGCATAAAAAAATTATTAATACTTCGCAAGGCTCGGCTTTCACTATATTTGTTATTAGCTAGGTACTATAGTATATATTAAATCACTTAGGCGGGTTTAACGTGCCTTTTCAAAAATACAGGTGCTTGAGAAGTAAGCGCTAGTAATGCGGAATTAGTATTGCGGAATCTTCCATTGGGTTACTCTATAAATTTTTAAAACTAAAAACCCGAGTTCAGCACCAAAATACACAACCGATTTTGATAAATTTCTATGGGGCTTCCTCACAAGAATGCCGTTTCAAACAAAAACACAATTTTCCAAATTGGTCCAGGTGTGTTTAAGTAATCGGGAAACATACATGAAAAAAGATTCCTTCGATTGATAACCACATCCTTTTTTGAAGTCGGTTAATTTTCCCTTAACCACCATGAAACCTTATTTTTATTACATTTCTCAGAAACTGAGTTGAGTTGAGTCAGGCATAATTAGGTAGTGATTAATAAATGACATTGACTCACTCTTGCCTGCTCTAGTTTTATTACTAAAGTGCGTAACTAAAAAAACTCAATGAAATACAGGTCAGATATGTATAATTCTATTAACGCCCATAAACAAACTATCAAGTCAACACTATTATAAATATTCAGTAAGTATATCCAATTTCCAAAGCACAAAAAAAAAACTTACGTCATTATTTTATTATGCGATATAGGGATTACTCCCGTAAAATATCCGACATGTTTCGAGTTCAGTAAATAACAAGTCATTATAAAAAGAAATATTAAAAACCGAGTACCTTTTTAAATACCCAGTGTCACTCTCAGAATTAAGACGAAACTAATAACGCCTCTCAAGCTTAAATCCATCGAGAAGTTCAGGCTGCAGAGCATGCCAAAGATTAGAATTTGGCGCCAAAAATCCGCCATTTTCTTTTTTTTTTCTTTTGATGTATCCAGTGTCACTCTTACAGTAAATAAAAATCTAACGACACCTCTCAAGCTAAAATCCATCGAGCCGTTCTGACTGCAGAGCGTGCCAAACAATTGTACATACATAGATACATACTCTCGAAACACATAAACAGTCGGGTAAAAAGGGGGTCGTGCTTGCAAAAGGTCCAGTCATTATGATTTTTTACATGTTGTTAGAACATAAACCATAAAAAAACAAGATTTTCACTATCCAAAGTGATGTGCGAGCGGCGGGGTGCCCACAATATCATAAAATTTTCGGATTTTTTTTTCGGATTTTGCCCACACTTATGATGACGGTTGATGACGGCCAGTATCTGATTCTATGCGAGTAAACGAGAAAAAAGATCGACATTTTCATACAAAAGTGTTCGGCCTGCCCGGCAATTTGTATGAAAATGTAAATTTTTTTCTTCGAGTTTCAAGCATTGGTCCCGTAGGAAAATTTGTTCATATTGACGGTCTGAGTTGCTCCTACAAGGATCAGACAGGGTTTTTGTTACAATTGTATAGCATATTATAAAACAAAACTAATTCTAAAATTACTACAGTAGTGTGAAGGCAAATCAAATAAGTGAGGGGTTTGCTTGCCGCATCACCTATTGATAAGATTCATCGAGATCTTCTTCTTCGATCCTTTTACGATCTGCACGGTAAGAGAAGCAGCTAAATTTTAAGTTTTTCTTTCTCCCATGGATCTTATTTTAGCATTTTTAGTACTTATTTTCCATTTAGGCGCTCTGGACACACAGTAAAGACGTAAGACGTGGACGGGGCGCAGAAATGTCTGCTCCGCGTCCGTTTCATACAAAATGTAAAGAAGCGTCGCAAAACAGAACACACAGAAAAGACGGGGCACCGATAGGTCGCAGACATGGACGCTTACGCGTTTGTGTCCTATGGTAGAACATACAGAACAGACGGGGCACAGACGCGAGCGGGCGGAACGGTTGTGAGCGAGAGTGGGGTCTCGGAGTTGCCATAGATACGGATTTGTTTGTATCTGTCACGTCCGTGCCTCGTCTTTTTTATGTATTTTCAAAAGTCGCGACGGCGCCCCGCTGCTTCTTACGCCTTTTCTATGTGTCCAGCGCCTTAGACATTGTTCTGAGCATTTTCATGCAATAGCAATGTTATCACTATTTCTTTTTGTCATCCTCTGCCTTCGCCTTGTCCTGCGCGATCTCAGCTGATATGGACGCTATCAGTTTCTCGTCCAACAGCATCATGGGTTGGCCGTCCTTTATTACTGCCACCTAAAACAGGGTTACAAATATTAGTTAGTTATTATAGTGTCCTGTTGTACGTAGGGACACTGTATATTTAGATATCGGTACTTATCTAGCTACTCGTATCGGCTTACCAGCCATAATATTATAATAGGGGTGACGACAGGGTCAGAAAAGTATGACTGTAATTAGTCCGTCTTTTAGATTATCCAAAAATAATGGACCCATATTTTTCAGTTTATCAAAAAAGTAAAAATTCAAAAAGATGCGGCGTATCAAAGTTCCAGAGTGGGGCCTTGCGACGTCACGTGACGTCATGCGGAATTTCTTTTAATTATTCTTAATCTTCTTTTAAATCTATCCGATTGGATAAATATATTTTTCCATTCATCATGCCTATTAAATAATGAAATATTAAAACAATTTAATATGAATATTATAATTAAATGTAATTATAATACATAATGTTGCACCAAACCATGATAAAGAGAGACAAAAAAAAAGCGTTCGTACATGATGACCCTTAGTTCCTAAAAACTTGCTTGTATATTTTAGACTTTTACGATTATTTGATATGATATAGACATAGCTGTAATGTACTTAGTATTAGTGACAGCCGGTCGATGACCTTCCCACCGTTGTCAGGGCAAACATTTGACATTCACTCCCACATTTTGATAATGGCGTCACTGCGCCACCCTGACTTACATCAGACAAATTATCGTTTTGTTTTTGTCAAATAAACTACATACCTAGCACAGCCAGATGAGCTCGATGGCCCAGCGAGAGAATGCTTTATTTATCAGAGCTTGTACGTAAGAAAGTTAAGCGATCACAGGTGTAGTCCGCAGGTGGATTTCTGATCTTAAAGTGGCATAAAATGTCTCGCTGGAGTATTTTAAAGGCAGGTTTAGTCAATATACAGATAATTTAAATTATGACAACAAACAATGTATACTCTGTCCACATATCAACTATAAATATTAATTTCATTGTGAGTTGACGTTCTTGGAGAAAATGCTGCAGTGCAGTTTGTTACCGCTTCTTCTGCACTAGCGCTTTGGAGGCGGCAGTAAACTTAGCTCTAAGTAACATTTTGACGTCAACAATTATTGTGAAACAAAACAAAGTGACGATTATTAAGAGACATTATAAATATCCTATGATAATAAAGATATATTTAAATTGAATTGAACTGAATAATTTTCCACAAAAGACTATTAATATTTTCCACAAAGACTAAAAACCAACTTCATCCCCAAAGTAGGTACACAACCAATTTTCGTAAAATTTCTATGGGACTAACTCACAGTAGCGTGCATTTCATACAGACACATAGAATTGGTCTACCCTGTGCCACCCCAGTATAATATCAGATACTAGCGAAAAATGTATTTTGCTTGATATGAAGCCGTTCTCGTAGTTTGGGTAAGATAAGTGCCTACCCTGTCAAAAATATTTGTGCACGTCACTGCTATCTGACAAGTTTGCCCTTTCAATCAAAAAAGAATTTTTCAAATTGGCTTAAGACGAAGTCGTAGCTAAAGTGGCACCCTCATTTGAAATAAATTGTTTAAAATTAAAAATGGTGATAATTAAAAATTTGATTTGTATCACTGTCTAAAAAGACCTTTAAACTATTTTATGAATAACCTTTGAAAGTAATATTGGTAGTCAGTCTAGTTTTAAAACGGGTTTTTGCCAAAAGTGGCCACTTTTGGCGAAAACCCGTTTTAAAACTAGACGGACTATGAGTAATAATTTCAAAGTTTATTCATAAAATAGTTTAAAAGTCTTTCTAGACAGTGAAAATAAGATTTCCACAAATTGATAACCTCGTACTTTTTTGAAGACGCTTAAAAAGTATCAAATTTTAAGTTAACTTGTAAAAACAACAATATTTTTTAATAGGCCTAAATAGATCCCATTGGTGGGAAAAAGCTACCCCTTTCTGTTCTTTAAATAACTACTGAAGTATATGAAATTTAAAAAAAAGTCCTTATACAGAGGGCACTGAGACAAGTCCGGGTTGATCAATTTTATAAGTTTCATATCTTTCATAAAATAAATAAAATAAAATACGTTTATTTCAGATTACAAGACACATATAACCACAAAAAAAAGTTTGAAACATACAATATATACATACACAAAAATAATAATATGAAATAATTAAATAATATTATTAAAATGTTCTACCCCTTCATCCAGCACTGCTGCTCAAATGTCTGTTACAGCAATGCCAGACATAGGGACAGCTTATACCATCAGCAATCATCGCCAGGATAAACTAATCCTAAATAGGCAGTTTTAATTTGTAGCCTGCTAAGTGTCTCATTGTTTTTGCTTCCACAGTTATCGATCTTGGACAGCTAGCTGCCATACACTCAGATAACGATCGATGTCATCTCGCCATCTCCTCCTTGGCCTTCCTTTGTCACCGACACTCTATATGAGTAGTTACCCCCGTAATTAATCTACTTACATCCAAATTTTTCTGGCCAGACTGTATGACTTCCAGCAGGGCTCTAATAGCCAGCTTGACAGTCCCATTCTCCGTGGAGACCAGCTCGGAAGCGTAATTCTGTTCTAGGAACTCCCGCACTGTCTTGTCGCATCTTCCGATTGAACTAGCCTGAAAATTAAACGAAATTGAGCCTTATACTGTACTTTCCGAAGGATTCTTTGAAGCTAGCTTCTAATTTAGTAAAACAAAGAAAGTAAAACAGTTGTTTATTCTCCATACAAGCCTTTTTTATCAAGAGGAAGGATCCCGAACATCTGGTTAACTTGAAGGCTACCGAGATAGAGAACGATCTAAAAAGACGTGAGGGGAATGTGTGAAGCGGGACATGAAGGAGAGGTTAATAAAGACATGATAAATATTAGAAAACGAAAGAGGCAGTTGACACACAGAGCCAACCCCAAATAGGGAAAAGGAAAGGAACATGATGATGCCAGATTTTGTGGTTTGAGTTATTCAGTTCGTCATTGGCCGAAATCTCGAACGGCAGATCTGGCGACCAACTTCTCTTAGTTTGATTCCCCTTTTCCACTTTCACGATCACCTTTACTTTAACCGCCGTGACCTGTGGATCTGGTGATCTCGGTCCACGTTATGGATAAAGATAAAGACGGACTGTGCATCTCTATGTATTTAAACGTACCTTCCACTCAAAATAGACTCCTGAAGGTTCAGTCTGGAACAGATGCGGCTGCCCATCGTAGTCGAATCCTCCAATCAGACAGGAGATCCCGAAAGGCCTTCTTCCGTTGCTCTGGGTGTAGTTCTGCTTCATCTCCGCTATGTACTTGGTGATGTACTCTATGGTGACTGGGTCTTCCACCGTCAGGCGGTGGGACTGGCATTCTATTTGGGACCTGGTGGAAATTGCTCATTGGTGATTCGCATCATGAACTTAGGTTTTGCTATCACAGAAACACATTAACTATCACAATTGGGAGTATAAAAATAAATAACCTTACTTTAGTGATCTTGCAGACGAGTGACAGTGTGCCAGCGACACTATGTGACACTAGTCGGAGACAGTCGGCGACCAGGGTCGCGAAGTGTTGCACGACCGTCGCGACTGTTGGCGACCGCCATCCAGGGTCGCGACCTGTCGTTGGCACACTGTCACTGCCTGGCAGAACTGAAAGTGTTGTTTGATAATTCAAAGGAATCCAAGAAGGATGTAAGCAATATCAATTATAATTGCTTCTAAGTTTTATCTAACCTTGTAATCAAGACTCTAGCATCTGCCCTCAACCCAGCAAAAGCCATAATAACATGATCATCCAAAGCAACAATTTTCTTCTCTGTCCTGCTTTCCTGTAACTTCGCTACCGTCTTTTTCTCCACAGCTATGACTATGACATTCGATCCTCTGATCCCCACTGCTGCGGAACCTCGTCTGGCTGCTTCCTGGGCGTACTGGACTTGAAGGAGCTGGCCGTCTGGAGAAAACACTGTTATAGCACGGTCGTAGCCCGACATTGTTTGTTTTTGTGAGAGTGACAGGAAACTGACTGTCAGTGAATGTCATTGTTAAAATGTAGAGAATCTTTAGATGTGGAAAGAGAATCGAAGGAAGAACTCCTTTCGGAGATATGCAATAAAATTCTGATTCTGATCACTAATTCAAAAATGTCATGTGTCTCGCTTCAAACATGACGAAGATTCATACAACCTTGCAACTAATCCTTGATAACAAATAAAATACATACACTAGTATGTATGTGGACATTTTGGGATCTGGACATTTTGGGATTTGGACATTCTGGGATTCGGACCTTTTAGGATATGGACATTTTGAACTTAAACGAAAAATTTCATGTGTCTCACTAAAAATAACGAATACAAAGTGGCAACTCCTAATTTACCCCCTTAGGAGTGGAATCAAAAAACTTTTTTTTGCTCTTTGAATGGAATTTTTGAAAATCCTTAGCGGGCGTCTCCTAGTCACAATCTACCTTTCTCCCAAATTTCACCTTCATTGGCTTAGAAGTTTTCAAAATTTCGCGATGACTTAGTGATTTTCGCTTTTATATATATAGATAGATATAAAGACGTGATTATTATGTAATTAGTATGTATGTATGTGATCTTTCCGATGATACACATCTATAAATTATCCGATTCCGTAATCGCCAAGCAGGAACTAAAACAAAATATTGGTTTAACCAATTTAATAGTACAAACGCATACATTATAATTATGTTGTCATTGAACAAATATTACATAATTATTTACATGGATCTGATGGTACTTATTGTACGAACTGTGGCGTTTAGAGCACTCCAACTACGATAAAACTTTGAATTATGTATTATCTGTACCTATATTATATGTATAAAAATATTTGTGTGTTTGTTTGTAACGGATTGACACAAAACCTAGGGACCCGATTTTAAAAATTCTTAGAGCTATATTCAGCGAGTAAATAAATAATAAATAAATATATAGGGACAAAATATACACGGATTGAGCTAGCCCCAAAGTAAGTTCGAGACTTGTGTTATGGGATACTAACTCAACGATACTATACTTTGTAACAAATACATATATAGATAAACACCCAAGACCCAGGACAATTTGAAAAAGGCCATTTTTTAACTTGCCCTAACCGAGGATCAAACCCGGAACCTCTGGGTGGCGGACTAGCATGATGACCACTACGCCACTGACGTCGTCAATAACGTATATAAAGAATATAAAGAGTAACATATAGGCTTTTATCTTTCAAAACACGGGCAAAGCTGCGGGATACAGCTAGTGTTCAATTTTATTGTTTACTAAAATACCAACATTTTAGCAAACAGTACTATCGAATACTATCACTTAATAGACATGATATGTAATAAAAACCCTGTCCAATCCTTGTAGAGCAATGGGACCAATGCTTGAAACTGAAAAAATCGACATTTTCATACAAATAGGGGAGACGACAGGGTGCGAAAAGTATAATTGTAATTAGTCCGTCTTTAAGATTATCCAAAAATAATGGACCCATATTTTTCAGTTGGCCAAAAAAGTAAAAATTCACAAAGATACGACGCATCAAAGTTCCGGAGTGGAGGCTAGTGACGTCACCTCTACGTAAAAATCGTACGTAACCGTGACGTCACGCGAAATTTCAATGCGCTGTATCTTTGAAATTTTTTTGATTCTTAGAGAAAAGAAAAAATACGTGTACAATAATTTTTTAATAATATAACCTATGGGCTAAATATATTTTTCCATTCGCCATGCCTATTGCTGGGCCGGCCGAACACTTTTATATGAAAATTTCGATTTTTTTTTCGATTTTCAAGCATTGGTCCCATAGGGAAAGTTGTTCTTATTGACGGTCTGAGTTGCTCTACAAGGATCGGACAGGGTTTTTGTTACATATCATGTCTAGTATGTGATAGTATTCAATAGTATTGTTTGCTAAAATGTTGGTATTTTAGCAAACAATAAAATTAATCACTAGCTGTATCCCGGAGCTTTATCACTTTATCACTAGCTGGAGCCCGGGTTTTTGTTACATATTGTAAAGACATCACTTTAACCTAAACGGGGTAGACTTGGCCGCTCTAAGCGTGATGGCGGGCTGTTGTATAGCAATTTCTAACCGACCATGTCCAAGACAAAAGTAGTTTTATTTCATATCTTCTATAATATCTATGGTTCCTTTACAAATAAGGTATCGTTTGAAGCGTCTTGCGACAAAAAAATATAGACGCCTTCTATAGGCCAAAAAGTAGGTAATTAAAGGCCTGCGCAGACGACGGAGTTTTCTCCGCGGCGGAGAAAAAAGTACGCGCCGCGAATAAAAAGTCCGCCGCGGATTTACCGCGAACTCAACGCACACGGTGTGCGATCATTTGTTGCCCGGAAATGTAGAGAACAAACGCGGACTAAAGTCCGCCATGTGCGTTGCTTCGCCTAGTCACACGAGTTCTATTTTTTTTTAGTTGTAAGCGATCCATTTTTACGGACACAAAAGTCCGCGGATAAAAATCCCTCGTCTGCGCAAGCTATAAAAGATACAATAAATCGAATCATACCGTGTTTGATATCAAATGAAAGGGCTTAATTAGCTTATTTCAAAAATATAAACATCAATAGCTATTTCTCCCTGCTGAGCTTGCATTTACTGAATAAACGTACTTTTCAGCAAGAATCTTCCGGTAGTCGGGTTTTACTTTTTCGAGTTTTCGAACTAACGTGTTCATGACTGTTTTGACCGTTCTTGATAGTTTCTGTGACCCTAGAATCGGGTTACCTACAAATAAAGACAGATAAAACCAATAGATAGTCTTCGTAGAAAACACAGATATTTCTGGTAAAACCCGAGTAAATAAGTTTATGAACAATTAAAAAGTCAGATATCATAGGTATTTATCGGGTTCTGGGTAGTAGGAGTAGGTACCTACTACCTAGTCAGAAAACAAAGTTGCGTAATACTCGACTTAGTTTTAACAATAACCCGACTACACCAGAAGGTGGGTTAAGTTTTTCGAGTATATGTATATTGAAATATGAAAAATAGTTTTTGGCCTCCCATACAAATCGCCCGATCAGCTGATCCGAGTTTCTTCAGGAAGCATAATATTTTTCATATTTCGACATATGTTCCTTGGGGAAACTTGTTCAGTATAATGGGCTGAATTCAATCTAAAAATAGTTTTAATATATTTTGTTACACCCTGTATATCAATTATTTAATATTTAACAAAAAACATTAACCGACCTAATTTTCTTTTAGGAGTTTCTTTCATATTTCCAAAGTTCTTAATCATATCTTCACCAAAAATATGGGACGAACTTGATACTAAAGGCTTCCAAATAAAAAAAAGAATCATCAAAATCGGTTCTTAAGTGGCGAAGATTTCGCCAAGTATATATACTACAATATGATTGGACAAATGCGTGTCGGGCCACGCGTAGTTTAGGGTTCCGTAGTTACGAATGCCAACATTGAGTTCATGCCACTAAAAATCGTCTAAAAACTAATTATCTATTGAATTTGTAAAAAATTTTCTTTTCTGGGTACATTTAATAAGTTGATCGCCTATAACTTTTTAAGTTATAAACCCTACTTAGCTCTGATAGTTATCCTTTAAATTTCGTTATATATACTATAGCTGTGAATTTTTTCACGTGTCCATATATAACCGTTTAGCAGATAGAGGGGGGGACACTTGACTCTAACAAAATTTTCATTTTAAAACAAAATATTTCAGTAACAGATCTCTTAATTGAAAAAAAATGTTCGCAAGCTCATAATATTTTTGAAAGACCTATTCAACGATACCCCACATGATTGGGTATCCATACCAAATCATAGCTTTCTAGTACTTATAGTCGCTGAGTAAAACCGCGGACGGCCAGACAGACAGACAGACATGGCGAAACTATAAGGGTTCCTACTGTTTGGTGTTTACTACTGAACCCTAAAAACGAAGCATTTCTTCGTAAATTAGTCAAAAATGGCCGTTTATCGCAAATGTGTGTAAAAATTTCCAAGATAACCCTTTAATTTGTTTTATGAACTACTAAGTTCATAAAATACTTTGAAGGGTTATCTAGGGCTTGATCAAGACAAGACACAATTTGAAATAATATCTCCGTTTCCTCTCAAATAATTTATTTCAAATGGAGACTGGACCCTAAAAAAATAATGTATCTCCTGAATAAAAGAATTACTTATCAAAATACAGACAACCATATGTTTAAATGTACCTTGTAATGAAAAATGCGCAAAAAAAATCATATGTGTAAACATTAACACACAACACATCGCTTCTCTGAAAGTGTCCCCGGTTGCGACCTAGGTCACCGTTATATGACGTTGCAAGGTTTTTATTCTTACAAAATTACTTGATGTAACAAAAATAAATGCAATATTTTCGCACATAAATTTTAAAATACTTATTTGTTAAACTTTACATAGAATATGTGATCAACTGATCACACAAAATGTATTTTATTTTGGATATAGCATTATTTAAAATAAGTTTTTGGTATGACGTTAATGGTCTCTGTAAAGGATTGTACCATTTAATTTCCAAAATGGGTGATCTGAGTCAACGACCTTTCAAAATGGCGGACAGGCACGCTCTGGCCTGGCATTAGTTCTGGCTGTTAACTAATAAACTAGTTTACGGCTTCTTTACATGCAACCTGTTACTGATTCCCGTAAGCTTTGCACAAAAAAAATCTATTTCCTGTAACTAGAGTTCAATATCATGATCAACTCCGTTATACATATAACTGCCGACAAAAAAGAGGGGTCTTATAAGTATGACACTTATAATGTCTATATCTGTGTGTCTGTCTGTGGCATCGTAGCTCTCGAACGGGTGGACCGATTTCGATGCGGTTTTTTTTTACGTAAAAGCAAGTTCCCTTGTGGTGGTTCTTAGCTATGTTTGATGAAAAACAGTTAGGCCGTTTAGAAGCTATTTGGGGTTAACTCTAGAAAGTTGAGGTTTTGAGGTTTTTTTTTTAATTTGCTTAGCAAATAATAGATGATAGGGATATTAATTGGAGTATGTTTACTAGAGAGGGGCCGAATACTCGATTGTTACTCGGTACTCGGCAGTTTTTCAGTACCCGTACTCGGCCAAACATTTTTTACAGTTTCTGCTGACAAGAAAGTATTAAACATTACTAACATTCTGCTTTACGTAATACTTGAACGCCCCTCTTCTCAACTATCTTTAAATATCGGCTATTTACCTTTTCGTTGGCTTCTTTGTAGTACTATCACTTCACTATCCTGCTAATATGATAAAGGCGAAAGTTTCTGAGTGTGTGTGTGTACGTTTGTTACTTATTCATGCACAAACGGCTGGACCAATTTTGATTTGGTATGCAGAAAGCTGACACTCCAAATTAACACATAGGCTACTTTTTCCGCGGGTAACACCGCGGGGCGTAGCTAATTATTACATATTTAGTAAGGTTGGTTGTTAAAGTGGCAACAGAAATACATCATCTGTGTAAATTTCAACTGCCTAGCTATGGCGATTCATGTGATACAGCCTGGTAACGGACAGACGGACCCGTGTTTACCCTTTGGGTACGAAATCCTAAAAAAATATTTTTTTTTTAATGTCATAGGGCGGCAAACGAACAAGCGATCACCTGATGGTAAGTGATCACCGCTGCCCATGGACAACTGCAACACCAGGGGTGTAACAGGAGCGTTACCGGCCTTTCGGGAAGTTATAGTTTCGTTTAATCATATAAGATAAACCGCTCATTAGACCTATGTATAAATATTTTCAATTGTACAATTATTTTAAAAATTTGTTAGTGCAATAGAGTTTTTATTTCATTCATTCATTTCATCAGCTAAATAACAGGCCAGTTTATTGCGGAGGTCAATGTTCTTATTAACTTTTATATGGGGCTTGTAAAATTAATATGTTAAAACTAAAATAGCCGGATCCTTAATAAAATGCAAATGAATTTTATTCTAAATAAAGATATTCGTCCTCTAGGTAGATTAAGGTTAAGGTAAGGTGGTACAAGCTATTTTGGCGTCTTACTTTAAAATGTGGTTTGCATCCGACTTTCAGAAGGAGGTGCTGAAATATTTTTTGTATGACATCCTGTCTATTTGAAGAAGTCACAGATTACATATTTTATGTTTAAAAACCAATCCAAACCCTTTTTTTTTCTATAATAAAAAAGTGCGTATGGATAGAGTGCTCCATTCCCAAGACCAACACACAAAAAAGACGTAAGTCGTGGACGGGGCGCAGACATAAGCCTCCGCGTTCGTTTCATACAAAATGAATAGAAGCGTCGCAAAGCAGAATAGTACAGACACGACGTTTACTCGCCTGCGTCCTATGGTAGAACATACAGAACGGACGGGGCACGGGCGCGAGCAGGCGAAACAGGGTTGAGGGCGGGTTCTATGTGTCCAGCGCCAGGAACAAAACGTTTAAAATGTAGGACTAAGTTATGCCAGCATCGTGACATAGTTAAACGAATTGTACCTGTGTGCCTTGTGTTTCCGGCAGAAAAGAGCCACTCCACGTCTCCCTGTGTATGACGTAAAAGGCAACTAAAGGACAGAGTACAATCATCACATGTCTGACTTGTAAAAGCCTGCATTGCCAGGAGAGTGGACGCCAGGCAGCGGCCGTTTGTAAAACTTTTCGCAAAAATATATACCCCAGGAGGGTTGACGTAAGGCAGGCGACCGGTCGTGAAACAATAGCCAAATCGTGTAAATTGTTCCGACTTAGCGATGTCACATGTTTTTCGGCAACCCCGAGTGACCATTGGCATTGATATTTTATTTGGAGAAGAAAAGGAATACCCCGGGCTCAAAAGCGTACTTAGACTACGAAGCAGCCGCTAATGATGCAACTGGGAATGAGCTCAGATGCGAAGAAGTCTGTAGGATAAACTTAGCTAAAAAATTGTAGGATAGTTAAACTTAGCGAAGAAGTTTGTAGGAAAGATAAACTTAGCAAAGAAGTCTGTGGTATAAACTTCGCTAAAAATCTGTAGGATAGTTAAACTTAGCGAAGAAGTCTGTAGGATAAACTTAGCGAAGAAGTCTGTAGGATAAACTTAGCGAAGAAGTCTGTAGGATAAACTTAGCGAAGAAGTCTGTAGAATAGATAAACTCAGCGAAGAAGTCTGTAGGATAGATAAACTTAGCTAAAAAGTCTGTAGGATAGATAAACTTAGCGAATTAGTCTGTAGGATAAACAAGTCTGTAGAATAGATAAACTTAGCGAAGAAGTCTGTAGGATAAACTTAGCGAAGAAGTCTGTAGGATAGATAAAGTTAGCGAAGAAGTCTGTAGGATAAACTTAGCGAAGAAGTCTGTAGGATAGATAAACTTAGCGAAGAAGTCTGTAGGATAAACTTAGCGAAGAAGTCTGTAGGATAGATAAAGTTAGCGAAGAAGTCTGTAGGATAGATAAAGTTAGCGAAGAAGTCTGTAGGATACATAAACTTAGCGAAGAAGTCTGTAGGATAAACTTAGCTAAAAAGGCTGTAGGAAAGATAAACTTAGCGAAGAAGTCTGCAGGATAAACTCTTCAAAAATAATAATCAAGGACATTACTTTCAACCCAAGCGCCCTTACATCACTTAGTGGGCGGGCGGAGGCGAGCCTTTGGCCAAATACACCGGTATGATGTCATATCCAATGGTCAGTTCCTAAAAAGAGCCTTCTGTTGTCATTTAAATATTTCCTTGTTTCTAAGCGATTCGGATGTGAATCAAACTTCTACCTAATGTTTCTGCTAGAACTTTCGAGAAATTTGACCAAAAAATAATTACACTTTTAACAAAAAACAACCGACATTTTCTTTGAGGAGTTTCTTCCACATCTCCAAAGTTCTTCATCATATCTTCCCCAAATTGATATGGGTTGGAACTTAAGGATTTCAAATTAAAAAAGAATCATCAAAATAGCACATTTGCGAAAAACTCCCACTTTTAGCAAAAGTGCAAAGTGAAGTTTCAAGTTCTCACTTTAAACTATAAACAGTAGTTCATAAAATAGTTTGAAGGGTTATCTAAGGCAAACTCAAGGCAACATTTTAAAAGATATCTTTTAACAAGGTATTTAACAAGGATTTACTCACGTAGTGTAGTTGGAAAAGACAGACTAATTTCGATCGATTTTCCGAAAGTTTTTATCACAGAACCGTTCGCTATTGATGGTTCATCAAGAATAAAGTGAATGTGTTCCGAAGATCCGTCAAAAGAGGAAGTGATTCCAATAAACAGTTTAATAAAAAAAAGAACTGGTCCCCGATATTTGAACGTGACCCGAAATGCCATTTTTGAAACACGGAGTCACGAGTTAAACGAATGGTTTTACATACAAAAAACCTTTCGTTTAGTGACGCTTCGTTTGAAAAATGGCATCACCCTACTAACACCGTTATAACTATTCACACATTTTTTGCTGTACAAATCCGCCGGCCATATTAGGTTCTGTCATGGAAAAAAATGTATGTAAATATGTATAAGTGGGTGTGTTTGTAATGTAATGATAGAATTGTTATTAATAGAATCGTGACATCGTGTCATTTTTATGAAACAGTGGCCAGGAGTCAGGTGCCCCACCTTGTATATGTAGGTAGAGAATGCAAAGTACATTGTGAGAACGAAAAGTTCCTTACTTTATAATTTTTTAAAACTAAAAACTGACTTCACCCCCAAACTACACAGCCGATTTTGATAAAATTTATATGGGACCACCTGACAAGTATACTCCTTTAAACAAAAACAAAAAAAAAACAAATCTGTCTGCGAGTCTTCGGAAGTCAGTTAAAAAGGGGTCATTCTTTCATAAACGGCGATTTAAAGCCCCACACAGATAGATACGATCAGCTTATCAAAGAGTGCCGTCAGCTCGATTTATTTAGTTTGTAATTAACGAATGTACCGTTTTCTTTTTTTTTTGGACGGCGTTGCAGCGGGACTAATCTAAACTCCTCTGTGATCAAGCGTGGTATTTTTTTTTTACCACCGTCAAGAAAGAGAGGTGTAAGCTTGACGCTAACGTCTGTCTGTCTGTCTGTGGCATCGTAGCGCTCGAACGGATGGACCGATTTCAATGCGGTTTTTATTACGTGAAAGCACCTTCCCTTGCGGTGGTTCTTAGCCATGTTTGATAAAAATCGGTTCAGTCGTTTAAGAGTTATAGTCTCTTGAAAGCTTGGGTTTGTAATTACCTAGAAAATATTAGATGGCGTTACGGTTTAGAATATTATGTAGTTCCGCCTCTTATCACTAGATGGTGTCGTCGGAGGTTTTTAATTTGCCTGCAAATCAACTTGTAGTAGGTATGGGTATGTTTCATTAGGCGGCTGGAGATAGGTACCTATACCTACCTATCTCTATAGACAATATGAAGAATTACTTAGAGCCTTTCCTTCGTTCTTACGTCGAGGTAGAAGAAACCTTCTTGAAAATTGATCCCGGCTGACATCATACATATAGTGAACTTGAAATTCTGACAACAGTTTTGTTTCACTCACACGAAAAACATTAGAAAAGGTTCGTTCACGTCGGACTATTTGCACATCACTTACTTTCTAAGGTTTCAATAATAAAACATGCCAATATAAACCTTTATACATAATAGTAAGAACCACAATGCGCTATACCCAATAATAACCTATGCAACCCAGCACATTCAAATTTGAACCTGCAATTTTGAACTTTACGGTGTAGAAAATAAGGGCGATCATCGAGTTATAGATTTATATGGAGCGTTAGAACTTCCACGTAAGGATTTTACGGCCTAGGAAGTTTTGTTTTCTGAAATAGCCTCGGGCGAAAACATTGTTTCCTGTGCAAAACAATTGCTTTTGCGGTCATTGGCTGCACAAAAGGCGATTTTACGATTTTTCAAAATTTACTCTAATATATTCTTAATATGACGTTAAGACACCTGGTAATTTTATTTTCTTAAAATAAAGACGTTAAATGCTACAAAATTACGCAAAACAAACTGGCGCCGATACGAGAGCCGACATCATGGTGACGTCATATCAGCAGTTACAAATGCTAGATTATAAACTTTTCATCATTAATGCACAATATTATGTCTTTTGTACCGTGTCTATCCTCGGTAGATTTTTACTTTCCACGTATACATAACGACGGTTATTGTTCTTAATCGTGTGCAATGCCACTAAATATACTTTGACTTCAAAGCTATCTACCTGTCGTGTCTGCTATTTTGACGTCACTCACGAAAATAAAATGGCGGTCGACGTTTATGATCACGTGTCAGCTTAATTATTAGCTGTAGCTAATAAAAGTACGATTTTGTTTTTGAAATTATAAATCAATCATAAAATTCTGTAAAAAATTATCAGTATATTCATGTTTCCTAAAGTAAAGACTATGTAAATAACATAATTTATTAATTTAATTTTGACCAACGAGAATAGCCTATTCTCCAAGAAGAAGAGCGTTCAAAATAATATAGCTTCACGTCGGCTAGGTCACAGAATAAGTACTAGTACTGACGTACAGAAGTCTAACTTAGAAAAGAAATTCAAAGAAATATCTACTCTATGTAGTTAGCGCTATGGTTTAATTTAGCTTGCGTCAGAAGTCCTCACCTCTCCGTTTAGATACCTAGACATCCATTGCAAGCCAATTTTATTTTTATTACTCTGGACAAACGATTCATGTAACTGAATTTTCCCCTCCGGAGTGGTCGCCGCGCGCATAGTAATAAATAATGTAGCTATATTTCTTTTACCTAAATGGGGAGTGACACAGGCTTGGCTAGGCAGGCCGAGTTTTTAAAACCATGTGAGATATAAAAAATAGTGTTTAAAAATCTGAAAAAAAGAAGTTGTTAAGAATCTAGTGTAGTAAATGCGCAAACTTCACTTGGTAAAAAAATCCCAAAGCAACACCTTTTTGTTTCATTTTTTTCAATATTGCTTGCTTGTTTTTCGTGTGTGTAAGTGGCCAACACAAGTGTCAGATTTTTCAAGCTGCATAAAGGCATCTGACATAGCTTGACGACTGCCATACGATGATGACAGGCGGGACCAACGACTTAAACGTTCAATATTATGACTTAACTACTGATGTTTTACATTTATTTTTTGTGCTCAATTAAAGCCACTGAATAATATACAAATTCGCAGAGTTCCCTTTTATTTATTTTTTTAACTTAATTACAAAAAAATGTAAAAGGCGGACTTAAGCCACAGGGCCTTTTCAGCAATCTACTGGTGATGCCGATAAAAGCTAATTTTGGACAACATGGCACATTTTAATTTAACTATAATTTTAAAACTTTTATATTTTTTTTAGCAATTATAACTGATAAAATTACATTCCCCGCATTCCGCTTCCCAGTCAGTCGAAATATGTAGTAAACAGTGGGCTAACGAGATACCTGGGCCGGCCTTCTGCCTATATCTTGAATTTTCTCTTAAGAGGCTTTTCACATTTGTTTGGCTGTCTCGCCCGCACAATCAAACATTTTTAAAGATTATTAAAAAATGTGACTCATTTGAAGAAAACTGTTTCATAAACTTTTTAATATATTATATGTTAGATATTGTAGACATGTTTGTATATTGTATAGACATTGTCTACATTGAAAATTAGGTCATCAAAATTTCAAAATTTTGATGAACTAATTCTCGATACACCACTATTAAACAATAAAAAAAAACTTGTCTACAATATCCAACATATAATATTTTAAAAAGTTTATGAAACACTTTTCTTCCAGAAAGTCACATTTTTTAAAAATCTTTAAAAATGTTTGATTGTGCGAGCGAGACAGCCAACCAAATGTGAAAAGCCTTTTAAAGTGAAACATGAAAATGGATAGATTAATACATACATTAATCTATTCGAATTTAACAAATCTAAGTATTATCTTCGCAGAAATCAATAAACAATTGATGCCATTGATTTCAAATGCTCCCTGTATAACCTTGACGATTTGAAGACAAGTCGATTCCATTGTGTATTCTAAATCTTTGGTCTATTCACCAAAGACATAATGTCACATCACAAAACACCCTTCTCATTAAACTCATGTGGGTTTCCACATACGTAGGCGGCATTACGACATAGTTTGTCGCTGTTATCAAAAACAATGTTCTTTTTAGGCGACGTCGAATATTGATTTATATTTAGTCATAAAATCCTACATGGCTCAATCGGAGCAGTTGATGATGTCAATTGGTAACATTTAATTTAGGTATTACCTAAATATGGATTGCAATATGGACTCTTCCATAAACTTCCAGTCTGGAGGAAAGAAAATTACCGGCCAAGTGCGAGTCGGATTCGCACAGGAACGGTTCTGTACCATTATCTATAAAAAATCACATTAATTGTTGGGGAGACCCCTTTAATATTAATTTTAATTTAATTATGTATTTTAAAAGTCAATGCACAACTAAATATTATTTGAATATTTCAAGCGTCTACCTACTTATTGCCGTTTTTAATATCGAGCAAAAAACGGCAATAAATCACGTTTGTTGTATCTCCACTTATATATTTTTTTTTTAGTATTTGTTGTTAAAGCAGCAACAGAAATACATCGTCTCTACAAATTTCAACTGTCTAGCTATCACGGTTCATGAGAGTTCAGAGACAGGTGGACGGACGGACAAACAGTGGAGTCTTAGTAATAGGGTCCCGTTTTTACCCTTTGGGTACGTAACCTTAAAAAAGCACCAGTTGTTCTTCTTATGTTTAAGTGGAGGGAAAATAGATGAAAATCCGAATATCATGTTATACCTGAATTTTTCCGGGGTCCAGTGCTGCCCCATATTGAAATAAATTATTTGATAGGAAACGGAGATATCATTTAAAATTTTGTCTTGATCAGACCCTAGATAACCCTTCAAACTATTTTATGAATTACTGTTTATAGTTTAAACTGAGAACGAGAAGCTTTTTTACGCACAATTGCGAAAAACGGCCACTTTTGGCGTATGTGCGTAGAAAAGCTTCACGTTCTCGCTTCAAACAGTAAACAGTAGTTCATAAAATAGTTTGAAGGGTTATCTAGGGTCTGATGAGGACAAAATTTTAAATGATATCTCTGTTTTCTTTCAAATTATTTATTTTAAATGGGGGCAGCACTGGACTCAGGAAAATTCAGGTAGCCCCTTAATAGGCGATGCGGCTTCCAATCCCGTTTTATTCCTTTCTTTCACCTTCTTGCTTTCATCACGTTGATAGTGGCGTTTGAGTATTGCAGCTCTGGGTTCTGTCTGCCCAGGGATGCAAGACCCATAGGGCTCTCCTTGCTTCAACGTGATGTCACCTTGGTGTATCAGATTCGTATAACCACTGGATATACCTACGGCAGCGGCATTCATTAACTGGACTGTCCAGTTAGTCCTATGGCAATGATATCATATATTAGTTCCTGTGAATCACTGGTGTTAGCATCACGTCACAAGGCGCAAAAATTGACTGTGACATCATACCGGCGAAACCTATAGCATGACGACCTCCGTGGCGTAGTGGTCACCATGCTAGTCCGCCACCCGGAGGTCCCGGGTTCGATCCCCGGTCAGGGCATATTTGAAAATGGCCTTTTTCGAATCGCCCTGGGTCTTAGATATTTATCTATGTATGTATTTGTTATAAAATATAGTATTGTTGAGTTAGTATCCCATAACACAAGTCTCGAACTTACTTTGGGGCTAGCTCAATCAGTGTTATTTGTCTCTATATATTTATTTATCATGGGTATGGGCAATATGGGCATTTAGCGTGTGAGTAACTTTTCCAACCCTTCCAAGAACAAGTATTTGCCAGGCATATTAAAATAACCGGCCTAGTGCATGAAGAACGCGCGCACGAAGGGTTCCGTGCCATTATCTACAAAAATCGCGTTTGATGTACGGGAGCTCCACTTACATTATTTATTTTGTCCTGTTGTTAGTATTTGTTGTTAAAGCGGCAACAGAATTACATCATTTGTGAAAATATCAACTGTCTAGCTATCACAGTTCATGAGACACAGCCTGGTGACACACAGACAGACGGACGGACAACGGAGTCGTTGTAATAGGGTCCCGTTTATACCCTTTGGGTACGGAATCCTAAAAAACCCCGACTTTCAAGCTTTCACTGCCCAGAATTTATTTGGATGAGCAGCAGTTGACTTCACTCCCTATTTATCCGAAGTCGGTTAGCAGAAGTAGGTCAGCGAGCTTCTATTCAATGAGACCATGCCAGTAATGGACTACCCACTCGGCTTCATTGCGATAACTTGAACAAAAGGCATTAACATGTATTGCACCTATGATAATTGCTTACATACAGTAGAGAGAAAAACGGCATTACACGTCTTTATTCTCTTTTGTTTTTTTATTAACCCCCCTAGTGCCCCCGACAAAAAAGAGGGAGTTATAAGTTTGACGCTAAAGTCTGTCCGAATGATGCTGTTTTTTTATGTTTCACGTTATGCTAAGTTCCCTTGCGGTGGTTCTTATAGCTATGTTTGATAAAATCGGTCCAGCCATTTAAAAGTCTACCCCGCATTTTAACCCTGTTAGGTTTAACGCTTGAAATGCGGGGTAGTTTAATTTACCTGGTACATAATAGATGGCGGTACGGATGCATGTAGTTCCGCCTCTCATCACTAGATGGCGTCGTAGGGTTTATTTTAAATTTTCCTGGCAAATAAACTTGTTTCCATTACAGAGAGTTACACCACATCTCCAAGTTATTACAATTGTCCGGCTTCTTTTTTCCTCTGCGCACCGGTCTTCGTCAACCTTGGATGATACTTGTCATGCATATTATTTTTGGAGAGTAAAAAGTCGAAAAGCCTCCACGCATCTGCCATGGTTCCCGGGTGTTCTAGGAACCTACTTCGTGTGCGATATCATCCGACTCGAAGACGAGATGGTGCGCGGTTTCTTCAACCTCCATGCACGCCGTACACAAAGGAATATTATCCGCACCTAGGGAGACAAGGTGTTTATTTAGTGTACAAATACCAGTTATGTAACGAGTTACATACGAGTATAAGACGCAGATTCCTCTAAGGCAGTGCTATCAGACGGCGAGACAAGCGGATATCCCATTGGGATAGCGCCTCCCTAGCCTGCCGATACGTCCGAACGGATTGCCATGATTGAGCTTGGTCTTCGCTGATGCGATTTCTGATCCAGGAGCGACCCTGCGTGAATGGAATCGGAGCCATTGGTAGGGGTCCCACCGGTGTCATGCTCGATCCTCGACGCGCCAACTCGTCCGCTGCATTTCCCAATAAGTTAAGTACCGTGTCCTTAGATCTATCGGCGAGTGACTTTGTTAAACTTGCAGAGATTTTAAAGGGATCTCGCATTCTTTGTACTAAGGCAGAGACCACGTATGCTCTTTTTAGATCAAGAAGGATCGCCGCGCTGATGGATTACGAGGACCAATTTTAAGGATTATATGCCAAACTTTCTATTTAGGACGTTTTGTGCTCAATTCGGTAGACTTCGTTGTAGACTTGAACGACCTTTAACGGCAAAATTCTAGCAAACGCATTCAAATTCCACCAGAAATCGGGCAAAACATCAACAATTTACTCACCGACAATACCTGCCTCTGCTATTTGCATATGCATTGCAAACAGTGTCTCTTGCCGCATAACTTGGTAATAAAATGCTAATTGCGGTTTATGATCCCACTCCTAGAGTTATCCTGTTTTTTAAACAACCATAAACTAGTACTCCGAACTGTGAAATCGCGAACCACATGTCTCGGCAACCCCTTAACCGGTTTGGCTTATCTTCGACCTTAAATGAAGTTCCGACCAAAACTACTTGAATTATTGTTGAATTTACAAACATGGCGGACGAGAGACACACAAACACCGGATTGTTGAAATAGACTCGGAGAACTTCGCTCGCTCGTCGAATTATAGCATCCATCCATCTTTTGACCCAATAAGATGATGTCAGAAGTAAAAAACCATTATTTATGTACTTTGAATCCAATCCAATGTAAGTTCGAGACTTGTGTTATGGGATACTAACTAAACGATACTATATTAATTACAAATGCGTATATAGATAAACATCCAAGATCCAGGTCAAACTGAAAAAGATCATTTTCCATCGTAACCTGACTGGGGATCGTGCGCGGGACCTGCAGCGTAGCAGTCTGACATGATGACCATTAGGCACAGAGGTCGTCAATAGAAGATAAAAGTAAAGCGAATACTATATGCTTTTGCAAAAGATGAATTGACGAGGGAAGCGTGAAAGATAGAAGTGACTATACAGTTATAATGGACAAGAAGAACTAATACAAGAAAGAACAGATTAGAAGAAAGTAAGAAAACGCGGAAAAACACACACAAAAGGAAACAGAGGACCAGGACGGCCGAGGACATGAAACAGATAAAAGGAAAAGGTGAACGTCGTGTCGAGAGAAGTAAAACGGATGGCGGACGAGAGAGACAAATGGAAGACAATTCATACTCCACCGACAAGTGTACAGCTCTTAAATATAGATAGATAGACTTTCATTCACTGGAGAATTGAATGACTGCGGTGCAAGTGCAATTAAGGGGCAAGGCTTTAAGGCGGCCCTTCCCGGCGGCTCTGTCGTCAACGCGAGCATAGTTCTAAAAGCTTATATTTTCATCCAGGGCAATGCTAAAAAAAAACCAACCAAAAAGAGAGAGATAGCGCCTTAGGGCACGGTTTGCACTGTATTGAATGAAATTAGTATTATTATTAACAATCCATTGAACGAATATTAAATATTCATGGGGTGCGGAAATTTTATTAAACTTGTTCCAGGATATACGTTTTTGTCAGTAAGCCTTACAAAATTGTGAAATAAATGTTTTTTATTTAAATTTTTTTTTTCTCTAAAAAAGGTTTCTATCAAAATATTTTTTTTATTTTTACAATTTATGAGTACTTTATGAACGGTCGAAGTTCAGGTATTTGTGTAAAAAGATTTTTGGAGGCGTATAATGAACTTGTTTTTCTAGATATTCATTTTTTATTTCAATAGAAACCTAGAAATAGTGCACAAGATATCTGTTAGCTCAAAAGTTTTCAAGAAAGATCACTCAACGCCATAATTAAGTACGAGCGTTTGTATGAAAAGTAATACGGGAAGGCCGCTCTTAAGTCCGCCAATGACAATTTCATGTAATATAGTTAAATAACTAAATAAAAATAGATAGACTTTCATTCACTGGAGAACTTAATGACTGCGGTGCAAGTGCAATTATATAGGCTATAATATGGGGTTATATGGGAATGTTAGGGTTGGGCATCATTAGGGTACATCTGGCAGGGCAGCACAGAACAGCACTTTTTATGCTGCTATCCTTTTCTGTCGCTCAGAACCGGCATTTGCCCGACCGAGAGAGAGCGACGGAACGCCGCGGAATCGCCGTTTCTGATGCGTTCAGTCACTCCCTCTCGCTCTAGCGAATGACGGTTCTGAGCGAAAGAAAAAGATCATCATCATCATCATTATCATTTCAGCCGCATAACGTCCACTGCAGGACATAGGCCTCTCCCAAAGATTTCCGAAATGACCGATCTAGAGCGGCCTGCATCCAGCGCTTTACAGCGACTTTAGTCAGGTCGTCAGACCACCTTTTTGCCCCATCGGCCATCGGTTTGTCGCGCTCTGTGTTCCGTCCACTGTCATTTCAACAAGCTGATCCGCTAGGCTAGGCCAGTGACTTTTGTTTTTAGACGAGAAGACACTGCGTAGCTTCCCGAACGCTGCCCAGCCGAGTCGCGACTTTTGAAAACACATAGAAAGACAAGGCACGTGACAGATACAAACAAATCCGTACCTATGGCATTACCGCGACGCGCGAGTTCCCCACGTTATCTATATATAATATATCTTCTTATTTATCTTCTGTGTGTTCTGCTTTGCGACGCTTCTATACATTTTGTATGAAACGGACGCGGAGACATATGTCTGCGCCCCGTCCACGTCTTACGTCTTTTTTGTGTGTCCAGCGCCTTAGACGTCTGCTAGAAGAAATTCCTTTAGCAAGAAGTAGCACCTTACCTGTGCCAATTATTTTATGTATAAATTTTTAAGTGTACATGAATCGTAAATAATATTTAAAAATAAGAGAATTGAAAGAAACATTTGTTTTTATCACAGAAAATTTGGTTTGCACCAACTAGCCAGAGCCAAGAATTTAACAATAATCGAGTTTCCTATATATTTTCTTCATTGGAATACCTAGTCGAAAATAATTAGGTTACCAATGCTTCACTGAATAGGTTTGACTAATTGAATTTTGGATTAACTACGTATTAGGTAAAATATATCTACAAATTTTGACGACCTCTGGGGCCTAGTTGTCATTATGCTACTCTGTCACACCAGAGGTCCCGGGTTCGATCCCGGTCAGATCAAGGTGGAAAACGATATTTTTCAGATTGACCTGGGTCTTAGATATTCATCTATATTTGTATTTGTTATAAAATATAATATCGTTGAGTTAGTATCCCATGAAGTTTCGAACTTACTTTGGGGCTAGCTCAATCTGTATGAAATGTCCGTATACTTATATATTTATTTACGAGGAAACTTGTAATCTTTTATATGTATCAAGTGATATTTAAGGCCAATAATTATATTATTGTATTTGATTTAATTTAACCCCCTACAAAAAAGAGGGGTGTTATAAGTTTGACACCACTGTCTGATTTTGATGCGGCTTTTTACGTAAAAGCATTTTTCCTTGCGGTGGTTTTTAGCTGTTTCATGGGAATCGGTTCAACGGTTAAAAATTATGGGGGTAAAGTCGGGATTTTTTTTTTTGTTAATTTGCCTGGTAAATAAACTTGTTACTTTATTTATTTAACTTTATAACAAAAAAATACAGACCTATTTAAGGTAGTGATGTACAAGACTCGAGTCCTCAAGTTCTAATTTTGAAGACTCGAGATCGTTTTGCTGGGCTCTATTCTCGATAGGCTTGGTGTTCCGAGGCTAGACGAGCGCGAGTTCTCTGAGCAACGACTCGAGCCTTTAAAAGAGCTCGATTATTAAAATGAACTTGAGCTGTTCTTAAAAGCTTACAAGGACTCGAGGCCTGATTTTACATTAATTTTAGTTATCCAAGGTATGCAAGCTAGTTCTTTCAACTAATATTGTAATCAATCCTATTGTAGTTTTATAAATAAAAAATCATTGATACACACTCGAAAGACAAAACCCTCCCTCTTCGCAGTCGGGTAAAAAGACGCTGGCGCAGAAAAAGGCTTGGGTGCAAAAAGAGACTTGAGCTCTAATCTCACGCTCCGAGGCTCCTTAAGCTCGCAGTCGTCGAGCCTTCCGTTAAAAGAGTCGAGCCCTGTAATCGACTCCGAGTCCTAAGAAAGAGGACTCGGAGGATTCAAGTCTCGTACGGTAAGCCTCAAAAATGGAGTCTCAATTTCTCATACAATTAGTATGAGAAATTGGGACTCCATTACCGTACCGTACATCACTAAAATAAGGCTTTTCTACCAGCTGATAAAAGCTGATTGTATGATGAATAATGATTATGTAAAGGACATGTTATTGTAGAGCTTTTTAGAAGTTTTGAATTTTGATAAGTAAGAGTAGATAAAGACTATGTGTTTGAAAGAAATTGTTTGAAAGGAAATTAAAATTTTGTCTCGTACGGCTTTAGATAACCCTTCAAACTATTTTATGAACTATCTTTTACAGTTTAAAGTGAGAACGTGGAGCTTTTCTTAGATTTTTTTATATAAATAATATACATACGGTACGGAACCCTTCGTGTGCGAGTCCGTCTCGCACTTGGCCAGTGATGTTAATAATGTAGACGGTTTAAATTGAAACTAGGCACTTATTATAATACCTAAAAATTTTGTTCTATGTTCTAAGTAGGCGGAAACACTAATAACATGACGATAAGTCTCCGATTTTTTTTTGTTCATCGATGCCTATTCATACTTCCTTCTATAGCTTATTATTCTTAACAAAGCAATTTTGATGTTAATAATGTGATTTTCTAGGTATAGGCTTTGTAGTTTCAGAGGCGATAAAGTAAACAACTGAAGTTAATTAAGTTTACTTTGTTAGAAGGAAATATAATTGATACAATAGGTACGAAAAACCCAGTTTCTTTGCATACCTATATCATTAAACTATTTTTAAGGGATAAGGGGTTTTGAATCTAACATAAATTTGCATTATTTCACAAACGGATCCCTAATTGGACGTTAATATGCGAAAACGTTCCACCCCACAATCACTTCATTTTGAGATAAATGTAATTTTATGTTTCAGTGGTACACTTTTTTGTGTTTATTTCTAGAGATGCGTGCAATAGGTTTAAGAGTTAAAATATATGATTGTTATATATTTGTGTACACATTATTTAGGAAATTACTTTAAATAATTAGGTATTTCTGAAAAAACTGATTGGAACGTTTTAAGTAAAATATTTTTTGTATGAAGCTGAGCATCAGATCGTTTTTGAAAAACGTTCCACAAACTATAATTTAAAATATTAAATAAGAGTCATTATATTTATCAGACTAAACTGTGCAAGATGCTGTTGCTTTCAGGCTATCAATATTTCTTTAACTTATTAAATATAAGTAAGTTTAGAAATATATCTACCTTAATATACTCGCTTAATGAAGGTGAAATAAAAGCCAATTAAATAGAAAAAATATTTTAATTGAATATTGAGATAAGATAAAACAAGAAAAAAGTATTGTTTTTTAAATGAGATCAAGCTTCATCATCAATCTGTAAATCGAAGTCTGGAATTCCACCAAAGCCATCGACGTCATCAGTAATGTCATCCGAACTCCTTAATTTTTTATAAAAGTCTAGACAGTCTTCTGGAATATACTGAAACATAGACTCTAAATCAGCTAATTTAGCAGGTGCAATTGCTTTACCATCAGGCCACAAAGGAGTCAAATCAAATTTATTTATTTCACGTATTTCTCCTTTGACTTTTTTTTCGATTGTCAACTCATTATAATTTTCATCTAATTTTGACCTCATAAAAATGGAATGTGGTTTATCCTTTTGTATTTTTATTTCTTTTATATGTAACCAATTAACTTTCGATTTATCTATAAATTTTTTTCTATTTATTATATTTTTTTCCAATTTTTCTGTGGAGCAAAAGTCAGTCTTTAACATTTTATAGACCTGAAACGGTTTCTTCTTTTTACTGTTTTGTATAACCTTTATATATTCTTCTGGTGTATATATGCGTTGATGATGTTTAAGAGCAGTTTCAATTTTCGAAAAATCTGTGTCGTTCGGTAAAAAGGTATGACCCGACTCGAGATATTTAAATTTTATGGTTTTTAAAGTTTGGTGGGAGCTCAAAACGGCTTTCATCATGAGTACAATTTTTATATTCCTATTCTGCCCACCACAACAGTCGCTCCATAATATTAGGTGTTCTACAGAGGGACTCAGCTTCGTATCAATATATTTCATAAGACATGATCCCACCTCTTGCGCACCTCGCCCTGCTTCCCCTTCTACCCAAACAAAACAATGTCCAATATCGTCAGATGCACTGTGGATACCGCTATTATAAAACCACAATTGTCTTTTGTAGAATGCTACATTTGTCGGTATACGGGGTAATGGTAAAGTCTTCTCTAAATCAAATGTTAAGCACTCAACGGTGGATAAATTTTGCGCTTCTTTAAAATCTGAGCTCATCTGCTTCCTCAAATTTGCAGCCCTTTCCGAATGTAATGCCTTCTCCGCTTCAGCTGCTGCTTTATGTTCTGAACTTTTGGCATTACTTATTTTTACAGCATTTTTGTCACAAGTATTACACGTGTCTTTTTTCAACTTCTTGCATCTTAGGTTAAATTTAGAGTAAAAAATCTTTTTCACATATGCTAATGAAGCGCACTTGCTCTGTTCTCCATATTTTTCTCTGTATTCTTGACAGTATATTTCATATATTTTGGCTAATGTCATTCCCGGTTGTAAATATAATGCATTAGTGCTTCCTCTTCCGTAGTGAGATATATATTTTGGAAGTTTATCAATAATACCTATGATGAAATTCTTATTTTCTTCCGATATCCTATTCCTACTTTCTCTGTTCATTCCTCTCCTATCTTTTATTGGCTCTCCACTTCTCAGTTTCTTCAGTGATATAGTGACTTTCTGAGTTGTGATTTGAAATGTTTTTAGAAACATATCTCGACATACTTTAACATTATTTATTGAATAGGTACGATGATATTGTTTGGGTTTCTTTTTCTCAGCAGGAACATTAGTCATGGTATAACTACGTTTTTTATTTACTTCTTTCACACAGGACCCTATATAAAGTAACTGCGCATTGTAAGAACCGAGTTGAACAAACTTTTCAAATTCTTCCATTCTTTTATCCACTGAAATTAAAGTAGAGCAATTTTTTAAACATGTGCATTGATAGTCAACAAACACTTTTGGTTCTACTTTTTTATTTTTTGTTGTAGTATACTCTAAATTATTATATTTATTATATTTTCTCTCAGACCGCTGCTGAGGATGAATTCTCTTACGACCCTTTTTCGGTCTACCGGTAGTCAGTTCAAAGTTTTCATCTTCATTTAAGTAAGTTTCTTCATCTTCAGTTCTAGTTTCAGTCACTAGCGGTAGTAGTCCTATTGATTTCTCATTAATTGTATTAGCATAACTATGTGACCCTAATGTTACAGTTTCATCATTGGTGGATATTTCTTGTAACGTCAAATTTTTACTAATTTTCTCTTCATTGATATTATATGATGAACAAGAGGTGTCGGACGCGGCTACTGTTTTTGACTGCCTAAATATATTATAATTCGGATCCCGAACACTATCATCGCTATCACAATAATCAGGTATAACATCATGTACTGAAATGTCACTGTTTTCAATGATATCACTTGCTTGACATTCGTTTAATGTATTAAATAACTGTAGAGTTTCCGGTGACATAGATCGTAGTGGTGACGATGCAGGAGGCGATCCATTGCTTATTGTTTCAAATAAAATAGATGGTGAACGTGACTGTTGAGGGGAACATAAATGAGACTTTATATTTAATTTTGAAGTACCAGGAATGGGCATACCTTAAACAAAATAAATAACAATTTAATATAGTTATTAACGAGTAGCTCGCCGCGAAGTTGGACATCACAAACATTTATTGTCGGAAACTACTAAACCGATTTTGATGCCCAATTAAATTAAGTAGCTTAAGTTAGCAAAAGACGAAAGAAAAAAAAATGCATTTTTGACTTATGTCTAAAATGTAAAAGTTTTGCTATCGAGTGAAAAGAATAGAATAATCTCACGTTGTGACTTGTTTTTATAATTTATAAAAAATATTACCAATTAGTGGCGTAAGTGGGGAAAACGGTGGCGGAGTGATTGATGATGGCGCGTTTGAATTTGGAGTCTCGGGATTAGAATCATCTGAAATCAGAAAAAAAAAATGTTACGGAAAACATAAAGGTAAACTTATTAGAATACTCTAAATAAGTATTTCTGACAAGGTCCTTTTGAAAACTTATTCCAGCCCGCGGGCTCCGTTCCCTATAAAAAAAATCGTGATAAAACTGCCCTATGTCCTTTCTCTGGTTTTAAACTATATCTGTACCAAATTTCATCTAAATCAGTTCAATGGCTAATGCGTGAAAAAGTAACAGAAAGCCAAACAGACAGAGTTAATCTATAATTTTAAAAAAGTAAGGATTTATGTCGAGGAATTAAAACGGTTGGAAAGTGGCATAAACTACGTTTTACTACGGGAAAATGTCTTGGTTCCACTGAAAGCAAATATATACAAGCTGACTGGCGTGTGATTATGATTTATTATACACATTATGTACTTAAGTATGACACGTGATTTACCAGTCAGCCTGTATATATCCTAATAGATAAATTCATACTAAAACAAAACTTGCCTGTGGTTTTTTCGCTTATCCCGTAAGAGGTTACTTTTTTTCTGAGATCCAGAAGTTTTCGTCTTCTTTCCAATAAATTTTGCAATGGTGAAATCTGCAATAAGTAAATCAAATAATGACGTAGGTTTAAAAGTCTATAGTTAAATAATATTATATATATACTGGCTATAGCCCCTATTTATCATAAACACATAGTTAAGAAGGGAGGTATTTAAATTACTCATCATATACTTACCGCGTTTTCTTCTTCGTCCATTGTGAATTTTGTTATTTTATATCGCCAAACAACTCAAACTTTAAAACTTCGATAGACGGTGCTTCCTCGGCAAGTATTGCTTCCATACTAAATTGACAGCCACGCCGCTCGTAACGACTACCAACTATCCACGCGTATTTTATAGCTATCTCTCTCGCTCCTTGACATAAGAGCGAGAGAGTTGTATTTAAAGTTCACTTTTCAATCAGTTTTTCACTGAATATGCCTACTACATAGTTAGTTAGGTAGGTCCTGTTCATTTTGGTCATTATTATAATAATTATAGTCATTATTTAACAAATGTTTCAAGCTTCATGGACACAATAAACTAAATATTTAATTATTTTTGTTTAAATCAAAATGTTCCACACATTTTGGATCGTTTATGCATCACTGCTATAAAGTAAATAATTTTGCTATAACGTTCCAAATGCAATGAAACATTATTGAAAAGAAAAATAGATCGAAGCTAAATTTTATGAAACGTTTCATGATTACTGAGTCATTATAAAAAAAAAATCGATAAATCGTAATAATTTAAAACGTTTCAAATGGTTTGATACGTATCATTTTCTAGATTTATCATTTTTGGTAAAAGTGTGGTTTGGAACGTGCAATGAAAAAAAATAAATAAGAAAATGTCACATAAGGACTGAAACCTCTTAGTGAAATTGATAAAAGGTGTCAGATCTGATGGTTTGGTAATATTAAGTCAATTTTGAGTGACTTGTGGAATGGAACATTTTTGCGTAACTACGTCCAATTAGAAAAGTTATATTCATTAACTCACTATATTTTTAACCGACTTCCAAAAAAGGAGGAGGTTATCAATTCGTCGCGATCCTTTATTTTTTTTTTTATGTATGTTCACCGATTATTCAACGACGCCTGGACCGATGTAAAAAAATCTTTTTTTGTTTTAAAGGGTATACTTTCCAGGTGGTACCATGGCAATTTTATCAAAATCGGTTGTGTAGTTTGGTGGTAAAGTCGGTTTTTAGTTTTGAAAAATTATTGAAAGACTTATTCAACGACTATACACCAAGGGTTAGTCGAGAAAAAAAATATTCTCACTTTACATGTACGGTAGGTCTCAGAAGTGGAGCCCCAATTTCTTATACTAATTTTATGAGAAATTGAAACTCCGCTTTTGAGGCTTCTTTTTAAATTATATTTTATTATTTTGTCGGCGTGAATTATATACATGCCTATGCAAAATTACAGCTTTCTAGTAATTATAAACTATGAGGAAAAACCACGAACAAACAGACAGACATGGCGAAACTATAGAGTTCCTTGTTTACTACGGAACCCTAAAAAGGAACTAAAATCACATCTAATAAAAATTTAACATTTTTTTAGGAAGTTCCTTTTCGGACGTTACGGAAATGGCGGATGGGGGCTAGGAAAAAAAAGTATAAGATTTTTCCGTCAATAATTTTTTTTTCATATTTCCTTCCAACCGGGTATTCCCGACACTCACGCATTTTATATTATATTAGATATATATTCAGATAACTACAATCTCGGGGCAGGCCTAAGGGCCGGCACACATATGGTGAATCGCAGCGCAGAACATTTTTCACTGTGAAACTATTATCGCCATTGTTCTCTTTATAGTATTTTATGCAACAGTTGTATAAGGAGGGTAAAAAAATGCGAGTGGCACAGGTGACGATGCGAGCCTTGGCGAGCATCGTAAATTGACGCCATCGAGCATTTTTTGACTACTTATACAACGTTGCATACAATACTTTTTCTACGACTACATTTACTAAAATAAATACAAAAATAAACAAATAAAAGTACGAAATACTACCATATGTTTGGTAGATACTAGGTATCTATGGAAGACTTAATTTTTTTTTATTGACGTCTTCCTAGTGACTAAAAGTACCATTTTTGAAACGTGGAGTCACTTAAACGAATGTTTTTCATACAAAAAACCGTTTGTTTAGTGACTTCACGTTTGAAAAATGGCACCATATGTTAAAATAACGATTTTATTATGTTGGCAGTATGGTAGATATAAAGAAAAAAAAGTTATAGGTCTATGGCTAGGAGTATCGTTTTGGCGAAATAACGACACATGTGCTATTATATTAGGAATAGACTATAGACTTTTCTGAAATCATATAATCTATGTTCTTATATTAGTGTTCGGGACCATTTAAAAGACAGATAACAGTACCGGGGTAGAAAAAATCAATTAACACAATAATTAAAGCCTAGTCGAAATTCGCCATATGTGCGTAAGTATTGTGTTACTTGATTTTGGATATTATTTCAAAGAGGATAATGTCGATAATAGTTTGACAGAGAAAAATGCTCTGCGCTGCGCTTTGCCATATCTGCGCCGGCCCTCAGAGACTAGCGATATTGCCATTTTCACACTAAATCCTTGTAGATAGATAGCCAACTGGACAACTACCAGTTGTCACCTCGTCACCCACTATCGGCACCAATCATTGGGATTAGCATACCTAGCTCGAACCTGTTACCAGCTTTCGCCACTGAATCACTGGGGTTTTGAAATTGCGGGTGGGAGCAGATTTGTGTGAAAGAAACGTGCTAGTCAGGTGTAGTATAGGGAACCCATCACTTTATCGCAATTAAGTTCAACGATTTTCATGCCTCATAAAACTATTCGCAAATCTTTTAATACAATATTTAAGATGAAGGGGTAGCTAAAGTGGCGCCCCCATTTGAAATAAATTGTTTAAAACTAAATATGGTGATAATTAAAAATTTGGTTTGTATGAATGTCTAGAAAGACCTTTAAACTATTTTATGAATAACCTTTGAAAGAAATATTGGTAGTCTGTCTAGTTTTAAAACTGTTTTTCGCTAAAAGTGGCCACTTTTGGCGAAAAACAGTTTTAAAACTAGTCGGACTATTAGTAATAATTTCAAAGGTTATTCATAAAATAGTTAAAAGGTCTTTCTAGACATTCATACAAACCAAATTTTTAATTATCACCATATTTAGTTTTAAACAATTTATTTCAAATGAGGGCGCCACTTTAGCTACCACTTCGTCTCAACAAATCCTAAAATCTGTTGACATCGAAATTTCATTTACTCGATTATTCATTATTTAAAAACTCAGTCTATCGTAATTTCTTTTCAAATTTTATGTATTTTATCGGAATAACGTAACATCAAAGTTGTGTTGTTACCCATTATTTTGTTTCCACGAAGTTTCAGTTTGCAAAATAGTTGAAACGAGTGCTAGGAAACTTCTCTCCATTTTCCTAGGTAAGGGCAAACCTATAGGTTAGGTTATGTTAGAACTGCGATCAACACAGACACGAGCCGGTCGAGCGAAGCGAGCGTGCCGCGGCAGTTTCATATTATATAGTATAGTTATAGTTTTTTTTAATCCCCGTGGCAAAAGTTTGCCGTGTGACGTGTCATATGTGTCGGTCTGTGACATCTTAGCGCCTTAACGAATGGGCCGATTTCTGTGCGTTTTTTTTAATCGAAATCCTTGGGTGTCGAGATGATTCTTAGCTATATTTGATGGAAATTGGTTAGCGTAAGTTACCGCTTGAAAGTCGAATTTTCTTTTTAGTTTGCCCAGCAAATAAATACATTACCAACTCCCAAACAAATCATTCGAAGCGCATTCTAGAATGAAATGGAAATATATGGCCACCGCATCCGCTCACTCGTTCGGGCCGCGGTTGACATCAACTGCGTGCCTCGTACCACGCAAACGGCGAAAGCGGGAGACAAGCGACGGCCACCATACAGTTTGTGATAATTAAGGGACAGTCTTGTCCGAAACGAATTATAATATTAAAAGGGTATCAACTCTTGGCGAACATATTTTATATTTGTATAGAAAAGTCTAGGGAAGGGGACTCAGCGCGGCAGTTGTGCGCTGGAGAAAAGTACCAACTTATGAGCAATGTATTTAAAATTCGGGGCCACCCACTGGTGACGCACCAAGTAAGAGTGCCTTAACCTCAATACCATTGTTACGTAACACGCCAAACAAGGGATACCAATGAGAACAATAACATTTACTTACATTTCAGAATTAAGACGAGGATAATAAATTGAGTTTTATATTGCGACCACCTTGAATTATTGTGCAGGATCAGTAATCCTCAGGATGTTTTCCTTCGCTGGAAGCTAGTAATGGTGGTTGAAGGCCAGGGAAACGCTGGCAGGTCTGTGTCACTTCCCGTTTAGGCATCGAAGATATACCTACATTATAACTATGCACGCGGCGACCACTCAGGAGGGAAAAAATCTGAATGAAATTGGCTTCCAATGGATGTCTAGGTATCTAAATGAAGAGTTCTGACGCGAGATAAATGAAACCATAGCGCGTAACGACATTAAGTAGAAATTTCTTTAAAAAAATTCCTGAGTAAGAAATACGTGAGTACAAGTATTTATTCTGTGGATACAGGTCGCTTGGTCTTTTTGGTGATCCTTAGGGGAGATGGTACGGCAGTGATATGATGTTGAGTCGCATCTAATGACGATCGAACACACAGACACGCAACTAGTGCCTTAGGTTTGGAACACATCTGTCACTCAGAACAGTCATTTGCTAGAGCGAGAGAGAGCGGTAATACGCCACGGAACCGACTTTATGCGTTCCGTAGAAAAGAATAGCAGCCTTAGGAAACTGCTGTTCAGTGTTGGCAGACGTATCCCAAAACTAAACCGCTTGGGAACCACCGCTTTTCCTGTCACACTATTACGTCTTAATTCCTAATTGGGTAGACAGAGCATTTTGGGTCTTGCTGTTCTAAGCAGACAGATGACAGAGCCCGCAAGACCTAAACGCCACTTATAGTGTGATGGTGGGCGAGGTGGAGGTAAAAAGAAATCAAAATAATGACGGGTTGCTAGCCGCATCGTCTATTTAAATGATTCGCATCATTGCCCAGGAAACGCATTTTTGAAATACATTAGTATATTATGCAGTTAGGGAATAAAAGATGGATTTAATTCTAGGGCCATAGATGAATCACGAGCAACTGAAGGATTCTATAACGATTGAATCACGACCGTAGGGAGTGATTCATGATGATTCAAGTGTTAGAATCCTGAGCGACGCGTGTGATTCATGGCCCTCCGTATTAAATCCGTTTTATTCAAGAGTTGCATACTATACTTTATACCATGACTACGAGAAAAAGAGAGGTATAAGCGACAATAGACAGTTAGAAAAATAAAAGGAAGTTTAAATTAATTAAAATGCAAACTGAAATTGGAACAATGACTAAAATCAAGTGTAATTTTTCTAAACTCAAACACCAAAATAGTGATTAAAATGCTTTTTATTCACTGTTTTCAGTGAATAAAATAAACTTTTTAGAGGGGGAATGGTATAAACATATTTTCACGCCTGTTTCCCATGGGGGTAGGCAGAGACTGCAGATTTCCACTTGCTACGATCCTTGCAAACCTTATTTTACCATATTTTTAAAATCACTTGTCAGTCAAATTGCGAATGGTTTGCGCGAGCGTTTCCAAACAAGCGTTTTTTTATATCGGCCTTATGCGAAGGATTTGCGAGTGGACTGAACCAGTCGTAATTTTAACATTTGTAACGTAGATATTTCAAAGACACCTTTCATGGAGAAGTTCATCCAATTCCCGCTGCTTTTTTATTCATGTTGAAATAAGTATTGTTTTTCGTTGACGCGACGGTTCCAAAAATACAATCAAATATTTAACGCGAGCGATGAGTTAGATAACTACATGTTTTGTGTTTCGGTGAGTCCCTCAATGAAAAATAGCACTTCAGTACCTCTTTATTCTACCATCCGCGCTGAAAGAGAAGCAGGTGGTATTCAGGTACGTTTGCAGATTTTCCTTTTCTCAGACCCGCATGGAAATTGGAAGAAATTCATATAATAGTCTGTATGCAACTAGTTACCTGCCTCTAGGATTGTCATGCTACTTCTACAGCCAAATAAGGCTTGAACTATGAGTAACCCGTATTAGGCGATCCTACTGACAACTGTATGTTAATGCAGTCCTACTCACCTCATAAATCTGGACTTGCGCCATGTTGATTACGAGGCAATTAGCAGGCGTGGGTGTTATATGCTTTTTGATGTAACTATTTGTAAAATACCTTTGTTTCGTACAAATGCATTTCCAAAGAGGGTTGGCGTCAGGCAGGCGGGCTGGCCGTTAACCATACATTAATTTTTCGGGGTCCATTCAGCCTTGTGTCACTCCCCGTTAAGGTATCGAAAATATACCTACATTATTACTATGCGCGCGGCGACCACTTCCAAGAGGAAAATTCAGTTACATGAATCGTTTGTCCAGAGTACCTAATACGAGTAAGAACGTTTGCTTGCAATGGATGACAGGGTATCTAAACGAAGAGTTGAGGAGTTCTGACGCGAGCTAAATTAAACCATAGCGCTAACCACAATAAGTAGATATTTCTTTGAATTTTTTTCTGAGGAAGACTTCTGTACGTGATTACTAGTACTTATTCTGTGGTCCAGTACTGCCGCCATTTGAAATAAATTATTTGAAAGGAAACTGATATATCATTTAAGATATTGTTTTGATAAAGCCCTAGATAACCATTCAAAATATTTTATAAACTACTTTTGTAGTTTAAAGGGAGAACGTAAAGCTTTTCTTCGCACATTAGCGAAATACGGACCACTTTTGGCAAAATGACCTGATTCAAAGATTCAAAGATTCAAATGTTTATTCAGTAATTAGACCTTTACAGGCACTTTTACACGTCAATAAGTATAATTTATGTTATTTGTAAAGTATTCTGAAATTTAATTTATTTTTAAAGAAAAGCTACCGATACCTACGCTTAGTATCCTGATTTGGATAAACTACAGCTAGCCGGAACTGTTCCGGCTAGTCTTGCCGAACGATCGATAGCTTTAATAAAAAAAAAAACAAAACTTTCTATGCCTATCGAGTGTATCGATAGCTCTTTTTGTGTGATACTATAGCTAACTAATAAAACTATCTATAGTATCGATCCTGACGACGAACAAACTATCGATAGTATTGCTTCTTATAAACTATATATGTTATAAGTATGAACTTCTATTATTACCCTTCTCGTGAACCGTCCTATCTTCTTATTCGCCGGTTGACTGGAAGAGATTTAAATATGGGATAAGTCTGCCGTTGTCAATTTACACTTTATGTTTTTATTTTAAATAATTGTGTGTTTTCATTGTGCAATAAAGTTATTACAAACAAACAAACAAACTATCGATACTATTGATAGCATCGAAGTTCGATAATATAATTTAAGTATTATGAAAAGGGATACTACGGATAGCTTTTTTCAATCTATTCTAAAAACTGAATAAATAAAAATAAAAAACTTACAAATAAAAAATGTCATGCAGATCAAACTATGGAACGATTTACCAGTTGATGTCCGGAAGGCTAAAACCCGCTTTTCATTTAAGAAACAGGTGAAGGCACACTTTCTTCAAAAACTGTCAGATAGATCATAGTGTATTTATGTAGTATATGTAGGTATTGTTTATCATAGTATATACTTAATAGCGTGTATTTTTTGTGTGTAGTTTATTGTTTTGACATATAGTCTTTTTTTTTTTTCGCCATGTACCTATTCAAGTTTTGCACTACCCCTGTCATTCTCCACATCACCCGTTTAGTTGACCGGTAGATAAGGCCTTAGGCTTTAAGTCCGCCATTACACTTGTATCTGTGTATGAAGTTAAATAAATAAAAAAATCATTGCCCTGCAGTAAAGTGCTCAAAAGGCTGGCAGCATTGCCACGCTGGATGGCAGCCGATTGCGAAATTTCTCGAAATTTTCAAGAACGGCACATACTTAACAGTAAAGCAGGCTGCCAATCACTGCCGTTCCGGTGTAAGTTAAGCCTTAAACGGCTATATACAACATCTAATTAAATCCGCCAGGAAACTCGGCCGGCGCGCAGTAATGAAGCGATTATTGACATATCAATCAGTACTCCTCTTATGGCGATCGTCTCTGACCTACAATGCTAAGCATGGAAATCTAGCTATATTTATATACTTAGTTACATTCTGCAAGGCAGCGTCTACATTTGTATAGTTTCTGTTTACCCGACCTGACGGCGGAGCTAAAGCGAGGGTTACGTGTTTCACTTAGGGATAGACAGCGGAGTTTTTGAGCTTTTAAAATCATCTGAGACATAGAAAATAGTTGCAGTATTGTTTTGTTTATCTGAAAATAAGATATGTCTTAGTAAAGGATCAAGTTTAGTCAAAGTCGCATTCAGTTACAAGATGTAATAAACTTTACTCAAAAAAATAATCCTAAAGCAACCCTTTTTACTAGCTTTTATTTAGTTTCACCTGTCCCGTTGTCTGTCGGTCTGTCGGTCTGTAATCAAATCTTGCAAGTTAAATTTGACCCACTTCCCGGTTTCCGATTGAGCTGAAATTTTGCACGCGTACGTAATAGCGTGACAATGCAATATTACGATGACATGGAGTTGATCTGATGATGGAGCTGGAAGGTGGCCATAGAAACTCTGTAATGAAATGACGCAACCCCATCGAGTTTGGGCTCGTTTGATTAGTCTTGTTTAAAAAATATTTTTTTAAATAATTACTTTTTATTTATAGTTATATTTTTTCAAGATTATGACTACACTACTAATTTTCTACATTTGATTCTTGTGCTTATTTTATTTTTAATCAATTAAAAAACCAATAAAATCTACATTCCCCGTCGTTTCACGTGCATTCCCCGCTTCCCTGTCAGTCGAAATATGAAAAAGTGTTCTAAGTCCCTCGCGGATCGCCCGGCTCCTCATCCCGCGGAGTGTTGGACATCTTCCAGTCAACCTGCGATTAATAATCTTCTTCATCTGTCTCAATCCTTATTAATCTTAGTAACCATCTTCTTATTCATAATAGTTCATCGTAGTATTACTGATTAAAACTGTATTTCTTTGTATTTTTGTACTTGTATTCTTCAAAGAGCCTCCGAAATCATCTTAACATGATTTATGGCCAACTAAATGAAAGTCTGTCGAAGATATGCGCTATGACATCACCGACCACAATACAAACAATTGCCACAATGAAAACAATCGTCAGTAATCGATTTGTTTGACCGAATTCATTCGCGCGAACCGTAGAGTGGTCAATTATTGTTTGTTTATATTTTTTAATATATTTTTGCAGTAAGGAATTAAAAAGATAAATACAAACTATACACAAACACTTTAAGTAGGCTTATATTAAGGTTAATTTTTTGTTTATGTTTGTAGGTAGGTTTGTAGTATAAGAAGAATTAAATTCCGATAATGGAGATAGCGAGTCCTGGTAGACCGTAATTACAGATTCTTCGGAAACCTAGCATGCATCAGTCCTCCGCAAATACATTTATTAATTGGTTATGTTTTTTTCGTGTACATATTCGTTGGATAAAATTGTTACTATTTTTTTAAGGACATAAATACATTTTATTATTTAAAAAAAAATACAGACAGACTCAGATTAGCTCATTGAAGTGGCATCGGGGGACATAACGCGATGAACCGATGGCCGACGGGGCAGAAAGGTTCTCGAATGGTACCCACGTATCGGCAAGCGCAGCGTAGGACCTGCTAGGTAGTGGCAGGGTTTGGGTAACTACCGAGACAACTAAATTTATAAAAAGTAAAAAAAGTTTAGTTGCCTCGAGTCCCGATTCCTTGAAGCTGGTCCTAAAAACTGGGTTTGGGAAACTGACTTCCCAAACCCTAGGTAGGTCTTTCCCAAACCCTGGGGCGGGCCACTTTAATGAAATTTAACTGAAATCTTCGGGATAGGCTTATGTGGTGATATGTCCAGGAGTGGACTGTTTATGGTTGATGTGATGAAGGATTGAGAAAAAACAACAGCATGAAATATCGAAGGATCAATACAAAACACAGATAACAAATATAAAAAAAAATTGAGGACAGTTACGTACGTTTTGGTTTATACAGTCTCGATGAGACGTGACCTCATTAAGTCATTTATAGACTTAAATAAAACATAAACGACAATTTATTTATTCCTCATAGCTTCTCAGAAGAGACAAAAACGCGGATTGACTAGTCAATTTCATATTTGTGTCAACCCTGACTCATAACATCTGCTGTTCTTGAGAAATGATCCATGGTGACGTCACAATTTGAGATTACCTTATAAAGTTATTAATAATATTATGGGTATAGGTACCTACTCAATGACCCAGTTGCATGTTGGTTTTAATAATAAACAAGGTTGTTTAAAATGTTAATAAAACCCCTGACTTTCAAGCCTTCACCAATAACTCTTAAACTGCTGAACCGATTTCCATCAAAGATAGCTAAGAACAGTGAGAACATGAAGCTTTTCTACGCACATTAGCCAAAAGTGGCCGTTTATCGCTAATGTGCGTAATAATAATAAATATTAAATATATAGGAACAAATTGCACTGATTGAGCTAGTCTCAAAGTAAGTTCGAGACTTGTGTTATGGGATACTAACTCAACGATGCTATATTTTATAACAAATACATATATAGATAAACATCTAAGACCCAGGACTACTTAAAAAGGCCATTTTCAAACTTGCCCTGACCGGGGATCGAACCCGGAACCTCTGGGTGGCGGACTAGCAATTTTTCAGATTATTCATAAAATAGTTTAAAGGTCTTTCTAGACATTTATACAAATAAAATTTTTAATTATAACCATATTTAGTTTAAAACAATTTATTTCAAATGAGGGCGCCACTTTAGCTACCACTTCGTCTTAACGGCTCTCTTTCGGCGCGCCGTATTCTCGTCAAGAAACACTCTGGACACAATTCAAATGTTTATTGCTTTCTTAATAATAATATATACAGGTGTTATTTTGTAGAACTTTTTATATTTTACTTTTTATAGATATTTTATATAAAAAAAACCAAATTAAAGATTATTTAAAACAAATAAAGAAAATATATATACAGGTGTTAAATAGAAGATGTGTAACAATTAAGGACCCTGACGAGCGCTGCAGTGTTACTGCACGGGAATACAGCGCACAAAAGAGCCGTTAAGTTAAGACGCAGTGGGAGGAATGTTAGTTACAATGAGTAACACTGGAACTCAATGGGAAGTTTTTTCCCCTTGAGTTACGAGAAGGTGTCAATCGGAAACAAACGAGAGTAACAGAGGGAGGCCAAGGAAAAGGTGGACGAAGTGTCTGACTAGAGATTGATACCTTCAAAAAACGAGTCTATATCTTCCTGAAAGGCCGGCAACGCTTCTGTTACACCCTTGGTGTTGCAGTAGACCATGGGCAGCAGTGATCAATTACCATCAGGTGACCCGCTTGTTCGTTTGCCGCCCTTAAACATAAAAAAAAACTTATTGGGAAGAATGTTAGTTACAATGAGTAACACTGGAACTCAATGGGAAGTTCCCCCCCCCTCCCTTGAGTTACGAGAAGGTGTCAATTGGGAACAAACGAGAGAGACCGAGGGAGGCCAAAGATAAGATGGCAAGAGTGTGAATCAGGCCGTCTTATTATAAAAACAGGACTAACTTTGTTACTAGGTTTAAACTAATATCCGCCCAAAATGAAGTTGACATTGACAGGTGAGATATTGTGATATTACCAGTGATATTGTGATCACGTCTTACTAACCCATATGGCAGGCAGACACAACTCAGACTTAAGAGGTGGTCTGAACACTCTTTTACGATACATGAATTTTTCGGGGTGCAGTACTGCCCCCATTTGAAATAAATTATTTGAAAGGAAACGGAGATATCATCAAAAATGTTGTCTTGATCAAGCCCTAGATAACATTTCAAACTATTTTATGAACTACTGGTTAGAGTAAAGTGAGAAGGTGAAGCTTTTCTACGCATATTTGCGAAAACCGGCCACTTTTAGCTTATGTGCGTAGAAAAGCTTCACGTTCTCACATTAAGGGGCTACCTGAATTTTCCGGGGTCCAGTGCTGCTCCCATTTGAAATAAATCTATTGAAAGAAAACGGAGATTTCATTTAAAATTTTGTTGGATCAGACCCTAGATAACCCTTTAAACTATTTTATGAACTACTGTTTACAGTTTAAAGTAAGAACGTAAAGCATTTCTACGCACAATTGCGAAAATCGGCCACTTTAGGCGTATGTGCGTAGAAAAGCTTCATGTTCTCACTTTAAACTGTAAACAGTGGTTCATAAAATAGTTTGAACGGTTATCTAGGGTCTGATCAAGACAAAATTCTAAATGAAATCTCCGTTTCCTTTCTGTTGATTTATTTTAAATGGGGGCAGCACTGGACCCCGGAAAATTCAGGTAGCCCCTTAAACTATAAACAGATGGTGTTCTTGACAACTGGGTTTTTTTATTTGCTGGCAAATAAACTTGTTCTATCCCTATTTTACATGTACTACGTATCAGTATAACATGTGGCATGACCAAAGATAATATATATGTAGAGACGATTGGAGAGCTCGTAAGTAGGCAAAACTAGAGTTGCGGGTAGGCACACAGAGATGGCAGCACACACGACTAGCAAAAAAGTGACAAAGAAAGTGTTAAATACGCTTTAAAAATATTTATAGCATTTCGTGTAAGTCAGAAAACCTCAAACGGCGCAAATATAGTAGCCTCGAAAATAATTACTTATTTGAGCCGTTTGGGGTTGAAACTTTGGGGCCGTGGGGACCATCGGCGCATAAATTATATAACACTGTCGCCCGAAAACTTACTGAAATTACGCGTGACCAGAGGGCTGGCCCTTATCTGGCTCAAAAGAAAAGCATTGCCATACAACGTTGCAATGCTGCCAGCCTTCTGGGCACGTTACCACAGAGCAGTGATTTGCAGGGCTTTTTTATTTATAAGTAATTAATTTAAGTAATTAGTTTAGTTTTAGTTTCTTTCTTGTTTTGTTTATATTATTTAAGTGAGTATTGTTAAATTGTCAATATTTTTAAAAATTTAATTAATTTATCGTACTACTTTATTTAAATAATAGTCATAATATATTTTAATGTTTTAAAAAATACTTATAGCGCCATCTAGTGACAAGGAAGAGAAATAATTATGTTTATTAGGCGATGGCATAGAATAAGTACTAGTACTCACGTACAGAAGTCTTACACAGAAAAGAGATTCAGAGAAATATCTACTTAATGTGTTTAGCGCTATGGTTTAATTTAGCTCGCGTCAGAACTTCTCACCTCTTCGTTTAGATACCTAGACATCCATTGCAAGCCAATTTCATTCTTATTACTCTGGACAAACGATAAATGTAACTGAATTTTCCCCTACGAAGTGGTCACCGCACGCATAGAAATAATGTAGGTATATTTTCGATACCTAAACGGGGAGTGACAGCCACACAGGACTGGCGATGGGCAGGCATGGCATGACTCGTAATATAATCCCCCCATTCATAATGGATGGCCCCTAGCGGCATGAGCATAGCTTTTATGCCGGTTCCGATGTAAGATTCGTACTGACAATAAAGGTGTCAGTCAGCCTAGCGGTAAACAGCACAACACTTCATTCATGCTCTGATGCCCAATGACTGATCTATGGCGATGCGCAATGAAGATGGACAAAAAGTAATTGATCACATGCAATGAACACGCGTATCGTTTATTTGTAGTTTCAAAGAGCTCGATATACCTCGAGAGTGTTCGCAATGTATTTATTCGCGACGCAATCGGACGGTCTTGGATAAGTGCAATGTCTAGATTTGGGTCATTTATTTTGACATTAGCTGTGCCCGTAGGCTTCGCTCCCCGTGGGAATTTCGGGATAAAAACTATCCTATTTCTTTCCTTAGGTCTCAAACGATCTATTTATACCAAATTTCATCTAAATAGGATCAGTGGTTGAAGCGTGAAGTGGTAACAAACAAGCAAATATACAAACGCACATTCGCGATTACAATATTAGTTAGGATTATAAGCGCCAGAAAACCGGGTTGAATTAAAAAAAGAGATATTTTTAAAAGTTTGCTAAATTTTTGGTTCCGAAAGTGCGCCATCTCCTTTACCATATCCTTACGAAGTTTGGCAATAAAAATTTTGCACGTCTTCTGTCATGATCAAGTAATGATTGATGATTTTATGAATCAATTGGATGATACCGACATCTTGATGTCATGCCTTTTGAGCGATAATTTGGTAATTAAAATTAATTTAAATGTTTTTTACATTGAGATGTGATGTTACCCACACAAATCACTCTCTATTTACGTAGTAAAAAAAATTGCAGGTCTATGCTCTAGCCTATATAAAATGACTCTAGCTAGATCTACAATATTAAACTATAATATACTAATGGGTGGTAAAAAATAGGTCTACGGGTGGTATAATCACAGGTGGCATAACTTTTGCTTAAAAAAGGATGTTAAACAAGTTTTTTTTTTCAAAAAGAAAAAAACATTTTTATATTAAAAGATTTATCTACAAGATTGCTTTAATATACTAATAAATGGTATCAAAAAAAATTAGTCTATGGGTGGTTTAAAATTTACTTACAAAAGGATACTGAACGAGTTTTGTTTTCTAACTTTTTTTTTAAATATTTGAATGTCTTCTTTGAGTTTATTTTAATAAAAAAGAAAATAATTAACATATAAAAAAACGTACTAATGACTATTACTACAAATTTACTTAAAAAAAGTTGTGTCTATGTGGTGCTAGGAATGCTAATTACATCGAATACAATCGAACGCTATTTTTAAGATGGATACCAGATACAATTTTCGATAGTTTTTGTACATACCTATTTAATTATCTTACGGAAATTAAAACATCCACGTCATTTCATTGTCTCACGGATATTAGACTTGTATAGACTATACTATTAAAAACCTAGGCTAGTTTTTGTACAACTATTTCATACTTTTTTCTCACCGTTTTTTGTATGCACAGAAAACTAAGCTATTCAGAATTGCAATGTAAGAAAACAGCTCCTTGTTTTGGCCGTTTTAACTAAGTCTATAAGTATTAATTGAAACTGAACAACTTTTCCGAAACATACAGTGTGACTTTTTAAGGCGGCCCTTCCCGGCCGCTCTATCGTCAACGCGAACATAGTTTGAAAAGCTTGTTGTTTCATCCAGGACAATGCTAGAAAAAGAGAGAGAAAGCGCCTGAGGGCTCGGTTTGCATTCTATTGAATGAAATTAGTATTATTATTAACTATCCGTTGAACGAAAAATAATTTCATAAAACTTGTTCCAGGGAATATGTTTTTTTTAAGAAGCCTTACAAGTCGGTGAAACAAATGTTATTTCTTTTAAAAATTCATTGCTTTTGAAAGGTTTGTATCGATTTTTTTTTACCTTTACAATTTATGAGTACTTAATGAACGATCGAAGTTCAGGTAAAATTTTTGCAAAAAAGCAGATTTTTGGAGGCTTGTACTGAAATTGTTTTATTCCAAATTTTAATTTTTTGTTTCGATAGAAATCTAGAAATAACGCACAAAATACCTGTTAGTTCAAGTTTTCAAGAAAGATCGCTTAAAGTTACAACGCCATAATCACGTACGAGCGTTTATGTTTGTATGAAAATTAAGACAGGTTGGCCGCTCTTAGCCAACAGACAATTTTTTTCATTTCAGTCCATGACGCTGAATTACTTTAATTTTTACAATTCAAAACTAAAAGCCGACTTCACCCACAAACTACACCACCGATTTTAATAAAATTTCTATGGGATCACCTGGCACCCAAACAAAAAAAGAATTTTCAAAATCGATCCAAGCGTCTTTAAATAATCAGTGAACTTAATAAAAAAATAATAGATCGCGAAAAATTGGTAACAGCCTCGTTTTTGGAAGTCGGTTAAAATAACACAGAGCCCAGGGCCGCAAAACTAAAGGCCACTTTAAGTGAGATGGTGAGCGAAATGATGAAATAAGTAATTATTAAAAAAAAAAACAAAAAACCTAGTGTCACTCTCAGAATTAGGACGAATCTAACGAAGCCGTATAGGCTGCAGAGCGTAAGGTCCTATAGAAATATACATATGTAAATATACAAACAAATATACACTCGAAATACATAACCCTTATTTTGATATACTATGAAAGAAGCCCATACCAGGGCCTGCTGATCGGTCGCAGGCCGGTGGGCTGGAGCGAAGTGGTGATGTCGGACCTGCGCGAGCTTCGACAGCTGGCAAGAGCTAGCACAGGACCGAGAGCGCTGGCGTGCTCTTGTGCTGGAGGCCAAGACTCACTTTGGGTCGCTGAGCCAGGATAGTAAGTAAGTAAGTAGTCCTTTTGACGCAGTCGGGTAAAGAAATCAGAATAGTAATGGGTTCCTAGCCCCATCGCCTATCTATTAACATGATTTAATTCTCGCCCATTCCCCCGATCGGCTTTTATAATCTATTTCAGCACGGTACATTCTAAGTTTTACTCTTCTCCCGGATAAGCATGGAAGAAAAGTAACTATAAACTCGTCACATAAAATAATTCATACAAATCTCATAGATTTAATTGACGACGTTTATAAAACATTATTTGGGGGAACGGTAGTGCTTCCGCCAAGTCGAGCAAAAAAGCGGCACGACCATCCTTTTCTCGAAGCAGTTCAGGCCATTTTCGATCCCACTCTAATTGCGTTGTGGATAAAACTTAAAGCCTGATTTTTTTGTAAAGAAGCAGGCGTTGTATAAACACAGTACATTTCAAATTTCATTCGATATAAACATAAACCAGTAACTTAGTTTAAGAATTATAACTAGTCAATTTCTTAATTTTGTCTCTCACTGACTGACCGACCGATCTTGAAAACTCTAAGGCACTTCTAGCAGACATAGAAGCTTCAAATTTAGAATACAAATAATATTTAGTGTATATGTAGTTTCAATATCACTAAACAATATAATATAATATGTACTACTTGTGAGATACATTGTGTTTTCATGCGATGACCAAGTCATTCTATTTATTTAAAACATTAAAGATTTTTAATATTTATATGGTCTCTAAGATGTTAGGTTAGCTAATTAACTAATAACTGAAAACAGAAGGTCTTAAGTAGGGACTGAAAAAAATTACCGACTTGGTATAACATGGATCTCACATTTTTTTACTGGAAGAAGTACTGAATTGCGACTCGGTTTTTTTACAAATTTTGTTTTTGATGGCATCAAAAGTTGTTGGAATTTTTTGTCTCCGACCTTGTCCGGAGATTAGAAATGATCTGAAACCGCTGTAGCTGCAGCGACAGTTGACTTAGAATAATAATTACATATCTACCTACTCACTACTGAGTCACAACCACCTTACCACTAATGCTGTGGGCCGAGGCACCACGTTTACATTTATCCATTCAAGCCTCCGATTATTTAAGCCCGTCTTACATGATATAATACGCTATTGAAGGTATAGAACTATTTGAGACTGTATAAAAACTAATTAGCACCTCCGGCAAGTAAAGGTAGCCGACAGACTGCTGTGCTGTCCTTAATCAACGACAATATATGCAGCAAAAGGTTTAACTGATTTGTCAGTTAAAAAAAAGCAACAACTATGATAAATAACCGGCCAAGTGCGAGTCGGACTCGCACACGAACAGTTCCGTACCATTATCTATAAAAAATCACGTTTGTTGTATGGGAGCCTCACTTAAATATTTGTTTTATTTTGTTTTTAGTAGTGGCAACAGAAATACATCATCTAAGAAAATTTCAACTGTCTAGCTATCACGGTTCAAGTTCATAAGATACAGCTTGGCGACAGACCGACGGACGGACGTATAGCGGCGTCTTAGAAATGGGGTCCCGTATTTACCCTTTACAGGGAACGGAACCCCAAAAATTAATAATTAAAAAAAAAGAATATAAACAAAATATTTTAGGGTAAAAGCCCCGATAAATGCACAGGCATCTCAATCTCCTTTGTGGTAGGTACAAATAATTATTATAATTTTTTGTCTGCATTTAGTAGTGTATTTTTGGGCTCATTTTAGTGTTATAAGGTTGTATGTTGGCAAATTCGCATAGTTTCTGCTCGTAGTGGAAGACGTGCTCAATACATAGACATCACACACGTGCAAGTCTACCCACACCACCTCACCTCAAGCCAGTTTGACAGTTCGCGGCACACAATCAGTTAGCCGAAGCACGGCGACGCGGCACGATCGCTCACCGCCGCCATTTTGAATTTTCGAAATTCTCGGTCAGTTTATTAAAATTAAGTGTTTGTGATATTTGTGTGTGTAAAGTTCTTTTGGAGGTTTGAAAATTTGAATTTGGAAACTACGTTTTGTGGCACGCAAAGAGGATTTCGGTATTTTCAAAGCGGTTACTGTTTTTGAGGTTATAAACCTATTCGCGGTTATTTATTAAAGTTTTTTATTTATGTGGAAGCCGACATAATGTCGCCTATGATGTAAATTGCAAAATAATTATCATCTATTTGCATTTGACTTGCTAATGCGTCTTCGAGGCGATGTTATGATGACTTATACTATGGTATATTGTTGTCTATGCTATTTTTATTTTTAAAGTTCGTCAAATAGGTTACGGATTACGTTCCGCCAAAAAATAGGTTAAGTAAAAGATTTGAACGGTGCTGCATAAATTATTTCACCGTAAAATTTTAATTACCGCCCGTTAGATCATCGTTTAAACAGCTTGGAACCTGTATTATTGACAATAAGATGCAAAAATGAGTAATATTCGTCAGAATAAATGACTATACAAGTGAATGATGTCATTTATTTTGAATGTCTGAGTTAATTTAAAAAGTTCTATTTTATAAATACCTAATTTATATGTTTAATTTAATTAATTATATATGTTTTATATATCTAATTATATTAGCCCTGAACTGGATGAGAATAATAATGAGATACAAACATGCTAATCTGATACCATTTAGTTACTTAAAATGTAAATATGAGGAAAAATTGTTTATCTTAATGTTAATTTCAAATATAAAAATAAATAATAACGATGGCAGCCGGTAGAAATACTTGTAGAATTTAAAATGCCGATTTATAATAATAAATTTCGCTTTAATGAGTCTAACAAGTTTGCGTTTGATTTAAACATAATATGGACTAGATATTGCTCGTTCGCACAATGTTTTAGATATTCTACTAAATTAATATGAGCAAAAAGTGAATTTAATTGTTTGTAAACTGAGAAGTATATCAAAATATTATTTTAAGAATTAAAAAGGTCGCCATCATTCTAAAGGAATCCAATCATTATAAATATTATTGAAGCCTGTGCAGTGCAATTAAGTCCGCTAAAATTAAATAATTATTAAGTTTATGTAAGACAACTTCTCGATCTTTCACTACATTTTGTGCTAAACCTGTATTCATTATAATTGTTATATTGTGTAAGATCACAAAAAATATCTCGTTTTCAACTTATCTCATCGTGATAACGTCATACTTTATTTAGGTGCTTGTTGCGTGCATTTCAGAGGATTACAAACCTTATTTCTTTGACGATAGTGTCTTGAAATTCAAAATGTCACCGCATAATTTCTTGTGATGTAGGACGCTAAGTCTGTGGGTAAACAGGTTGATCATAATCGACTAAGGCTGTTTAGATCTCTGTCCTTATTTTAAAACGATAAACAAGGCTGGATGAAGGGCTCATTTTCTTGGAAACGGTTTTAGAGACAATAAACTAGAAACATCATTGCTGGTGGGTTTGGACGCTTAGTTAGCGAGGTTGCTTAATAGATTGTAACATGCTTATAAATAACATAATTCTCAGTAAGTAACAATATAAATATGCAACCGAAAACTGCAGAAAAATATTTTGTTGAAAAAGAAAAATATAAAAATCTATAAGCACTAATCTTTATCGATAACACATCGGACGGAAGCGGACTCGATTTGACGTCATATCAAAAGATATTCTGATACAACTGTCCATTTGATATCCAAATATCAGTCATAAATATTCCTAAATACCTATAACAATTCAAATGTCGTTGTTTTTTAAATTAATACAGATATAAATTGCATATATTTGATCGACGAACTAAGTTTCGAACCCTTTATAAAAAATAAATATAGTAATGATTTTAAACTTAATTTTAATTTATATATTATTAAGGAAAAAATAAATGCAGAAAAAATAAATATCAACGACGAATTCCATCTTCCACACAAGGTTGAGCAAATCACAAATCTAAATATTATATCAAATGTGTGAATGAAAACTAATAGCGCTAAGCAAAGAAAGAAACAAGCCTTGCATGTTATAATGGCAGGCGATATTTTAAGTTAAGACCTTGCTTTTTCACATGATTTCTATCATAGCCAAATTCAAGATTAACTAGAATATTTGAGACAACTATGTAAAATTAAAACTTAAAAACACAGAAAAAGATGACGGGTATAATTATTTACTATATTAACTAAATATTTAATATTATTGTGGGCTTAGTAAAGTAACTCGTTATTGCAAAACCTTGTTTCTTGAATGATATTTATCAATTTAATAATTTTTGTTGTTGCATGTATTTATACTGTTTGAACATTCATGATAACTGTTTTTTACTTTATCATTATTAAGTTCGTCAACTGTACTTAGGGCCATAATCGATGCAGCTGCATTATTATTTATATCGTTCTTCAATTCACACCTTCAATAATTGAATCTAAAAAATAGTTGATACTGTAGAAAAGTGTCGCATAAATTTAATTCAAATAACGTCAATTTCTTATGCAAAACGTGGTCGATTAAAGTTTAATGTAGGAAATAATATATATACGCTAACAGGATTAATATTTTTGTCCACGCAAACAATCCTCCAAGTTGAAAGGCTTCGCAGTCGAGCTAGATATTGCACTTTACTGGTCAAAGCCCTCCGCCACAATAAGAGGAAGTGCTCAGTTTTTATAATTTATTCTATTATTACGGTTGTCAACCTGTACTGAATACGACAACTCGTATTTTACTGTCGTGGCTCCTGTATTCGTCTGTAATTCTACGTCTTTCAACGGTATTCTTTGTCATTTTTGACGATTTTAGGCCTAATTTTCCGGAGTGGTATTCGCTGGACATGCGTGAAATTTGTTTTAGCTATGCTAAATCGAGTTTTAAATACTAATTTTACTACGTTATTAATTTAGCATGCAACATACGTGTGTGTTTGTCATAATAATGTAGAAATTCGCGTTGAAGATGACACAAGATGAACGGTACCTTAGGAACTGTGTTAAACTAAGATCATTGTTGTAATAAACAAGACAGGCCGGAAATATCAACTAGAGAGACTCTTTATTCAAATTGACAGAACTCGGATTAAATTTCTTTCTTGTAATCCCGAACAAAAACAAAAGTTATACACAAGTATCGACGACCTTTGTGGCCTAGTAATCATCATGCCAGGCTGTCACCCAGAGGTCCCGGGTTCGATCCCCGGTCAGGTCAAAATGGAAAATGATCTTTTTGAGATTGACCTGGGTCTTGGATGTTAATCTATATATGTATTTGTTATAAAATATAGTTTCGTTGCGTTAGTATCCCATAACAAAAATCTCAAACTTACTTTGGGGCTAGCTCAATATGTGTGATTTGTCCATATATATATATTTATTTATTTATTTAAGTATGCTTTACGGTGACCTGTTAGGGACATTTACCCTATTTTGTAAACTATCACTTACATTATGCGCTCCCATTTCCCGAGAACCTAGACTTTATTGTTATACATATAAGGTCATGTTTCTTGCTGTTTATCATGCCTCAGGAAAGTTCATGACAAGAGGAAAGTTTCCCACGCTATTATCATTTTGCCATAAACTGGGTAGTATAATGAGCAAGTGTGAATTATTGTATACAATGAGAAAAATCTTTTAAAGACTTCGTTTTTCACAAGTTTGCATTTATTAGGCAAGAATATCGTAAATTTTCAACCGTTAACGTCTGATAAAGGGAATATGCACGTATTTTTTTTATTTGTTTAATAAAATCCTTATTTACCACAGTAAACTGAAAAAAAATATGAAAGAATTTATAAAATATCTTAATCAGCGACGGACATGTGATACTTTAAAGTTTCAATTAGAAAGAGAAGTCCGATATGGACTGGTGACGTCAAAGTCCACATCGTCTATACATTTATCATAGAAAATCGCGTTTTTGCGAATGAGATAGACATATTTTCGTAAAATTATTATATCTCGTTCGTTTTTTAACCAATTCTTATTTTGTTTTCACTGTTCGTAATTTACTTTTGAATATTTATGGAAGAACTGGTTAGATAACAAATATTTTTTTCATGCATATACCCTTAACTGATGTCAATGTCTTGATTTATAACGACTACTAGCTATAAACGAGGTATCCTAGTCATTGTCGTGGATAAGGGATATTTGATGTTTTTTTATTTTTTAATACGAGATTACTGGCAACCTTGGCAATCACTTCATTAGCCTTCTCATTAACTTTTATTTCCTATTTCAACCTTTCAAAGGATTTTTAAACACATCGGATTGCTTAAATAACACGAAAGATTTTGTAATTTATTATGAGTTTATTATTGTCATTGCAATATCACGTGCGATCCCTGATTTACCTTAGCCCTACACATTTATCCTTGACATAAATACTTATTACACTTGTTAATAAAATCACGAATTATTAAAACAATAAACTAGTATTAGTCAGCTGAATGAGGTAAATATCAAGCATATTCATTTAACTTGTCTGTTATTGACGTTTACATGAGTGACACTCGTCGTCACGCAATAACATCTATGAAAAGTTATTTACAGTAAAAATAAATTTTTCCTTTAAATTATGACTAAAATAAAATAAATAAATCAATAAAAATTACAAGCAATCCGTTTATGAAATAATTGAGGCCTATGTCCTGCAGTGGACGTTATGCGGCTGAAATGATGATGGTGATAGAAAGTACCTACCTTCAAAATTTTTATTTTTACAATAATAAATTAAATTCTCCATCTATTTTGTTAAAAATATACAAGTGTATGTCTGATGTCTATTAACCCAAAATATTTAATGGCAATATATTCTTTAAAAAAATAGTTCATCGTACTCTTTGCAAAAAAAGTATTTGAGACAATCATCGGTCCGATGGCGGTCGTTGGGATCCGCACCCTATACTTACGTGTACATGATACAATTTATTTAGTAACCCATTGAATTAGAAATTCACGAAATTACGAGAACTATTACTAACAAGCTTAGATCATTTAATACAGTACTCTGCCAAAGTATAAGAACAAAAATCTAATACGTTCATAAAAACTAGTTGCGTAATCGATTATGATCATTGTGTGAATCGGTAAGGCATCAAAAAGACGTCAAAAAGTGCTCCGTTAAAAATGCCATGTTATGCAATTTTCTCGTGTAGAAAGAGGTCAAACACATTTAATCTTCCAAAAGATAGCATAACCTTTCATTAGTAAGTATTTTTTTATTTTATTAACGTTGTTTTCTATTTAAATGTAACTTCTGAAAAATCGAAGGAATATCTATTAGTATCGATTACGAAAAAAATAATCGAATAACGTTTGCAACTGAAGTGCCATTTTTCAAACGCAGAGTCACCTAAACGAATGGTTTTTCAATATAAAAACCATAGGTTTAGTGACTCCGCGTTTGAAAAATCGCACCACTGATTTCCTTCCATCCCAGAGACTATAGCGCACTCACGAGTCTATGTATTTAATTTACAACCTTCGTCTTTATTCCTTGTGAATTAGAGTTGAATATATTTTTTCTCTTCTCTCTCTTTCTTGCCAAGAGTGTATTTTTTTTAAGCTTTATTGGTGTGCAGAAAATAAGCTAGTGTTTGAGTTTTTTGTAGTGTGCATTTATAGCGACACAAATTATTTGTGTGAATTTGTTTAGATGTAGTAGTAGCTTACCCCCGCACCAAAAGCGGCAGAAAGTTTTGTATGAAGATTTGTACATATATGTAGATAATTTAATACAGGATGAATTACGCTCATCCTGTATTAAATGATCTAAGCTAACAAGTATAGAATATACAATACCACAATTTTTTTTACGTATCAATAATATATATTTTTTTGTCAATACTTAAATAAATTTTTTTTTAGTGAGAACTAAAGGCTCCTTTTCTCAGTAGATATCTGAGTGAGAGATAAAGACAGTCCTAAAATGGTATCACTGTCGGTCATATCGGCAAACACTTCGTAATCCAACTCGTACACACTTTCTTAGCCTGAAGCAGTCAGTGTAGCACAGACTGACAGAAAACAAGGTTGAGATGTAGGAAATAAAAGAACTTATAATATTCCAAATGTTATATAAACTGCTCAAACTACGTAGTTTTCATAAGGAAATAAACAAGAAATGATAAGAAATACTGACTATTTTCACTTCGATAAAATTTAAAAATAAATGTAGTTTTATAGAAAACCTTTTAATTCTATGTTATATAATGTATAATATGCTTGCGGGATAGACAAAACCAAGAATAAAAGTATGCGTATTTTAAATTTTGAAAAAATTGCCCTTTATAGCATGGGGCAAACGTTCATGATTTATTTGCAAAACTACAGAGCTATATATCATAAATCATAATATATAAACATATTTTTAGAAACATAGCTCACGTACTATACGTAGATATTTCTATCAGACGGCTTTTAAAAAAACAAGCAAAAACACAGACGTTTCAATGGTATTTCCATGGTAGATCGCAATAGTTTAGTGGCCTACATTATAAAATAACGAAAATATAAAAGTAAATCTTTCTGAATTGGTCATTTTTTCCCATTTGTATATTTTAGTCTTCGGTTATTCAGCACAAAATAAAGTTCAAAATCTTGCATGTAAATTCTACTGGGAAAAAACAAATCCCCATAGAAAAAAATACCTCGTAGTTCACCTGGGTGGACTGCCAGGTGAACCGCGGGAACTAAATGATTATTTTAGATAGTGTTGTTTGCACAAATAGAATTAAGTTGGTTAGTTTAAATGACATAAGTTGTAAAAATTACATGGATTGACACTAGACTCTTAATCTAAAAGCAACAAGAGAGACGTACTTAGCTACGTGTCCACATTTCAATATCAAGCAACATTGAGCGTTAGCTAATGATGATAAAGTCTAATTTGGTTTGACAAATAAATAGGACGATATTATCGGACGAGTGTCATGTTATTTGATGGAGTAACGGTTCAGTTGTTGGGAGAGACGTGTAGTCCTGCAATGGACAGATATAGGCTGTTAATCAGTACTGTTTTACCATGGCCATAGCAATGTAACAAGTTTTCATACAAAAGTAGGAGCTATTAGCGGCCTGACTCGAACATCGTTATCTACTACTTAATTTCCCATCACTTTGTTCTATATAGAGAGGTTGCGCATTTCCTAGTTTTTCAGATATTTATGTAATGTATTTATTTATTTTGTGCAGTAAAGGGTATTGTATAGTTACACGTAAATCAGAATTTTCAAATTGTAAACTGTGTTAATTTATATTATAAATTATTACTCTTACCTTTGAAAAACGGTATGGTTAATTGGTTATGGTACTACTTCACTGATAGTTTGTGTAGGTAAAAGCAAATATAACCCTTTTAAGGTCACACAAAAATATTTTATTTCTGGTCTTATTTTACATTACGCTATGGCTTTCTTGTATCTTTAGATCTATGGTTTTTGAATGAAAAAAAAAACCGTTTTTTTGTGACTGAGCGTATCATGGCACTGCTGGCCCTAATCGTAGAACCTACGAGCAACCCTTCTGTACTTTATCTTATTTGTTCCATACCATTCCAATCCCGTTAGGAACCGGTCGGGCTGCGATCCGAGCATTGTTGGCTTGTTTATTTTTGCCACTCTTATCTACCGTGTTTACTTTCGATGTACTGGATTGGTCGGACATATGAGTACAATGAGTAATTAATTAACTAGGATTAGGTCCACTTTCACAGAATTCGCTACTTTCCAGCTTGAAATCAGAAACTAAAATTTTCTAAACGTCAAAAAAAAGTTTCTATTGAATTTGAATAAAATATATAGACTAATGTCGTCATAGTTTCTTGGAGTCAAATAACGGTCTTAAATATAAGTTTTTCTGCAATAATAAATCTAAAATCACGTTGAAAATGGATATCTATCTTCTTCTTCTTCTTCTAAATATATATAACTCAAAGGTATTTATGGATAACTGACATAGTGATCTATCAACGCACAGCCCAAACCACTGGACGGATCGAGCTGAAATTTGGCATGCAGGTAGATGTTATGACGTAGGCATCCGCTAAGAAAGGATTTTGATAAATTACACCCCTACGCGAGCGAAGCCGCGGGCAAAAGCTAGTGATCAATAAAGATGACAGTTTTGTGACGTTTTATTTTCTTAAAAGTACCTGTTGACGATAGCTCACGCGCTATAGTGGACTGTATGACTTGAGTTCAAATTAAACAAAGAGTTCGTAGTACTAGATATTTATTACACACTGTTCGCTATGCCGATCTGGCTGAATACAAATTAACCTAATCACTATTTCACAATGGTTCTTTTCTTCTGGAGGCTCCTTGTAGTTCCGTTCGTTGATCTGTTCGTTGGCACACCGCAGATAACACTACACAATACAACACAATACAACATTATATTAACTTAACTTACAGCTATATATACAAAATTCTAACACTAATCGTAGTACACGGCTCGCGTTGGCCATGTACCAATAGGGACGCGCGAATATCTTCCGTCTCGCTCTACGCGTCCCGTTCTCTCCGGCCTCCCCTCCACTTCTGCCGCCAGTTGCTCACGGCGATCGGTCGGGTGCGCTGGCGCTGCTGCTGTTGTCCGCAACATCCTCCTCCCGGCTGCATCCGTCGCTCGACGCAGCCTCCGCAATTGGGAGGACAACCAGCTTCCTTGTCGGCCTAATGAATATGCCCCCGACGGTCTTGACTTCGGCGCTCCGAACGTCGCCATCGGGGCCAGTGTGTACCCGTTGCACGATGCCGCGAGGCCAGATATTCCGGGGCATCGCTGGGTCGAACACCAAGACAAGGTCGCCTTCTTTGATAGGCCGGCGACGGTCTTGGGCTCCTTGCCGCGGCACCAGAGTGGGGAGATAATCGCGGATCCACCTCTTCCAAAATGATCCGCTAATCCTTGCGCAGCCCGCCAGGTTTTCCGGTCTGCCGTGTCACAGAGGCCTGTCGGTGGTAGGCCTGAGGACGACCCGATCAGGAAGTGGTTTGGGGTCAGCGCCTCAGGATCGGCCGGGTCCGTCGAAACGTGGCTCAGGGGTCGTCCGTTGACTGCATGCTCCGCCTCCAGTAGCAGAGTGTGCAGCGTCTCTTCCTTCGGCGTTTGTTCTTTCAGCGTGGCGTGCAGCGCAGTCTTGATGGAGCGCACCAAACGCTCCCATGCACCCCCTTGGTTGGGTGCTCCCGGCGGGATGAAGCGCCAGTCCACTCGTTGGACTTGCGCGTAGCTGCGTAAAGCCGGGGCCCACTCCGTGTAGGCGGAACGCAGCTCTGTGTCTGCACCACGGAAGTTGGTCCCGTTGTCGCTCCAGATCTGCCGCGGCCATCCTCGGCGGGCTGCCATGCGCCGGAGGGCCATGATAGCGGAGTCGACGTTCAGACTCCCGACGATTTCTATGTGGACCGCCCGTGTGGTGAGGCACGTGAAGAGTGCGCCCCACCTCTTCTCACGCCGGCGGCCGATGGTGACCATCATTGGCCCGAAGTAGTCGACCCCGCAGTTCGTAAAGGGTCGGCAATATGGGTCCAATCGGGCCGGTGGCAGATCTCCCAGCGGCGGTATGCGAGGTCTGGAGCGTCGCACCTTGCATAGGGCGCAGTCGCGGGCGATGAAGCGCACGGTGGGTCGTGCGCGCAGGATCCAGTAGCGCTGCCGCAGGTCGTTCAACACGCGCTCGTTCGTGGCGTGTCCCGCGGCGGCGTGTTGTCTCAGCACGATCAGCCGAGTCAGGGGGTGGCGGCCGTCTAGGATGAGCGGTCGCTTCATGTTGGTGGGGACGCGGGCAGCGTCGATTCGGCCGCGCACGCGTAGAAGCCCATCTTCGATCATGGGGTCCAGCTTGGCGAGGCGGCTAGATGCCGGCAGTGGTTGGCCGGCCTGTAGTTTCTTGATTTCCTCGCTGAAGCTGTCCCTTTGGGCCTTGGCTACCCACATTCGTTCAGCTCGTTCAAGATGGTGAACTTCGAGTCGGGTCGTCTTCTTTCTGCACTTGTCCACGAAGGCGATGACTGTTGCGGTAGCTCGTATGAGCCGCTCATGTGAGGAGAAGCAGCTTATATCGGGCAGGACGCCAGGCTCGTCGCACTCGTCGGCGTGGAGTGCGACCGGCGTCTCTTCTTCTTTTTGGTCCCTCCGTTCTTGAGGCCAGGCGTCTTGAGGCTCGTGGAGAAAGGCAGGCCCGGTGAACCATCTGTCATGGCGGCTTGGTGTGATGTTGGCCGCCCGTGTGGCGTTGTCGGCCACGTTGTCTGCCGTAGGCACCCATCTCCATTGGGCGACGCGGCCATGGCGTCGCTCGTCGCTGTAGTCTGGTGTTGGTGGGGCACGGTCGTGTTCTGCTGCCGTAATGTGCAGCACCGTGTCTTCGTCACGTCGATGAAGGAGGCGGGGCACGGTCCCGTAAATGACCCAGCCCAGGTCCGTGCGTGATGCGGCCGGCTCGTTGTTCTTGCCGGCCCGTAGCTCGTGCGATGTCATCAGGTGCCAGTGATCAGCACCGATGAGAAGCAGTGGCTTGGTGTTCTCTGCACAGGCCGTCTCGAGGCCTCGCAGGTGTGCGTACCGCCGCGTGACGTCGCGGGGTACGCTTTGCCGGCGCAGCTCTAGCTTGCTGACGGTGCGGGCTGACAGCTTGTGGTAGGCTCGTTCGTGCAGCCCGCAGATCGAGATCTGGACCCGCTGGCTGTCCTCTCGCTGTCTTGATGAGTTGACCCCCCGAAGTGTCAGGGGGGCCGGGCTTCCCACGGCGCCAATCGCGTCCGCCAGCTTCTTATCGACCAGAGTGACGGTCGATCCTTCTTCCAGCAGGGCGTGCGTTACAACTTCGCCCGCGGGACCGTTGACCACGACGCTGCAGACTTTAAGCAGCACCGTGCGATCGTCGTTGGCAATCGACATGACTGCCTCAGCCTCTCCTCCCGTGCTGGCTGGTCGTTCTGGGGCGGCCTCTCGTTCAGGCCGGGCTTCCTCGGCGTGCAGCAGTGGGTGGTGTGAGCGGGTGCAGCCGTTGACCCCGCATCGCGGCGCGCTGCATGTGGCGCGTCGGTGTCGTTGCGCGATGCACCGGAAACACACCTTCGCGTTCTTCGCCCACGTCCATCGCTCGTGGACGGGCATGTCACGCAGCTTGCGACATGCGGCCACGATGTGTTGGTCGCTACAGCACGCACACTGCTCTGGCTTCTTCTTCGCCTCCGTTGCGGTGTAAACGTGCGTCCTCTGGTTTGGCCGCTCGTTCCGTCGCCCAGGCTTGGCGACGGGGTTTCTTGTCTTGGTTGTCGCCGAAGTCCCTGCCTTGGTGATGCTGCTCGATGTGAAGGCGTGTCGGAGAGCTCGGTCCGCTTCTTGCGTCAGGAAGTGTGACAGCGTGATTATCGACGGTTCACTCGCGCTGCAGTTGACCTCGGCGTAGTCGCACCAACGTGACTGCAAGTGCGGACTCAGCTTCTCCAAGACTTCCTGCGTCAGCATGGGGTTATATAGATAGCCCCGCTGGTCGAGGCTCTCCAACACGTTGACTATGTTCTGCAACCTCACAGCTAGTTGGTTGAGGTCGCTGGCGGTGTTGCCCGGTCGGGGCAGGCGGCGTAGGTCGTCCAGTGTCTTGCGCACGATGACCTCTGGTTGTCCGAAGCTTCGTTGCAGCGTCGTCATGACGATCTCTGGGTCGGTTGCTGAATGCAGCAGGGCGGCGACAGCTTCCCGCGCTTCCCCGCGCAGGCAATTGCGTAGGCGCGCCATGTTTTCGGCGCGCGAGAACTTGTAAATGGTCGCCGAGTCTCGCCACGCTGCTTTGAAGGGCAACCATTCGGTGGCCGCGCCGGAAAAGCTAGGCAGGTCTGTAGCTTGCCTCGGCAGCGGCCGGGTCCTCGCCATCTTCTCCAGGGCCTGGGCGAGTTGTTCGATGCCGCGGCTGCGGCTCCGGGCCGGCGTCGGTGTGCGCCGCGTCTCGTTCGGCGACTGCGAGTAGCGCCGGCGGCGCTGTGTCGGTGTCGGCGAGCGCTCTAGTCGCGCTCGGCTGGCGTCCTCTTCGCGTTGCTCGTAGCGAAGAGGCGGTGGTGTTGATGCATGGCCCGTTCGGGGCCGCCGGTCGGGGCTGTACTCGTCGTCCTCTCCGCGTCGCTCGTAGCGGAGAAGCGGTGGCGGCGATGTGTGGCCTGCTCTGGGCCACCGCCGTGGGCTGTGATCCTCCCCGCGTCGCTCGTAGCGGGAAGGCACCGGTGATTTGAAGCGAAGAGGTGGCGCTGGGTGAGAGCGGCCTCCTACAATGGGCCGCCGCTCCATACTGCGATTCTCCCCGCGTCGCTCGTAGCGGGAAGGGACAGGCGATGTGTGGCCCGTTCGGGGCCACTGGTCGGGGCTGCGCTCGTCGTCCTCTCCGCGTTGCTCGTAGCGGAGAAGCGGTGGCGGCGATCTGTGGCCCGCCCGGGGCCGCTGGTCTAGGCTGCAGACGTCGTCCTCTTCGCGTCGCTCGTAGCGAAGAGGTGCTCTGGACCGCCGTTGTGGATTGGTATCCTCGCCGCGTCGCTCGTGGCGGGAAGAGACCGGCGATGCGTGGCCCGTTCGGGGCCGCCGGTCCGGGCTGCACTCGTCGTCCCCTCCGCGTGGCTCGTAGCGGAGAGGCGGTGGCGGCGATGTGTGGCCCGCTCTGGGCCGCCGCCGTGTACTGCGATTCTCCCCGCGTCGCTCGTAGCGGGAAGGGACAGGCGATGCGTGGCCCGTTCGGGGCCGCCGGTCGGGGCTGCACTCGTCGTCCTCTCCGCGTCGCTCGTAGCGGAGAGGCGGTGGCGGCGATGTGTGGCCCGCTCGGGGCCGCTGATCAGGGCTGCAGACGTCGTCTTCTTCGCGTCGCTCGTAGCGAAGAGGTAGCGCTGGTTGAGAGCGGCCCGCAGTTCTGGGCCGCCGCTCCGGACTGCGGCTCTCGCCGACCGGCGCTTCGACTCGCCGCTCCTCCCGTGGCCGAAGTGTGTTGTCATCGTGCGGTACGGTCTGCAACCATTGGTCGCCCCGCGATCGGCTTACCTCCGCATCTGCCATGCTGCTTTCTTCCTCGATCTGTGCAATGTCGAGTTGCAACCTCCTGCGCAGTGCCTCCGCTTGCAGCTCCAATTGTTGTTGCCTGATCTCGGATAGCCGTTCGGCCGTCTCGAGCTCGAGGCGTCGGATGCGGGCGGCGCTAGTGTTCGACCGCCCAGTCCGGTTCGACGCAACTGATCGTGGAGGGCTTGTTGGGCGCGGCGCAGTGAGTCCAGTCACTGTGCTGAACGACGGTTGCAGTGTAGTCGCGGTGGTCTGCGATGGTGATGCGGGTGGCAGGTCGTAGACAAGCCCGCGCTGTAGCCCAACGATCGGTTGAGGCGCGGCTTCACGATCCGTTGAAGGGACGGCCACACTAGTGGGGACCGTACTAGCGGTGGCGGATGCACCGTCGGTCTCGCTAGCTCGTAGTTCATCCCCAGCTTGGCTCCTCGTTACGACCATTTTGATCGCCTACTCTTGAACACCGAACTTGCGCACCAGAATTCTTGAACGCCAAAGATCTTGATCGCCAAAGTTCTTGATCAGGCTCGTAGGACCATGTGTTGACGATAGCTCACGCGCTATAGTGGACTGTATGACTTGAGTTCAAATTAAACAAAGAGTTCGTAGTACTAGATATTTATTACACACTGTTCGCTATGCCGATCTGGCTGAATACAAATTAACCTAATCACTATTTCACAATGGTTCTTTTCTTCTGGAGGCTCCTTGTAGTTCCGTTCGTTGATCTGTTCGTTGGCACACCGCAGATAACACTACACAATACAACACAATACAACATTATATTAACTTAACTTACAGCTATATATACAAAATTCTAACACTAATCGTAGTACACGGCTCGCGTTGGCCATGTACCAATAGGGACGCGCGAATATCTTCCGTCTCGCTCTACGCGTCCCGTTCTCTCCGGCCTCCCCTCCACTTCTGCCGCCAGTTGCTCACGGCGATCGGTCGGGTGCGCTGGCGCTGCTGCTGTTGTCCGCAACAGTACCAAATAATTCATTTTGACCAAGAAGAGTACCCTTTCAAAGATTAAAAAAATAAGTTTATTTGGAATCAATATTTGCATACTTAAACCCCGACAAAAGAAAGGAGTGTTATAAGTTTGACGTGCAGCGTTTGTGCCATCGTAGCGCCTAAACAAATGGGCCGATTTAGATGCGGTTTTTTGGTTGAAAGCTGACTTGATCGAGATGGTTCTTAGCTATGTTTGATGGAACTCGGTTCAGCGGTTAAAATGTTATGTGGGTGAACGCATAAAAGTAAATTTACGTGGCAAACTAACTTGTCAAGGGTTTTGGGTGCTCGTGTATTTATTTTATAATTGAAGGAGAAACAGATCGCTATGACATCATCCATGTTAGGTTTTGCTCCAGGGTACTCCAATTAAATACGGATAAATAATTCTACGTTCGTCTTTAATCACTTGGAACTTTATGAAAAGAATACAATTACTATCAATTCGAATGACGATTCCAATAAATACTTTTACAATAACTTTTCCTTCGCGAATCTAACTTTTTCAACTCTGACAGACAAAAGACAACATTCACGTCAAGCGTCCATTTTTAAAGCCAAATGACAGCTTAGTATATTGCTATAGACTTAATCACAGGCATAAACAGAGAATAATAGACTCATGGATTAAAAATATCATAATAATACTTATTTGCCTTCATAATATAGTATCGTTGAGTTGGTATTCCATTTAATACAAGTTTCTGTAATGGCATCAGCTTAAACACGCAACTACAGTAACCCTTTTTTTTTTATTTAGAAGCTCTTGCGGTTTTTTTTTATTTCAGTATTATTCAGAAAAAATAAAATACTACTTAAAGGTAGGTTTGTTTGGTTTTAATTGTTCAGTCAGATGTAGAGAAACCGTAGAGTAACTGTCAAAATATTTAATTGAAATATGACTTCATTTTAATAAATCGTGCAATTATACAATCAGTTATAACGGGATGTTCCTAAATCGCCACATTCCCGATTCGACATAGAAATAATCGTAAAATTTAAATGCAACTTATAAATGTTATTCGGCGGCCACACATCTAGCGAAACATATAAGCCCACAATCTTTTTTAGGTTGAAGAATAGAAGACAATTTGTGTAGGAGTTCTCAAGTATCTTTTGTGAGTACAAATAAAAAAGTACTTATGACCGAGCCACGTAATAAATACAAGTTGATACTCTGTGCTGGTTTTCGAGAAAAAAATAAACGTAGAATGTAATTCTTATCGGGCAGATCGTAAAATCCAATCGAGGGAATGGCCGAAATTGGGTATTGTCCTGGGTCAAAAAATATTATTTTTGTACCGATAGGAAAATAATATGTCGCAAAATAATGTTACTTGTCTTTGAACATATCCATTTTAGACTCCAAGAAACTCGTCGCCATCTGCCTGTATTTTATACAAATCCCATAGAGAATGTTTGTTTTGACGTTTAGAAAAAAGTTACCTATTTGACTTGAAGTAAAATAGCGGATTCTCTAGCAACTATATTTTGACCACTACACATCAGAAAAGGGTAAAGTCGTGATTTGTAGGTATGTGTGTGTCTGTGTGCATATTTATAATCCCGTTAACAAATTAACTGATTGAAATTACTTGCTCCTTTTTGAAGGCTTTGAAAGTTTGCACGAAAGTGATGGTGATTAATGCTATCGATTTGTGAAATTACATTTAGAGATTATCGTTACGCTGCAAGCAATCAGTTATCGTTTAACTACATGACCAAATCATTATCATAATCGTTTAGACAAGTGCATTGTGTGATTATCATTTCAAAGATGGATGCCTTTGAATACTGTCGATGACTAACGAAATGCTTTTAACATAATTGATCCGTGTTGTTTGATTTGGTGAGCACTAAGTACTTAAACCAACATCTAATCGGACAATGCTAACTTGTAAAGACTTTGTGAGCTCGCGGGTCTACGATATTTTTACGAGTATCGAATGCACGGTTCAAGTCACTTTAATACCATCCCTCCTCAATACCTGTGTGCAAAATTTAAAAAATCTGGGTAATGTGATCAGAACCATACATACAAGTTTCTAAGGATGTTCAACGATTGTCATATCTTACAAAATGACACAAAATTCTGAAAGCTGTGACCATATTTTATTAAAAAACGAAGTTAGATACATTAAAAGCTAGCAGCGGGCAGGATCAAAAACCGTGTATTCAAAGTGTCTGGTTTCTTTCACACGGCCGCCCGAGTGGAACGGGCAATTATATTCGGTTATCACAATCATATCAGGTTTCTCATCTAGTTTTGAACATTTTTGGGGTTCCTTAGTAGCGTCTACTAACTAGGTGGTTGAATAATCTGATCAAGGTCGAAGGCAGGCGCTAGTCTGAGACCAATTACAATAATTTTGAGAATTCTTGGAATTCTTGAAGAGCACTCATACCCAGCAGCGGACATGCGAATTCAGGCCTTGGCTGTTCAGGCAAAAAGACAGGCTGTAGCAGAAATCGGTCAACAATTGTCTAGAACTGTTAAACCTTCCTTGTTGTACTACTATGTATATATTAACATCGCTTTATTCCTTACGGTCACGTCTACAAACAGAACGATGGATGATATGACCAAAAAAACACTTTTAACGTTAAAGTGGGCGTGTAGGAGGGAAGAGAAACATTTCCTGTACAAGTTAAAGTTGCATTTTAAAAATTCACTCCAACTCAGCAGACGATCTAAGTCAGACTTCACCCAAAATCGCGTGCGAACAATTAATTTCACAGCATTGTGCGTGATGGAGGTACAGTTGAGCTGTACGATCCAATTTGTGAACGTTGATCTAACGACCGTTAGGTCATAAGCAGGGTTGCACAATTTACTTAATAAGTAGAACAAATATGTTGTTTCAGAAACGCATAGTCAAAATCTTCACTCTTATGTTACCGACTGCACTAATTTAGCCTTAAGTTTTTAGGACTAATTATTTAAGTTTCCTAAAACTTAGACGAAATAGGTTTGTGATCAATACAAGAAAGTAAAATTATTTTAAAGTGAAAGTTTTTACTTTTTCTTGCATTTCAGTCAATATCATAAACCGAACGCTTGATGAGTCTCTTTATAATAGTATCTTTCAAAAAATCAGTAATAGACTCATGAGACTCATAACAAAGTAAATCTTTAAGAGCCATGCTATTTACAATTCTGCACTTATAATAAACTGCCATCCCTATAACAGCCGTGAAATCTCTAATATGCATTTGTCTGCGCATATTGCTCTGGTACTGTTATTTTGAAATTTCTGATGCATTTTATACGATTGTGTTTATTGGTCGTGGTAAATCCGTTCGAATTCTTCGTGTTTTTAAAGATAGGCCGGTCGGAGACATCTACATTTCTTTTGGTACTTAAACAAAGGTAAACAATCTTGATATGTATTTTTATTAAAATGTACACTTAAGTTATCAATACCTTTGTAAATTACATAATTAATTTGTAATGTGTAAAGATATTAAGGGGATACCTGAATTTTTCGGGGTCCAGTGCTGCCCCCATTTGAAATAAATCACTTGATAGGAGACGGGGACATCAATTAAAATTTTGTCTTGACCAGGTCCTATATAACCCTTTAAACTATTTTATGGACTACTGTTTACAGTTCAAAGTGAGAACGTGAAGCTTTTCTACGCACAATTGCGAAAAACGGCCACGTTTGGCCTATAGGTAATTTTAAAAATCCGTGCGGAAATCCTTATATCTGGCAGAAACTCACACTCATATTTTGGGATTCAACAAGTCTAACCAGCTACATTTCCTGTGAAGGAGAACATCATGAGAAAATATAAACCATACTAGTGACTTATTATCTATTTTTATTTGCTTTGTATATTTTAAACAGAACAAAATTGCGTGTAACATAATTGCATCTAACGACTTTAAATTTATCTAAATAGTTGATTATTTAATTTCACCTTATGATTACAATCTAAGAAACGCAATAGAATTAAATAAAAAACATTCAATGCTACTAATTTAATCTTTTTAACCGACTTCCAAAAAAGAGGTTATCAATTTGATGCGATCTTTTTTATGTATGTTGTTGATTATTCGAAGACGCCTGGAGCGATTTGTAAAATTGTTTTTTTGGTCCAATATAATTTTTGTCAAAATCGGTTGTGTAGTTTGGGGCTGAAATCTGTTTTTAGTTTAGAAAAATTATTAAAGAAATAATACCCGTAACATATTTGAAATGAAGATAATTGAAATGATGATGATGTATTAAATAATAAATGTGTATAGCATTATTAGTTAAGTATTAAATCTACCAATCTCTATTAGACCAGTCTCCGGATATATACCGTAGTATACCGCCTAAGTAATGGACGCTAATGAAGTGTATAATGCAATGTTTGCATTGTTAAGATATGATACCGCAAATATTTTACCAACAGTGAGCTTGAAGCGAGACCAGTTTTAGCTAGTGGTCTAACAATATTTAGAACTAGCTTTCGCATGGGTAACAACCGGATATTCTTCTTGTTTTCGGTTCTTAATAAATGTTGAAATGATGACATTAAACATTTTGAGAAGAATTGGTCACAGGTCGCACTAAACCGGGATAAATAGAAGATGATGGGGAAGACTTTTGCCCAGCATTGGTACAAGTATAACAAAAAATAAAATTAAAAAGAGATAAATGTTTATAATGTAATCATCATCGTCTTCAACATCTATGCGCTTCTTTCGCCCACTGTTGAGCAAAACATCTTTGTTAGCCTTATAAGTAATGTTTAGTTATATTTCTCCATGATAATAACAGTGGTTAAAGATGAATGATGATGATAGTGGCGGTATTTTACACTGCTCATCAAATTCACTCATTCGATTTCAAAAAGGGTTTTTTCTTATTGTTTCTCTTCATTAGGGAACAAGATTCTTTCTCATTTGCGTCCAATTTTGTTCAATCAATGACAAAGACTTGAATGTGAGACCTTCGTAATTTTAATTACGACTCTCAATCTCTATGGCTTTGTCTCGACTGGTGCGTTCACAGTGACACGTCCGCGTAATAGCAGTTGACAAAAAGTCTTATGTCACACCTTTGAAATTACTTCAACCTAGTATTTGTATGCTCAGAAAATACGCTCTTTCTATTAGTTCGGCCTAGATTCGATATGAGCAAACGTTTGGGAACCGAAGTCAGGTTTACGTACAATTGCGTAGAAAATTATGTTCGCTTATGGTTTCTTATCAGCGGTTATGTAACAATGTAAAATGAATTTATTTCTGTTCATACTTACTTTTTATACATTTACAAATGTTATGTCCTTGCAAAGTATAGCATTTTGTGTTTGTTGTGTATGCTTTTGTTTATAGTTGATTCAACTGTATATTTTGACATTTGTTGCTTTTCCCACTTTCCAACCGAGTTTTTCTTTGTTCCTATTTTCCCCCGATATGTAATCCACCACTTTTCATATATCTAAAGCTTTATTTATTTCTACTTCTATCTTTTTCCATACCATCTCTCTAACTTTACTACAATCCTAACCGTTGTAATATTTCGCAGTTCAGCTCTTTATTGAACATTATTACTGTTATTTATTCCTCTTGCATTTGTTACGTATTTACCCGAGCCAGTTTACTTTCCTCAAAATGCTTATTATTAATCGAATATTTTCTATACTTTAAGTTCATACATGTACGCGACGATTCGCGTGGGCGCCTAGTCTATGAAATTAGCCGCCAATTCAGTTCCTTCTGTCGAACACAATTTTCCAATTTAGACCATTGTTCGCAGTGTCGCCGAGTAATTAGTGGTCAACTGTGAAATCCTATATGAGTGAGGAATCTCGAGGCACTTCCATTCATTCAACAATCCGATTAAATGTGGCGGGTATATTTTTTATATTTGTACCCTTTTTGGTATGTTTTTTTTTAAATCCATTCCGTAGCAGTCTAATATCTCATTAGACATATAATGTAAGGGAAGCTGGATTTCGTATTTCCTTATATGTTTATTGTTTAAAGATGTTGACTGAAAAAAGAATTTTTTAATAAAAAAAGATTTAATTATTACCAAATAAAGGAATTAATGGAATTGACAATAGTTTACCCGTATCTATTGAGGTGCCAAGCGCAATATCAAACTATTCACTTGAGCAACTTGAGCATACAAGCGGCATTCCAAAAACTACTGGATTGAAATCTTTTGTCGTTTTTAAGTAAATAGTTAAAATACAACTTCTTAAATTTTACGAGCGTGTTTTTTAACATAAAACATCGTAAACGGAAAACATGTCGGTCATAGCAAACACTAACTTAGCTAAGTAAATAATTTCCACAGACCTGAGAAACATTTAAACTACTGGCATTACATCAACTGCAGATATTCATTTATTGAATATCATTATTTCATAATTATTAATTAGTTTCATTACATAAAATAGTCGTAAAGTCTGCAATTTACATGTATTGTAAAAAAGGTAAATAAATAAATAAAATCTTATGTTCTACATATAAATTAAATACAAGCCATAGAAAATTGTATTAAGGAATGTAAAACAAATAAGTAAATATATTCTTTATTACCATTATTTTAATCTAGTTGTGCCCCGCGGTGTTACCCGCGGAAAAGTAACCTAAGTGTTAATCCAGGGTGTCAGCTTCCTACATACCAAATTTTACCAAAATTGGCCCAGCCGTTTGCGCGTGAAAAAGTAACAAACATACATACTCACAAACTTTCGCCTTTATAATATTACTTTGATTATAATACGATGAGACGGATCTACTATGATTTTGAACGATGATAAAAAAAATGTATTTTTGTATGTTTTGTAATTTATCCGAGTGAATAGTGTTTTCATTGTTTATTCATTACCATTACTTTAATTTCGGGTCACAAATTCTAGTGAGACTTTTATGTCCAACTAGGAACAAGTCGAGACAGGAATTAAACATTACAAAATTAAATTTCATAACCCTCGGCTACTGTGTAGTGGTAGTAATCGTCACACGGTTTTTAAATATCTTGTGCTTGTACTATACAAATCCCACGTATTTAGTTTTCGTAACCGATTACGAAGCGAAATTGTCTCCGATTCAGGCTGTTTTCAAAACACAATGCAATTGGGACCCTACCGTGTCATTGTGCGACCTTACATGATGCGGGGATGAGTGTAAGCGATTTTATAAGCGCAGCGGTTCCAGTTCGGTAGCCTCGTGCACGTGACTAAGAAAAAAATGTATAAATGTTTTATTTTTTATTTTACGAAACTAATACTTTATATACGAACATAATATATTATTTTATTACAAAGCTTATTTTTTATTATTTATCACTCCTTTTTCACCTAAACTTCTTTACTATCATCATAGTTGTGAACCGTATGATTAATATAGAACGAAATCAGAGACGGTATTCGACATCACCAATTCGATCTCCTCCGTGAACAATAGAGTTTAATAAACAAATCGCTCAGATTCGAACCCCAACTATATCATTGTCTGCCCATTCCCACGGCCGCATTGGGCAGTTTCCAAGGTCACGCAACCTTGTATTTTTATCCTCTGACGTTCCAGTCCGCGATTCTAGGGTGCCAGTATTATGTTCAAACTGGTTTGACATGTGACATTGTTTTTTTTTGAGATGTAGTTTAGTAAGATTACGATCTTATAACAATTTTGTTCTTTTTTCCTTTTCCGTTTATGGGAAGAAATTTACTGTTCATTAATATTACTTATTTGAATTATTATATATGCCAAGGATTATAAAAATTACGCCTATTTCCGTGATTTTAATTTAAAATTAATAAAATAACAATATTATAAAAGATGAGGTATATGTATATGCTGATATTTTGTTACTAAGTGCACAAAATAAAGACAAAATTAGTATTTCAATACCTTAACTATATCGAATGTGTTTGGTTGGACTTGGACAAATTTAGGGTGAAATTTAGATACATGTAAGTAGTTGTAGAATTGTTACTCTCTGAACATGTTAGTTGTTTTTTTTTTTATATCCAAATACACGATTCAAACATTAAAAGATTCTACTATCAGCTTTATAATGATTTCAAATTATGTAGTCACAACTCAAAAAAGAATGATGCGTTTTTACCATCCAAAACGCTGCAAAAATAGAACACTACAAATAGCTTCCGTTCCTTATATTCAAAATTGCGATATAATGAAATACACCATCATAATAACACCATCTTTTTTATCAACCAAAATCGTTAACAAAAAGCATACTAGTGGTCGTTAAAAACCGACTGCCAAAAAGCAAAAGATTAATGACGTTAGATCTTATTTTTTATTGCTGGCAGAATAGCGGTCACACAGAGACGTGTTTACCCCGTATGTTAAATAATGTAGCATCTTCGCTGAAATGTTTTGGACATGTTTTTTCTTATCTTAATCCGTATTTTGCCTATATTTTTATTCTAAGGAACAAATAAATAAGAAACCTAGCTTGAAGTATATAAAATTGTAGAACACATCAGCTAGGAAAATAATGTCTCTTGATATGATAAAAAGCAGCAATGATATTTTAAAAAAGTAAGTCGCGCTCTTTGTCTTTGATTTGATTATAGAATATGACCAGGTGATAATAGGTATAGTGGCCACTATAACAGTAGCATAGAGAATGATGTGAAAAAATTACTGCATGCACAAAGGCCTCGCAGTAACGTCAATATTTCTGAGTACACAGACAATCAATAAATATCTTATTATTAGCACTATTGATATGGAAATGCCCGTGAAATTATGAGACCTTGTGGCGTTATTGTTATTAAAATTATTGTACATTCATCCTTAACTTATTGTATATTTTCTGATGACTTGTTCTTTGAAATGTACGATAAAATAGAAGCATTCGTAGAAATAATACTATGATGGAGCAAGTAAGAAAAAACTTAAGATTTTATTTAGTAAGTCTAAAATGAGATTTTTTTAATTAGACATTATATTAAGTATGTCTAAAAGACACACTTAACAGTAAATCTAACTAAATATATAAAATAGTGTAGCAAACAAAAAAAAAATTCAAATTGTATGAATAACATTAAAATAAATTCATATTTGCGACTGGAAATAATTAATATTGCACACTATTTATTGCAAGTATAACGAATGTTTTTTTTTTCATTTTCTTTTTATCGTATTATTACAGTTGTCTTAATCTTTCTTTATTGTTTTTTTTTTATTTTTTTTTTAAGGTTTATATATTTAATTTTTGCATAGCAATATTATCTTTTTTTCTGCGCAATATCTGACATTCAGTTCTTCTTTTTTGTGTGGAGTGTCAAAACATTTTTAAATTCCTGTCACTGCAAAAAGTTGACATTTTATGTTATCACGATTATCCAGACGTTATTTTAAATCGACTGAATTTAATTGAAGTATCCTTCGCAGAATTATTGGTCCTGCCGGGCCGGACTGGTATTCTAAACCAGTTTTAACATTTTATTACGTCTCAATCGGCTTAAAATATTTCTCATTTATCTCTATCCAACATTAAAGGCTATTCAAAAAACTAAGCATAGACAAAATTACCTTTTTTAAACAAGGCCGCAAATAAATTACCGAAATCCTCGCTCTCGTGACCATTGCCAACGTAGCAGTCATTACATCTACTCCTCAAGAACTTACACATGACTCATTATTTAATGAGCCTATTTAGACCTCCAGAAATAATATTTAAATTATCTCATTCTTTTGTCCCCGCAGGTCGTGTTTCCATCGTTTCGTATTTACACAAATGCCAACGAAACTACATGTGAAAACCCAGAGACAACCGAGTGTGTAGACGAGAGCGAAACCGAAACGAATTTAAAAAATAAAAAGTAACCCAAGCATTCCAAATTAAAACTAACGCTTAACATTAAATGTTGCCATATTAACATTAACAATCGTAAATAAGTACTGGATAAAACCAGACATTTAAGTGAGTAATCGATGTTTAAGTGAATAAAAAATTGTGTCAAGAGCAGTAAGTGTGTGTCAAGGGGTACAGCAACTTTCCTTTTGTAGAACTGTGTCTTGATGACATCGATCGTAATAAAATAGTGGTGAATCGTTTAAAAGTGACCTTCTCGGGTAAATTGTGGAAGGATTTGGCGGTCCCTTCACAGTTTCGCGAGCTTGGTGAAACGGAACGTGTTCTTAAAATTCGAATTATGAGAAGTGTGTGTGCGTGATAATGTCGACGCAAGCGTACTACAAGGAGCGCCTGGGGTTTGACCCCCAGGAGGAAGGAGTCCAATCCAACGGGAACGCGTATTATGACGCGCCTCCTCCTCAACCGAAGAGGCATCGTGGCGACCGACACGGAGCAGAAAGCCACGACCATGTATACGAGGAGAACCTAACAAAATTCAAAGGTACAACTTGTTGGGAGTTCTTTATTCAACAATCAGGTTCGTGGTGATGGGTTATAGAGAATGCGCGTGGTTTGTCGATGTTGTGGCAATTCTAACTTTTAACTGTTTGTATGCCAATTGAGTTTTAGTTGGTGTAAGTATCCATAACAGTTAACTACGAGTGTTATATGTTGTAAATATAAATATAGAATGGGTTTTACCGACATATCTACATTTAGTTATAGTATCTCTGTCGCTTTTTTTGGATCAATTTAATTTTAAACATAGTATAACCATTTTTTATAGCAATTTAGGTCCCATGGTATAACCATTATATATATATATATATATATATATATATATATATATATATATATATATATATTAATAATGTGTCTACTCGGGACTCGCGTACCGCGTAGTAGGTCTTTTAGCTACAAAAGACAAGTCAATGTGGCGTGCGTGTCTAGCTAGACTCTTAACTCGCTTGTCTGACTTCTGAGTTAACATAGTTTTAGAAATATTTATGTTTTATTTAAAACTATCCATTTTCAAAAAGATTTAATAATATAAATAAATCGGTAAACATAAACCTACATAATTCAAGTGTCACAGTCCATTGAAGCTTTTTAACAACCTTGTTTATCAAGTGCGCAAAAGTCTACGAAATTAATCAATGAGTCTTTATTTTTAAAACATTTCTGAATAAGTTCCTCGCTAAGGTCAAGTGTCAGTGTCAGGTTTTCAATGTGAACCACAAAATTATAATTTTATGTTGTTGCATATTCATTAAAAAAATTACGACTTGATAATGTAATATGTGACATAATATAGGAAACACTAAACAGATCTAACGACGAAGTTAATTAAACGAATGATTTGATTTTATTTTACAGTATTTAAGATGAATTAAAAATGTGATTTTTTATCCTATACATACAGTATAATTAAAAATACTTGAGATGTTTTTATCCCACAATATTTTTAACATCTTTTTGATTAGATATTGTTTCTTTTTTTTTATTTTCGAAAATTCTTTTGTCATTAATTTTAGTGCGGCGAGTTGGGTACATATCGAATTGGGAATAAGTGTGTTTTTTTTTTCGGTTTATATTTAGTCTATATTATAGTGTTTCTAATTAAGTATACTTTTAATTAGCGCCCCGGATTCGCACGGGTTTTTAACAAAAAAATTTAAAAATTGTCTCACCTCGCTTCCCCCTCAGGCGCCTACATCATGGTGCTGCTTGCCAAGCGGGGGGAGCGGCGACCACGCGACTTCTTTAGGTATAAAATATTTTTTGGAAATAAAATATGCCTATGTCATTCGGGGATAGTGTTAACTTTCCAACGGTGAAAGAATTTTTAAAATCGGCCCTGTAGTTTCGGAGCCTATTCGATGTAAACAAAGAAACAAACAAACAATCAAATCTTCCCTTTTTATAATATTAGTTTAGATAAATTTATTACATTTTGATTACTTATCTATCTCTTTAGAGAGAATAGTGAATTTTAAACACGTTCGATAGAATCGTTTAGAGTAGACACAAAAATCCACATGCATAATTACACTCGTCCAAAACAAAAACCTACTTGTAAGACAACGGGACAAAAACACTGCATTTAATGCCCGCTTATTATTCAAGTTGACCTCCATGACATAATAACTCTTGCTCTGTCCGATTGCGAAAATGTCGCCCACTGTAATTTTGCGACTTGTCTCATTGAATGAAGAACTTTCGTTTTCGATTCCTTGTGTGGGTGTCTCTTTTAGGTATATAAGTGACTAAGGTCGTGATGTGGATAGACATCCTTGGCAAATATTTAATTAAAAGTGGAACCGGTAATAGGAGCTGGGCGCGCTGACATGAGAGAGATGTGTCTGTCATTGCCTTTACCGTCTCCATTTCATCTGTTACGCAATCTGTCTTAATAAGGAAGGAATGAACATTTTTAAACGTCTGAATCTTTTTCTAGTGTTAGGATAACATTCCTGTTTATCGTAATAAATATCTGATTTTTCCTATCTGAAAAAAAGGCCCGGTAATTGTTCAACCTTTAATTTAACTTAATAAAGTATCCTGTGACCAGAAGAAGGCTGGCGCCTATATTTGGGTCAGAAAATATTTTTTCAAAACTAGAAACCGACTTCACCCCCAAACTACACAACCGATTTTGATAAAATTTCCATGGTACTACCTGGAAAGTATACCCTTTCAAACAAAAAAAAGAATTTTTATATCGGTCCAGGCGTCTTAGAATAATCGGTGAACATGAATAAAAAAAAAAAATAAAGGATCGCGACGAATTGATAACCTCCTCCTTTTTTGGAAGTCGGTTAAAAAGCATTGCCATGCAACGTGGCAATTGATTGTCAAAGTTAATCTTTTTTATTTTGTCAATAAATACTAATTAGTACAAAAAGTAGTGTTTCTTTCATTAATAAAAAACTATGTATAACTTTCGGAATAAACCACACTTATTTAGTGATTAGTTAACCTTACTGTTTAATAAAAAGGATTTTTTTTTAAATATTAACAATAATTTAAATATTCGGTAATAATTCGCCAAATCAACCGAATATTTGGCCGATTACGAACATGAAAAAATATGCCGAATGTACCAAATATTCGGCCGGACATTCGGCGCATCTCTATCTTTTATGTATGTTCACTGATTACTCGAAGACGCCTGGACCAATTTTGGAAATTCTTTTTTTGTTTGGTAGGGCATACTATCTACTTATAACTTACTTAGTTATCAGTAAGTCTATTTGCTATTTAATAATATATATTGTATATGTATATGTGTTATATATAATTTATGTATTGTATATGTATATGTGTAATATATAATTTATGTATGTATTTTGCCTAAACCTATTTATGTTTTAATGTATTTATAAAGGTTAAAATGTGTGTAAATTAATGTTAAATTTATTAAGTTTATAGTTGCTTTAGATATTTTGTTATTTCCTTCTTAGTCTTTGTCTTTCTCACATTCCTCTCCATCCACTGGTTGTCTGGAAGAGATCGCTTTAAGCGATAAGACCGCCCATTGTACTCATTTAATTTAAAATTATTTCTTTGTGTTACATTTTTCTTTTGGTGTACAATAAAGAGTTATCTATCTATCTATCATACTTGTCAAGTGGTCCCATAGACCTTTTGACAAAATCGGTTGTGTAGATTAGTGTTGAAGTCATTTTTAGTTTTGAAAAATTATCGATATGACCAAATTTGTAATACTCGAAAGGGATAGACTGCAAATAGACTCGCAGGTAGTTATCTTATCTCTTATTACTTATCAGCGTTATCAGTTATAAACATTGATAGCGTACGCTGAACTGGGTGAGTGGTAACGCTATGGGCCGTGTAGTGGAGATTAGTAAATCTGTTAGTAAACATGTAAGATGAACAATAGTAGATGCTAGCACTTGTAAAACACAATACAATACAAATACTCTTTATTGCACCTTAAACAAAAGGAAAAACAAAAAACAGAAAAAAAAGAAGACAGAATTATGATACACAGGCGGACTTATCGCATAGCAATCTCTTCCAGTCAACCTTTGGGTAGAGGGAGAAGTGAATATTTAAAAATAGGCGGTGCAGTATGTCAGATTTACTGTAAATATATACAGTATAGAACCTGCCACAATATATAAATACATAAAAATACTTACATACACGACAAAAATACATATGAATTAATAGACATACATATATAAATAAAATAATGAAATAAGAACATAATGCGAAATGATCCACTACAAAATAAATCATGAGTTGGATAGATGGTGAACTTTTAATTGCGTTTCTACGGATATTAATAGGTAAAGAGTTCCACAGTCGAACAGCTTGAACGGAGAAGGACTTAGATTAGTATGTGGAAGAGTGGAGCGAGACTTGAAGACGAACACACATTAGCTGTTAAAAATTATTGAAATATTAGTGAAAGACAGAGGTCTACTTAGTAATTTTGTATGACTAAAATAACACAAAAAAACATATAGAAAATATGACTACAGACGTGAGGAAGTATTTGAAATCTTTGGACGAAAGTAAATAATAGCTTTAGCTTGTTGCCACAGACTAAAAAGTAAGTTTAAAAACAACAAGAAAGGACCGAATTTCAAATAAGAACAACCATAAACTAAATAAAAACATTGTTTGTTGTTCTTTTAGTTTTTACAAAAAATAACCTAGTTGCTTTAGCTTATGTATTTCACTTTATTTCAATGTGGGTCAAGCTGTAAGGCCCCCTACTAGAATGCTGGCCGGTGCGGTGCACCCCTGATGTTAAAAGCATGGCATTTATTGCCTCCGTATTGACGCTAGTGTTGTGAAAAGAATTAAAACTGAGAAATCTTAAAAAGTCGCCGGAATGGTAAATCATGTTTCATCAGATCACATTACACATCCTTATCCCCGACGGGGTAGACAGGACCGAAGGCCCTTTTAATATTTTTTTAAAACTAAAAACTAACTTTACCCCCAAACTACACAACCGATTTTGATAAAATGTTTATGGGGCTACCTGAAAAGAAGGTAAACAAAAAAAGGCAAACAAAAAAAAATCCAAATCAGTCCAGGCGTCTTCGAAAAATCTGTAAAAATTCACAAAAATTAAAAAGATTCCGAAGAATTGATAACATCCTCTTTTTTAAAGTCGATTTTACAGAATCGGAAACTTAGTGCATATTATGCCAGTCATTTTTAAAGAATAAACTCTTTGTTCCACTTGCCTCCAACCTTGAAAATTGGCAGTTGTATAGCTGCAACGACCCAGTTCCTTATCGGCACGTCCTGTGTTCTAGACGCAGTCTAATGCAGTCTGATGTTATCCATTTCCGCATAGCATTGAGGAATTCCTGATGCGGAGTTAGAGGTAACTATTTCAAGACTGGTTTACAGACACACCGGGTATAAGATATACATATTAATAAGTACAAATATTTATGGTCTCACAAATATAGATCTGTATACGGAATGAAGTGATTCGAACTTAAGAACTAAAGTTGAAGTGAGGACTAAAGTCGTTGTTTATACAATAAAAAGACAAAAATGGAAGTGGGCAGGACACATAGTAAGAATGGACTGAAGCCGGTGGACCAGAAGGGTAATGGAGTGGCGACCATGGACCAACAAGCGAAGGTGGCAAGGGAGAGACAAAGATGGAAAGATATGGAGGAGGCCTGTGTCCTGAAAGGATAACATTAAGGCTGCTATGGATGGATGGATGGATATATGGTAAAAGATATTCACACACACTATCACGTTTTTCTTCGTTACGTGGTAGACAGAGCATTTTGGGTCTTGCGGCTCAAAGCATACAGAGCCCAGGGCCGCAAGGCTCAAAGGCCACCTTTAGTGTGATGGTGGGCTAGAACCTTCTCGCCACAAATGGTCAAAGGGGTCAAAATAGTGATGGGTTGCTAGCCGCATCGCCCATTCCCTCATTTGGCTTCGATGTACAGGGAAATCTCATTCAAAGTCTTTTCTTTTCTCCCAGACCAGCATAAATTAACAAAGGGATGGGTATTTAATACAATATAGTTTGATAAATAATTAATTTCCAGACACCATTTTGTTTTGGAGTCGAACCTTTAACTTTTAGTTTCACCACAGTTCTGGCTCTCTCTCTCTCTCTCTCTCTCTCTCCCTCCCCCCCCCCCCTCTCTCTCTCTCTCTCAGCCTGGGGTCCGCTTTTCGACTTTTTCCTCTTGGTACCCGTCACGAAACCTGCAAGAAAGAACTTGTACGGTAACCAGTCTTTTAGACTCCTCAGTAAAGTTAAGGAAGAATAAATTATTATCGATCTATACGTTGTGATCTTGTTTTAAACATGATTCACCATTGCAACGACCTCTCTTTAGCCTATCCCACTTTTTATCGGTCGCCTTTTTTGCTGAAAGCTGCCGTGAAGAAATCCAGTCAATACATGCCATAATATAAATGATATGGGTTGAAAAACCAGGAAGCGTAAAAAATAGACTGAAACCTAACTAGTTGTCCTGTTTAGCTAGCCTCCAAACGTAGGATATTAACAAGTTGTTTTTGTGAATTATTTTGCAACAGTAGTTTAATAACATTTCATAGAAAAAGTTGTTTTTATCATACAAAAACTTGGTTACAATGGTGATTTGCCGAGAAAAATTTCCGCCGATCATACCACTAAAAAACCTTGTTTTGGAAAACCTTGGGGGAGGCTTATGTCCAACAGTGGACTTCTTGTGGGTGATATGATGATCATACCACTAAAAGGTCCATCACCAACTACGGGGTCTACGGGACGCATGGTATTTGAAGTGGTCGTTCATATTTCCTCGTAGTTCAGATTTTTGTTTGTTTGTAATAAATTTATTGTACTTACCAAAAAACAAAATAAAGTACAAAAATTTCGAAAGAGCACATACCTATATACAATGGCGGACTTATCCCATATAGGGATCTCTGCCAGTCAACCTTATGTAACCTTATTTACATGATTTTGCAAGTAAAATTTAAGTCTTCAGTTACTTGTACCTCAATAATAAGACCAAATACCTAAAAGACTGAATGTGCTTTTAAAAATGGTTATAATATTATATTTTGAAAGACCTTATGGCTATTATAAGGCAGTATGCCTTCTAATACCTAAAACGATGTTCTGTAAACAACTTTCTTTAAGAATTTTCACTGTTATAAATATTTAGTCCAATAACCGACAGCGCCAGAAGAAATATGATCCGAAATGAGCAGAACGATAACTCTTGATTGACTAATCAAAGAATCAGCCGATTCGTTCTGCAGAAAGGTCAAACTGATCGACCGCGGGCCCTGTCTGTCTGAAACTTGGTTAGAAATTAACGGATGAATAATCATCGTTAGTCGAGTACAATGCGAAACAAATAAGTTGAACAAAAATGGCGGACGAAAGCATTTTTGTAAAAATTCCCAGCACGTAGGTTGCAGTAGACTGCATTTCATAGACAGATAGTGTTTGACTACCTTTTGCCACCCTAATATAATGTATACTAGCGAAGAATGAGTTTTGGTCCATATGAAACCGTTGTCGTAATTTAGTTTACATTAGTGCCTTACCCTGTAAAAAATATTTGTGCACGTCACTGGTAGGTTGAACCAAAATGGCGGTTATCGGCGCAGGTACTAATAATGCGCCGACGACTGCCATTTTGGTTCAATTTACGTGAACGAAGTTCCTTCTTTCAGGTTCTTGAGGTTATCAATTCGTCGGAAGACGCCTGTTCCGATTTGGAATATTCTTTTTTGTTTACAAGGATATACGAGTCAAGTGGTACTAAATAGATTTTATCAAAATCTGTTTGTAGGTTGGGGTGAAATCGGTTTTTAGTTTTGAAAAATTCTTTTTGATTTATATTTAATTCCCTTTTTTAACCGACTTAAAAAAAGGAGGAGGTTTCTCAATTCGACCGTATATGTATACTTTTTTAATTGTATATTTTTTTTAACACCTGTACAGCATACCCTATTTATTGCAAATAAAATATTATCTTTATTGTTTTTCTATGTGTGTTCGCGGATTACTTCGTCGTTTATGAACCGATCTTGATGATTCTTTTTTTGATATTTGTTGGAAAGGAAATATCCCAAGGGTGGTCACAATCCTTTATTTATTGTGTGATGTGGTGGAAGTTTAAAATGTAGATGGATAAATTGTAATATTTCAAAACTAAAATCGACTTCACCCCCAAACTTCACAACCTATTTTGATAAAATTTCGATGGGACCACTTGTTAAGACAAACAAAAAAAGATTTTTCCAAATCGGCCCAGGCGTCTTCGAATACATACAAACCAGTTCGCAACGAATTGATAACCTTCTTCTTTCTGAAAGTCGATTAAAATACTAAAAAATCTTATTATTCTTACTTATAATAACTATTATAAACGCGAAAGTTTGTATGTATGGATGGATGTTTGTTACTCTTTCACGCAAAAATGGTTGTACGGATTGGAATGAAACTTGGCATGTAGAAAGCTTATTTACCTGGATTAACACAAAGGATACTTTTCATCCCGGGAAAATGTTCCCGTGGGATTGTCAAAACGCCGCAGGCATCGGATAGTACATTATATATAATAAGCTCTGTAACAATATACACATAAACATCACAATAACAATTAATATCCTCTAGACAACTGCTAATTCTATGCCGTCTTAACTATTCACATGTGGGCAGCCATAAATTGGACCTTGATCGGAGTGGCCCAGTTAACGAGGAATGCGCCGGTGCATTCCACTGCATTCTCGGTCTTGCTTGGGTATCTTAAAATTTCTGCAAATTATATATGTCCCGACATTCCTAAATTGATTTGAGATCTGGCCGTAGAAGTAAATCAAATAGTTTTAAGGGGATACATAAATATTTGGCTGTTGGCGGATAATTTCTGTGTCTTTTGGTCACTTTAGGCGTATGACTTAAAAAGAAAAAGTATTCCATGTGCGCGCCATGTTTATATTTTAGAGAGAGATATTAGTTAATATTTTTTCCTCACAAATGTGACGTTGTATGACACTACCTACCTTTCTTAGCATTTTGGCGAAAAACGGCAACTTGTGGCAAAAATGCTAAGAAAAGCTTCACGTTCTCACTTTAAAACTGGTCATAAAATAGTTTGAAGGGTTATTATTGAGTCTCTATTCTTTTAACTAGCCTATTGTGTCCCAGTGTTGGGCAAAGGCGTCCCATCTTTAAGCGTCTGTCTGTCAGTGGCAACCAGTTCTTTTCGAATGAAAATGTCGCATGTCGTCTACAGTTACAGTAGGTACTTGGGGTGGTATTCTCATGTTCTGACATGTATGGCTTGATTTCGTTCTACGTTCCTAGATTCTAAAGTCGTTCATTATATTTTGTTAGACTTAGAAAATGACAGTTAGTCACTAGATATTACACTTTATAACACAAATCAGAATATTGATCAGACAGCTATCCAATCTAGCGTAGGCCCAAAAAACCCACGCGAGCAAGTCTTAGAATTTCAAATGAAACTTGCACCAGACATAGGTTGCCTAATTGGGTCGAAGTGGGCGGTGGTTATATTCCTAGTTTTGTTTAAATTTGAAACTGAGGTTTAGACCTTACCTCTAGATTCCATACTTTATGGTTGACTGTTCTTCTTTTTGTCGAGTCAAAATGGTTCCTGTAATTTAGACCAGTTTGTGGCGAAATGATTTACAGTTTCAAGTGAGAACGTGAAGCTTTTCTTTGCACGTTTGCGAGAAACAGCCACTTTTCTCACTTGAAACTGTAAACAGTAGTTCATAAAAAAGTTTGAAGGGTTATCTATCAAAACACATTTTAAATGAGATCTCCGTTTCGTTCACAGATGGTTTACAGTAATGCAGAGGCGAAAATAGTAATCTTAATCTGTTAAGCGCCGAGTCGTCATTAATCTAATCAACACATCGCACTGGCATCTTTATTAAGATGCGCTAACTGCAATGTGCTTCTTATGCACATGTGGCCAGTTTGCATGGGACCGGCACGAGTTTATACTATACGATATCCAGCTAAATCGTCTACAAACCAGTGGACAAACAAGCAGGCCTAATTTAAATCTGGTGTTTCTTTTTTGTTTCATGTTTCTTTTTATGCTCTGATAAACAAAGACTTCTTTCATAATAATAAAAAAAAAAAAAAACTAAATTGAATTCAATATTTTTACTGCACGAGAAACCGCGCTTTATCATTTTAAATTTTTATAGCGCATCTGGTTAATTTGAAAGGAACTGTTTAAAATGCATAAATGTCATACTCGGTTGCAGAGAATTGGTTTATACGAGCGTGTTTATGATTGGTATATAATGCATTTGTTCTCAGTGCAATGTGGAGCCACTTGTGCGTACTCAGACTCATTTAAGACGAAGTGGTAGCTAAAGTGGCGCCCTCATTTGAAATAAATTGTTTAAAACGAAATATGGTGATAATTAAAAATTTGATTTGTATCAATGTCTAGAAAGACCTTTAAACTATTTTATGAATAACCTTTGAAATTATTACTAATAGTCCGTCTAGTTTTAAAACGGGTTTTCGCCAAAAGTGGCCACTCTTGGCAAAAACCCGTTTTTAAACTAGACGGACTACCAATATTACTATCGATAGTCCTATCGATATTGTGACTTTTTTTCAAGGTCAACTATCGATAGGCAAACTATCGATAGTTATGCAACGCTACATCAAACTAGATATTGATATGTATACTGCAAAATGGTATGCGCTTAGCTTCGGCGCCTAGATGTTATCTAATGATTGCTGCTCAAGACTGCTTGCACTCGGGACACTAATGAGCCACCTCAGCTGCTAATTAAGACTCAAATGGTAACTCTTTCGAACGGGAATGTAAACTAGTGTTTCTGTGAGAACAGTAGACCTCGCGAGCCTTTACAACCACAAAATAACAGATATTTTACCGTTTCCCTGGCTCAGCAAAGCTATTTAAGAACTTTGAAATCAGCCTACCAGTGAAAACACTGAATGAATTTATAATCTTGAAATAGAAATAAAAAAATTTGATTCGCAGTATCATGCTTTAATAAAAAGGACAAAAATAACCGATACTATCGATAGTATCGGTTATTCAATACTATCGATATGGTGACTGTTTTTCAAGGTCAACTATCGATAGTATCGGTTATTCAATACTATCGATATGGTGACTGTTTTTCAAGGTCAACTATCGATAATCAAACTATCGATAGTTATGCAACGCTACATCAAACTAGATATTGATATGTATACTGCAAAATGGTATGCGCTTAGCTTCGGCGCCTTGATATTATCTAATGATTGCTGCTCAAGACTGCTTGCACTCGGGACACTAATGAGCCACCTCAGCTGCTAATTAAGACTCAAATGGTAACTCTTTCGAACGGGAATGTAGACTAGTGTTTCTGTGAGAACAGTAGACCTCGCGAGCCTTTACAACCACGAAATAACAGATATTTTACCGTTTCCCTGGCTCAGCAAAGCTATTTAAGAACTTTGAAATCAGCCTACCAGTGAAAACACTGAATGAATTTATAATCTTGAAATAGAAATAAAAAAATTAGATTCGCAGTATCATGCTTTAATAAAAAGGACAAAAATAACCGATACTATCGATAGTATCGGTTATTCAATACTATCGATATGGTGACTGTTTTTCAAGGCAACTATCGATAGTATCGGTTATTCAATACTATCGATATGGTGACTGTTTTTCAAGGTCAACTATCGATAATCAAACTATCGATAGTTATGCAACGCTACGTCAGAGTAGATATTGATATGTTTACTGCAAAATGGTATGCGCTTAGCTTCGGCGCCTAGATCTTATCTAATGATTGCTGCTCAAGACTGCCTGCACTCGGGACACTAATGAGCCATCTCAGCTGCTAATTAAGGCCCAAACGGTGACTCTTTCTAACGGGAATGTGGATAAATAGAAACTAAACTGTGGATATTAACGCAGCGTCTCCGTTTCAGCGTTGGCAAAAATTATTTCGTGTGTCCGAGATTTCCGGATGCTCTCGCCTAGAGGTCGCTTTTCTCAACTATTCTCGTAAAATTTTGAAAGTAGGTTCGATAATTATAAAGATATGTTTTTGTAAAAAAATCATCAAAATGGGGGATAAACCAAGGGCCTGACACGCTTTGATAGAGCGAGATAGTTTTATTGCGATTTCTAAAAGAAGAAAAAGAAAAGAGTGCCGTGTTTTGTCTCTATCACCGATCGAACATTTTTTCATGGTCGGGTTATAGGCACACTTCAAATTGCATATGCTTTAACTGTGCCTATAACCCGACCATGAAAATAATATACGTTGTATCATTAATATGTCTTTCTCTTACCCCCGGTCGCTCGGTGGCAAATCTACACTACTTGTATATTGTAAATCTTTGGGGATATATGGGTGTCTCAGCCATTTCGAGATAAAATTCGCAAACCTAATAAAATTTTTTGTTACTCTTAATATGACGCAACTTTTTTGTACTTTTTTAGCCGATAAACTTCAACGGGTTAGGGGTATTCGCGACAGCTGTCAGAGCTACTAGTAGTTAAAGAAAAGTATAAACAGGTACTAAGACGACGGCCTTTTCTAGGTACGTAGAAAAGGCCGTCGTCTTATTGCGAGAAATAATTCTCTTCCAGACTATCTCATTTACTCAGATGATATCACTCTTGAAAACGATACGTACTTTCATTACGTCGTCATACTTCCGATAGCGAATATTTGGCACCGATCTTATGTTTGTAGCGAAAATAGCTGAATATTAATAGACTAGATTAGAATGTCATCAATCAAGAGCGAAGTTCGTTCACCTAACGGCAATTCTACTCGGTCGGGTTGCAATGTTGATATTGAAAACGCGTGTTGTGAGCCATTGTTTTGAAATGTGTTCATTCACGTGTAAATTGTTTCATTCATTCAGATAGTTGAACTTGACCGGTGCAGTATAAAATAGGGGCGCTGTTATCAACAAAGCAAAATCGTTATAATTTTTAAAACTAAAAACCGATACTACACCAAACCACACAACCGATTTTGATAAAATTTGACAAGACAAGAACTGTGGAATCAACTTCCTGCAGCAGTGTTCCCGGACCGATACGACATTGAAACCTTCAAAAAACGAGTCTATATCTTCCTAAAAGGCCGGCAACGTTACACTCCTGCGGCCTTAGTATGATGTTTTATCTGAGAGGTCTTTACGTATCTTCCCTCTGTAACGACAAGAAAAAATTCATGAATGGACACGTAGTAAAATGAGTCGTCACACGCAGGCAGGTTTTAAACAGTGTTTCTAATGTCTGCTAAGAAAATATAATAATTTTAAATTAAAACACGCATTTTGTAAAATAATCACCATAGATAAAAGAATGATATAAGTATGTAATAATTCCTAGAAAAAATATTGCAACCAAATAGTATTTAAAATTATTAAAATGAAATGTTATAAAAATGAATGTGCAACGGAACGTTTCGACTCATGTCATACAACCAACATAAAGGAAAATACCACCGCCGAGTACGTATGCATTTACCGCCGCGCTGCCGGAGTGGTTGTATTCATCAAAAGATGGTGCTATAGTTCCGTAATTAAATATATTTTTTAGTTTGTTAACTTTAATAATACATTGTTTAAAGATGTCTGCCTATATTTAAATATACATTTAATATTAGTTCAGTGAAATAACTGTTTAAAATACGATTAAAAATGCTTTAATTGAGTCTTATGTGGGTCTAGCAAATCGGCGACAAATTTACATGATTTCACGTTGCCAACCGTCGATATGTCTACTTTGACCTGTCAAAACCATGCTCGCACGGGAGTTAGGCATGAGATAAAAAACGTTTTATGAAAGAAAGTTATTTTGTCGTTCAATTTTGTCTATGTTTGTTGCGGTAAATTCGCGAAATGCGACAAATTTGAAGGATAAAATTTGTCGCCCTAATCATACTTGCCTCGTTGGTGTTGCAGTTTCAATGGGCAACGGTGATCACTCATCCATCCGGTAACCATCAGGTGAACCGCTTGTTCGGTTGCCGCCCTATAACATAAAAAGTATGTTTCGAACAATAAGGAATGTTTCAAATTAGTCCAGGCGTCTTCGGATATTCGGGAAATATACATAAAATAACCGGCCAAGTGAGAGTCGGACTCGCGCACTAAGGGTTCCGTACTATTATCTATTAAAAACATGTTTGATAAATGGGAGCCCCTTAAATATTTTGTTTTTACTATTTGTCACAATTTTAATAGCCTGGTGACTGACAGACAGACGGATGGATGGACGGACAGCGGAGTCTGAGTAATAGGATCCCGTTTTTACACTTTGGGTACGGAACACTAATAATTCAATTTATAACAAAAAAAAAGACTTCATTTTCTTTCAAGAGTTTCTTTCATATCTCCAAAGTTCTTCATTATATCTTCACCAAATTAATATGGGACTTGGTGCTACAAGCTTTCAAATAAAAAAAAGATTCATCGAAATCGGTCCACGGTTAACGAAGATATCGCGTAACATACATACAAAAAAAAACATAGAGGCGAATTGATAACCTCCTCCTTTTTTGGAAGTTGGTTAAAAAAGAATCATTTATTTGCAATTCCTAAGCTAGTTGCTTAGGAATTGCAAATAAATGATTCTTTTATTTAACGTTTCTTACTATTATTTCGTGGTCAGTAAAAACATTTTAAAAATTCAATAGAATTATTTGATTTTTGGTTTCCGTATTCAATGGCAGAATATTTTTTCTTTGCGTCCAATATTTTATAGATTGAATGCTATCGAATTTCACGTGGGCTTAGTTATAGGCTAACCGTTATATTTACTACATTTACAAGCTTTCGTAGTTTGTTATATTTATAATATATCGGTAACCTAATGTTGCATAATACTTTTGTCATCAACGTGTGTGGTCTTGTAACACTGTCGTCTTTGAATTATGTCAACAATGCTACCTTTATTTCCTCAAATAGGTATTCGTCATCCGATAATAAGTTTGGTATAGAGGATATATTGTAATATAAAGGATATATTGTATCTGTCGCTGATAAATTATTGAAACGATGACTGACCCACATAGCGGCGGATTCATCTGTGACGGTTGTTAAAATTTGCAGCAAAGTTAAAAGGTACTAGTATATTAGATAGGTACGGATAAATTAAAAATAAATAGTTGTAGTGAATTTAGCCAGACATATATTTGGGTAGGATCCTTTAAGATTTATTTAAACTCTTCAGAATAATAGTATAAAAAAAATATAACCTGTTTTTTTTATTATTAAGAAATGTGTAAAATTGAAAAGGAATGGCAGAAACCACTCTTTAAATCATTGAAGTCGGTCGCGTAAGTAGAAATAGTGACATAACTCATATAACCGACAGTAAAATGTAGAAATGCAGTTAATTGCACGTTGGCATTTAGCAGCACCAACAAAAGGTTGACTATTAAACAATATTGATTATTATTTGAAATCTTTTTGGGTAAAATAGACATCTGTCATATAATATGTTCCCTTTGTTTATAAGGTCCTTCTAAATTAAATTCAATTTAAGATACTGAATCACTTTAAATAAATAAAATAAATAAATAATTATATAGGGACAAATTACACTGATTGAGCTAGCCCCAAAGTAAGTTCGAGACTTGTGTTATGGGATACAAACTCAACGATACTACTATACTTTATATAACAAATACATATATAGATAAACACCCAAGATCGACTTTAACTTTACCCAGTAACTTTTATAGAAACCTGGTATGTCACTGCTGCAATTTGTTTCGCATGAAATTTTTTTCCGTATTTTGATGTACAGTTTGAGGGAAGATTGTTCATAATGACTGAACTGCCAGGAATGAACTGCCACATAAAATATTAACATTTTATTGAAAAATGCCTTATACATATATACGTATAAGGCACAGGGTTTTTGTATATACAAAAACCCTGTCCGATCCTTGTAGGAGAAACTCAGACTATCAATCGACCGAATCAAAATCGACATCTCATACAAATTGCCGTGCCGGCCGAACACTTTTGTATGAATTTTTTTTCGAGTTTCTAGAATAGATCGCCAGTAAAAAGTTTTTACTGGCATTATCTAGTAGCCCCTTTGTTAAAAAATATTTGCCCACATAAAAATAAAGTTATTCAAATTTAATCATTTATTGCTACGAAGTTTCTATTGCCATATTTCTTAAGAAAACTGTCATCGCTTCAAATCATTCACTCAATTATATCATTCGATTGCCATTAGTCTTTGATATTTAAATCGGCAGTTGTATCAGCAATGTAGGCCGTAGCCCACGCCAAGTGGGTCTGAGAATCGAATGTATCTAGGTTCTGCAAAATTCTAGACTGGTGCCAAGTGACGTCACTGTCTGTTTCTACATTCACTTGATTTAACTTTCATTAATTCATTATTCAGCTACAGTTTTACATCAAATTAGCTTTTATGCTCTATTTTCATCTTTCTTTTTCGTAAATTTAATCTTAAAAAAAGGTTCTAATATTTACTTTTATTCTTAAAAAAATTGCAGATTTTTAAGATTTTTTCGATTGTTTTTGTGTTTATTTCTTAACAATATTATAACACGTTTGTGTGGTAGTTGTTAAGTTATGGTTGTTTATTGTCGTTATGTTTTTCCACTTTTAACAATAATTAAATAACAAATAATGTGTTACATATAAGAAAAAGTGAAACGTATACAGTGCCATAAAATACTCTGTACGCTATTAGTTTGTACATAATTTATTTTTAGACGGTGCATATACTCTAAGACTGATGCATATGATTAATCAAACTTGAAGAAGATGTTCTATCGAGTAATAATCTTATTCGACAATATGTTTTTTTTTTTGCTATAACCAACCAGTATTTTTCTAATATCCAAAAATAGGACATATATATATTATATAGTATTTATTTTATCAATGAGAAATAGATAGTAAATATACGTCACAAAATATCATTCACTATTTTTTTCTTCTTACATATGAATAGTCACAAATATTCATTCACTCTTTTCTCTTCCAGATGAACGGGATGCCATACAGAAGAAAACGTTCACGAAGTGGGTCAACAAACACCTTGTTAAGGTAATATTTTAAACATAATTACAATAATTTAAATTGTTTATGAGCTGTCACAATTTAAAACTTTATATTTTTTTGATAAAAGGACTATTGTTTTTTAAAACAATATTTTTTTTGTCTCTCAAATCTTTTAACCTCTGGTCAACTGAAAACAAACTTCTTTTTTCTGTTTGTATCTAAGTGGTATTTTGTCACAAAAGGAAAAATAAAAGAAAAGTAAAGAAACTTGAAACGCCATTATCAATTTTGTTGGTGATCCTATACAAGATAGTAATAATACTGTCAGGGTAAAACAGAGCCTGGGATTATAAGGCATAAAGGTAAGGAGGGAGGGAAGGGGTCAATGAAGTGTGACATTGTGGGACAAGGGGTGGGAGGAATCATAAGTTTCGTGACGTCACTATAAAAAACTTATCTAAACAATACAACATGAAATTTTAACTTATAATAAATAAACATTAAAATATTCATCAGTTAAATATTTAAAAGCTCCGCTCGATTGTTATTTTTACGGGTTCTAAAATTGTGACCAACTGTCACAATGAGGAGAGGGGCGTTAAAAGTTATAGTCATGAAATTCGTGTGACGTAATTAATGGATGGTCACTAATTTCAATCAGCGTGATAGTCATAAAATGGATAGAAGTGAACCAATCAAAAAAATCACCTTGCCCATCAACATTATTGAGATTCTCGCCTATTATCTACCTCGATTGACATTTTCATGTCTGCGTTCTAAAAATAGAATCTGATTATCAAGAAAAGCTGACACAACTGTGTCCACACAGCCTTGTCCGCGACAGTTAGTATCGGGATCGTGTCCAGGAAATAACATTTCCGTAATTAAAATACTGCGTTTTAAAAATAGAATCTGCTTCTCAAAGAAAGCTAACGCATCTGTGTCCACACAGCCTTGTCCGCGACAGGTTGCATCAGGATCGTGTCCAGTAAATAGCATTTTCGTAATTAAAATACTGCGTTTTAAAAATAGAATCTGCTTCTCAATGAAAGCTAACGCATATCTGTGTCCACACAGCCTTGTCCGCGACAGGTTGTATCAGGATCGTGTCCAGTAAATACCATTTTCGTAATTAAAATACTGCGTTTTAAAAACAGAACCTGCTTCTCAAGGAAAGCTTACGCATCTGTGTCCACACAGCCTTGTTCGCGACAGATTTTATCGGAATCGTGTCCAGTAAATCGTCACGTTATGACACTACACGTCAAATAAAACGCGGTCGTGACACTGCACTTGTGCATTGCATACTGATTAGATAAACATGGATAAATTAATACACATCGTTTTTGCCTAGTATTATCCGGCTTAGGATAATAGTAATAGTAAGTATAGGTCCCCTCTATTTCTTCCAGTGAGCGATTTCATTAGATGCTTCAGGGCGAGCCACAAATAATTATCTAATGGAGCATTGCATTCTAATTTTCCTGTAGAGGTAACAGACATATAGACAGAGCTTTCGCATGTAAACATTAGTAAGGATAAACATAGGAAGTACCTATTTTTTAAATATATAATGTTATTGATTCAATATAGTTCAAATTTGGACATTGTTATTTGTAGTTCCAACATTAAATTAAGTTTTTTTTATGTTACCTTCGTAAATATTTGTGTGCTTAGGTATATGGCAAGAAATGGCGAACTGTTATATTATACTAGCAGCGCCCCGCGGTGTTACCCGCGGAAAAGCCTTTGTGATACACCAGGGTGTCAGCTTCCTGCACACCAAATTTTATCAAAATTGGTCCAGCCGCTTGCGCGTGAAGAAGTAACAAAGATACACACACACACACACACACACTCACAAACTTTCGCCTTTATAATATTAGTATAATTGTAAAATCTGTATTATTGTACAGTGGGCTTACACATTAAAAGTATACCACCAATAGAACAATGTAGTGTAGAGGTAGTATACTTTTCTATGGGGCCCACTGTATCTATGATTAACAAATAAATGATTGATTGATTAATTAAACCAAGGAGAGGATGAATGATCCTCCACAAGTTTATATCAACACTTGCACCCTGCACTAACAATTGCAGGATTCACATATAAAGTATACGCTTGGCCGTCCTTTGTTAGCATTCCAAGCAGCGGCCATGATTGTTATCAAATACTACGACGGATATGTGAATAAGCTAACTTAAAACATTGAAATATCACGTAATAAATAGACACGCCGCAGTGTATCCAGCCAAGTTAGTTTAGAGAAACAAGTAATTATTACAAAAACAAAAAACCCGACTGCCTTTTTTATTTTTTTATATTTTAATATACCCAGTGTCACTCGCAAAGAAAATACGAATCTAACGACACTTCTCAAGCTAAAATCCATTGAGCCGTTCAGGCTGCAGAGCGTTCCAAACAGTTATACATACATACATACTCTCGAAAAACATAACCCTTCTTCTGGCGCAGTCGGGTAATGAACAGGCTACGCAGCAGCTGTGTATGAATTTACACGAACTATTTCGAGCTACTTTTGACCCCTTCACTACACGAAATCTATTTAACCTACCCTACATACATATATAAAATTAAGCACATTTATTGAAGCTTGTCTACAATCTATAGCATAGACTACTAGTACGAGTATGCTAAACTGTTCAGGTCTCATCTTAGGATATTGATAAATCAATATCAGGATTCTCAACAGAACTTGGCACGTGTGTGCAGTGAAGTCGCCATACCATAATACAGGCATTTCAAATCCACTCTATATTGAACTTGTGGTATTATTTATCATCATCAACATCATATTAGCCACAGGAAGTTCACTGCTGGACATTTGCCTCCTGCAAGGATTTTCAAAACGACGGATCGGAAGCGGCCTGTATCCTTGCTTAGGTCATCTGTCTGACCATTTAGCAGGTGGGTGTCCCACGCTGCGCTTGCCGGTACGTGGCTGCCATTCGAGAACCTTTCTGCCCCATCGGCATTATGGTGGTATTATTCAATTTCTTCGAAATTAATACCATATAATATTCGTCGTTAACTACGTATAGTTTTTTTATTAACTTGCAATGATAAGAAAGAATAGGTTGGACTTGCCAGAAAAGTGGTTATTCCCCTTGTTTAAAAAATATGGTTGCAATTCCGTCTCGTGGTGGTGGCGTCGCTGGTCGGGTCGTTGGATTCCCTCTAATATGGTTGAGTTTAATGATGGCTGATCCGTGCGTCAACTCGTGAACGGGTGCTGCCGGGAGGGACTGGTCAGCTCGGCTTCGCTTTTTTTGACTACTTCATATTTTTTATTACGCAATTTATGTTTGTTTACTTGTTCGCAAGCATTACATGTTATAATGTGTCAACATTGTATTATATTATAAGTATTTATTAATTAAAAGACAATTATAATAATATGACAAAGCCCTTTTGGCGAGTAGGCGACCAATACTGTGAAAATGAGTTTCTTTCGGCGTTTCTTCTCAGCAGTGGTCGTTACGAAGCGCTGGTATCGGTAGCTTTTCTTTAAAAATAAATTAAATTTTAATATACTTTACACGTAACATAAATTATACTTATTGACGTGTAAAAGTGCCTGTAAAGGTCTAATTACTGAATAAACATTTGAATCTTTGAATCTCTTCGTTTCCAAACTTTTCTATGCATCCTTTTAAAGAATGAAGTCATGGAGTGTGGGGGAAACCCAGAGAGTATTGGTCGGTCGAAGAATAAAATAAAGTTGCTTTTCGTATCTATTCTATAACAATTCTATGCAATATCACATCTTCGGGGCAGAGGGGCAGACAGCAGATTATTCATGTATTATAATAATTTCAGCTTTTGCGGTTGACGGCTCTAAGTACACAGAGACCGGGGCACAGAATAAGTACAAGTACTCACATATAGAAGTCTCACTCAGAAGTGAAATTCAAAAGAATATTTTCTTAATGTTGTCAGCGCTATGGTCGCGTCGGAACTCCTCAACTCTTCGTTAAGATACTATTTATTTACACAATTTCATTCTTATTACTCTGGATAAACGATTCATGTAACTGAATTTTCTCCATCGAAGTGATCGCCGCGCGCACAGTAATAAGTAGGTATATTTCCGATACCTAAACGGGGAGTGACACAGGAATGCCCAGGGCTGCAAGACTTAAAGGCCACTTTTAGCGTGATGTTAAGCGAGAAGTTGAAAATCAAAATAGTAATAAGCTGCTTGCCGTATTCGAATTTCCCTATAAAAATCACAACAAAACTGTTTAGTTAGTTTCTAACTTCTGAACGGCTGAACCGAATTTCACCAAACATGCTAGGAACCACCGCAAGGCAACGCTTTCACCTAAAAATACCGCAAAAAATCGGTCTATCCGTTCGAGAGCTACGATGCCACAGACAGACATTGGCGTCAAACTTATTACACCCCTCATTATTGTCGGGGGTTCAAATCACATAGCATAACAGTTGAAGATGAAAATTATGGAAATACGTTGAGATGAGAGAGAAGGATGCACATACTCGTATATTAGGCATTCTAATTAAATTTGCAGATCAATAATCTGCAATAATCCGCCGAACAAGGAACAAGGATGACTCACAGACTGACAGACACTCCTTTGAGAAAGTACCATCTGCAGGATATATTATCTTGCTGACACATATTTAATGAAAGTAGCTTTATACTTTGTGTGCAAATTAACGAGTTTTGTCTTGTGGCGCCGACATTCATCTTTGGTCTATCGATTAGTAATATTATATTTCGTTTTGATAATCATAATAATAATTTATACGGTACGGTACGGTATTTTTGCAAATATATTGGCGACTTTGCACAGAATTGACACCAAAGGTTTGTTAATAAAAATGTACGTGTAGTGTAAAGTCGAAGTCAAAAGTCAAAAATCATTTATTTATCTTTGGATATTTGTATCACTTGATAATTGTCATTTCTTTTCTTTCGATTTCTTAATAGGTCGTTGTTGACTTCAGATCATTTACTTACAACTAAGTTTACTGCCGCCTCCTAAGCGCAATTAAGAAGCGGTATAAAACTGTACTGCAGCATTTTCTCCAAAAAGTCATCCTTACAATTATACTAATATTAATGTTAAACATTCTTGTCATAATTATTAATTAAGAATGATGGCAACATTGAAATTAATGTCAATTTGTAAATAAAGTATGAACATGTACCGATTGTACTCGAATTATGACATTTGTGAGTGTACACATACAAATCTTTAACAGTTAGGGACCCGCGCCAAACTCAAGTATTTTATATATACGAAATAATAACGATAATATATTATAATTTCACTTCCCATCGTACAAACCTATGTTTTCACTGTTGCGGGTGAGATATAACTAAAAATACTTCATTTATCATTTGATTCTTGAATCACTTTGAAATTTTGGTCTTGATTAAAATTGTTGACATCAAATAATTTAATAACTAGATACTCGCTCATTAGTATATGTCTCAATCATCTATACACAGAACGAAATTACAATTTGATTTTTAAAGTGCTAATTCTTAATTCAGCCAGTCATCAACTATTTTCGTCTTCACTACTGGAGCACGACCCCCTGTAGATCAGAGCCAAACTGGGCCAGAGAAGCCTGAGGATTTGGCCTACACTCTTCCTCATGCTGGCCGACAAGGTCTAATTGATAAGCATTGTTTTGCCTTCTTCAAATTCACGGGTAGACTTGGAGTTAACACGGAAGATGTACACCAGTGCCGATGAGGCACGGCACTGGCAGGGTCGCCATGTAATAGCGCGAGGGGGTGTATTATATCAAACACATTCGGAGATCTGTCTAGATCTAGGATGAGTAATCAAGGTGTTCTACATAGACGGTTACAAGGTTTAAGTGAGATAATAATGAGGGCGTGTGTCGTACTCTTCGCACACACTACAAGTGCTCTATTCTACTCTGCTGGAAACCACACGGTGGATTCATGAAGCCGGTTTTTCTTTTTTTTTTACATGAAATGCTTATAAACGACTGAGATATCAATACTTCCATTATTGAATGGATACTTGGATAGGTTATGTCATTTAGCCAGTATGAAATGCTTTTTTTTTTGCAAACCCTTTTAGAAACTCATGAGGTACCTATTCTATTGTTTCACCTTTATCAGGAGTGTTTGAAACAGTATATGGAATACAAAAACTGATTATTTTCTAAACATTACTATGGAATGTAATGTTTATAATTAGTCGTAACAATAGTTAGAATGTTATCTACCTATGAGTCAGGGTTCATGACGGATCTTAGTCATCGCTGATAAGCTTAGAAGAATTTTTATAAGCTTTTAAGCTGCTAACCTAATGCCAGTAGCATTAGTAGTTAAATCTGTCAATCTTTTGGTCCATTTTTATAATCCGGTAAGAATAAATAATAAAATCCGGCCAAGTGCGTGTCGAGCCCCTGCGCAGTGTAGGGTTCCGTAGTTGAGTTCACGATTTAACGACTCAAAACTGATAAACACGTGTAAAAAAAACCCTAATTTTCTAATGAATTTCTACGTTCCTAAGTTCCTTGTTTACTACGAAACCCTTAAAAGCTTCTATCAGGTAAAAGAATCTTTGAAGATCATAAAGATTTTTAAATAAATTCATTCTGCATAATTAAAAATTTATGAAAGTGTTTTTATTAGTCTATCTTTCACGTTAAAACGAAGCAACGGTTTGACATAATTTTTTGCAGACACAGGCTAATAAACCTACATTTGTATCACATCGTCAACTCCATAGAAACGTAGGAAAGAATTGCAATAGGGATGTGAACAATTTTATTTTGCTCATTGCATTATTAACAAGAATGGTATTTATACGTATTTTTTTTTCTTTTTTCTCTGATTAGCAAATAATGACGAAGATACAGCGCATTTCAATTTCGCGTGACGTCACAATGTACTACGATTTTTAACCAAAGATGACATAAATAAAAATTTTTACTACTTTGTTAAACAAAAATATGGGTCCTTTATTTATAGATAATGTTGTTGACGGACTAAATAATTTTTCAAAACTAAGTCGACTCCACTCTCAAAGTACACAACCGATTTTGATAAAATGACGGACCACCCTTGGGATATTTCCTTTCTAACAAAGAATTATCATAATCATTTCACAAACGACGAAGTTATCCGCGAACACACATAAAAATAAATATATATTTACGGTCGGCTTGATAAACCTTCTTCTTTTTTGAAGTCGGTTTATAAAATAATATATTTTTTACGTTGTCCTATCTATTTTTCAGACATTAATCGCATTTATTTATCAAATATAAACCAAAATGCACTCACATTACACTTACCCTTTATTTTTGTATCCGACGTTAAAAACAAGTAATATAATGAGACAAAGAAATGAAGATTCAACTAAATAAAAAGGAGCGAGTGTCTCGAAGACTCTGTTGGAAAGAAGATTGAAAAAAAATCATGATGGATAAATCTTCACTTTCTTTCGCCTAGCCTATTCGACGAGTCCGTGCCGTCCAAAAAGGAACCTCGTCCCAAAAAAAATTATATTAACATTAATGTATTTTTATTTATTATTTATTATATATCATTTATTAATATAATTTACATAATCATCAGTTAAACTTAAGGGGATAAATGAATTTTTGGGGTTCCAGTGCTACCCCCATTTGAAATAAATAATTTGAAAGGAAACGGAGATCTCTGTTAAAATTTTATCCTCTACCAAGCCCTAGCCATATACTCGTAACCCTTCAAACTACTGTTTACAGTTCAAAGTGAGAACGTGAAGCTTTTCTACGCACATTTCCGAAAAACGACCACTTTTGGGTAAATGATATCTCCGTTTCCATTCAAATGATTTAATTCAAACGGTGCCCCCGTTTGAAATAAATCTGTAGCACTGAACCCCGAAAAATTCATGTATCCCCTTAAGCACCGTACTTCTAATAAATACCTACATGTGGGGCATTGTGGAGGCGCCCTACTTCTATCATAAACATGTCATTCGATCATCACACCCATATAAAGTAACAAGAATTCCGAACGCCATGACGTGAGTCCACGGGGGCGTAAAGATGTATTTACGGTCTTAAACCTAAAGCGGGTACCATAAGACCATCATCCTCGCCCACTGTTGACGGATGCCCACTTTTGGGGTGTTTAAAGATAGTAAAGATGTCATTTTTGTTATATATGAACAGGTTTTTGGGAAATAATATTCGTTTACGGTAGTCTCTTATCATAATGACACCGAAATGATACGAAAAATGATATAACTTAAAACACATGTTTTAAGTTAAATCATTGTTTTAAAGTTTTGGTCAGAGTGATGATATTAAGGTATTAAAAATATATTTTACGTAAGTATAGATTACGTAATCAGATCATATAAAAGACCAAGTTCATGAACACAAGAATAAAATTAAATTACCGGCCAAGTGCGAGTCGGACTCCCTAATGGTTCCGTATCAATATCTATAAAAAATCACGTTTGTTGTATGGGAGCCCCACTTAAATATTTATTTTATTTTGTTTTTATATTTTTGCTATAGCGGCAACAGAAATACATCATCTGAGAAAATTTCAACTGTCTAGCTATCACGGTTCATGAGTTACAGCCTGGTGTCAGACAAACAGACAGACGGACAGCGGAGTCTTAGTAATAAGGTCCCGTTTTTACCCTTTGGATACGAAACCCTAAAAATCTAAGTAATTCCCGACACAACTGCAGTTAAGAAGCTTTTCGTCGTCAGCTTTCAAACAAAATACCGGCCAAGGGCGTGTCGGGCGGGCCACACGCAGTGTAGGGTTCCGTAGTTGTGAGTATTCCGACTTTGATGTGAGTTCACGTTTAGAAACGAATTTTATTGAATTTGTATGTAATTTTATTTTTGTTTCGCGAGCATATTTTATTTGGTTGACTATTTCTCTTTGATTTGTAAACCCTATTTAGCTCTGATAGTCTTCCTTTTCATAATCCGTTATATATACTATTGCCGTGAATTTTTTCACGTGACCATATACAAGAAACTGGACTCCAACAAAAATTTGTAAAACCAAATATTTCACTAACGGATCCCTAAATTGAAAAATAGTGTTCACAAATTCACAATATTTTTGAAAGATCTATTCAACAAAAATTTTATTTTGTAGAATTTTATAACTGCCGGCGTGACAGCTTTCTACTTGATTGTTCTGATTTTCTAGTACTAATGGTCTCTGAGTGAAACCCCAGACAAAGTAACTGACAGACAAACAGAAAAACAAACATGACGAAACTATAAGGGTTCCTTAATACGAATCCTTAAAAAACGCATCATTAGTTTATTAAGGTGATACGATGCCATAGACAGATACACAAACACACAGACACGTAAAACATATAACACCTCTCTTTTTGCTACGGGGGTTAAAAATGGGTTTTTGACTTGACCTCACCACGTTTATCCGTATTATCGTTGTCCGATAAACTTTTAAACAGAACACGTCATAATTCCCTTGAAACTCCCCTGTCAAGTAAATATACAACTTACGTTCCCAGAATCATATCTCAGCCAGATTGCAACATTCATTTGTCCATCAATCGCATGAGTCAAGCATCTTTGGAGAACATTTGTCTTCAATTAAGTTCAGTAAGCAAATATGGGCGGGCGTAAGGAGATTTCTTTTATGTTTTATGTTTCTTTAAACAAGGCGCCATTACTGTACTTTAAAATTTTTTCCTAACTAAAAACCGACTTTGGGGAAACAACACGATCGATTTTGATAAAATTTCTATAGGACCACATGACAAGAGTATTCCCTTCTAAAAAGAAAACAAATCTGTCCAGGCGTTTTCGAATAATTCGATAAAAAATTGCGACGAATTGATAACCTCTTCCTTTTTGGAAGTCGGTTAAAAACCGTAGCTATGTGTTAGGGGTGACGACAGGGTTAGAAAAGTATAATTGTAATTAGTCCGTCTTTTAGATTATCCAAAAAGAATGGAACCATATTTTTCAGTTCGCCAAAAAAGTAAAAATTCTCAAAGATGCCACGCATTAAAGTTCCGGAGTGGGGGCTTGCGACGTCACCTTTATGTTAAAATCGTACGTAGCCGTGACGTCATGCGAAATTTCAATGCGCTGTATCTCCGACATTTTTTGTTTCTCAGAGAAAAGAAAAAATACGTGTACAATATTTTTTAATAATCTAACTGATGGGCTAAAAATATTTTGCCGTGCGTCGTGCCTTTTGTTTTTTTTTTCATGTGTAAAATTTTGTATTCACATTACGTAAGTCTTTAGAGTTTAAAAAGAAAAGTAAACACTTTTATCAGAAACTTTAAAAACTAGACGGACTTCCAATGATACTTTCTCCGGTTATTTATCAAATAATTTAAAGAGCTATTTTATGATGACTTAATTCTTGACTTGATCAATTTATTTAAAATTTTGGCGCCGCTTATGCAGGGTAGTCGCCTTATCGCCTACCATCACGCTAAACATGGCTTTAGAATCTGTGAAAATTTCTACTGTCTATCACGGTTCATGACATACAGCCCGATGATAGACGGATGGACGGACGGACGGACAGCGGAGTCTTAGTAATAGGGTCCAGTTTTTACCTTTTGGGTACGGAACCTTAAAAAAGTATGTTATGTCATGTAAATTCTTTATTGTACAAAAAGGACACAACACAAATACAAAAGAAAACAATACAAAGGCGGACTTATCCCTTTAAGGGATCTCTACCAGTCAACCAAACCAGTCAAAGTATTGTTGGTCTTACTCATGTCTGCAACTGACCAAAGCTTCCATACAAATACAAGTTGCCTGACTCACAGATTACGAATCCTTTCATCCACCATTTGCGCTCAATCAAACCCTTCGGCTCAACATTTGCAAGGCAAATATTTGTCTGTGGTATGTGTGAGTCAGTTTTGTTTAATTACTGAGAGCCTTTGTTTCAACCTCTTTGTTAGTGCATCAGGAAGAAATTGGTTTTAAAATAGACTACTCAAACCATATATTCTCAAGCATGTGTATGTATATTAATTAATTTAGCGGAAAAAGTAGTAAAATTAAAAATTAAAAAAAGGAACAGACTTTTTCGTAGCTCCCATACAAATAAAGTTATTTTTTTTTCTCGACTAACATATCATGTAGGGTATCGTTGAATAGGTCTTTCTCAAATATTATGAGCTCGTAAACACCGTATTTCGATTTAGGGATCCGTTTCTGAAATAATTGGTTTTGAAGTGAACATTTTTGTTAGAGTCGAGTGTCCTCCCTCCCCTGTATCTGCTAAACGGTTATATATGGACACGTGGAAAAATTTAAAGCTTTAGTATATATGTATAACGAAATTTAAAGAAAAACTATCACATCTAAGTAGGGCTTACAAATTAAAAAATAATAGGCAATCAATCGACTTAAAAAATGTACTCGAAATTCAATAGAAAATTAATTTTTAGACGTTTTTAGTGGCATGAACTCAAAGTTGGCATTTGTAAATACGGAACCCTACACTGTGCGTCGCCCGACACGCACTTGGCCAATTATTACCCTTTGGGAACGAAACCCTAAAATGTTAAAAATTTAAAATATATGTAATGTATTTGTTAGGTTTTTGTAAATATTAGCAGTTAGGCTATGGAATCAGCTACCACTGAAAATTCGTGAATCAAATACCATAACCACGTTTAAGAAACGAGTAAAAGATTACTATCTGTCTTTATCATCCTGATCATCATATTTAGAAATGCCTTATGTATTTATTGATTGTATGTATATATCAGTATATATTTATGTATTTATGTAAGTTTATTTTACGTCCGTCTATGTAGGTATGTTTATTAATTTATTTATGTTTCTTGTAGGTATAAGTATTTATTTATTTTTGTATTGTACACGCCAATTCCCTCTTCCCATTTCCTCTCGCGGGTCTGCTGGAAGAAATTTCTTTAGAAATAAGTAGCACCTATGTACCATGTTAACTTTTATAAGGTTTTATTTGTAAATTTTCAAGTGTACATGAACCAATAAAATGAAATAAAAATAGGGTTAGTGTATTCAATGCGTTAGGTAATATTTGTTTATTAAGGTTCATATTCAATTTACTAATGAATGGTATACCAACCTACGTTAGACTTGTAAAGAGATGTGACTAGTGAACGATTGGTCATGTATGACCTCATAATATGAGGTCGTGTCCCGTCCGCACCAAGTTAGGTCTTTCCAAAAGTGTTAAAAGTCGCAATGTTTCGCAACTAACCGAACATGGCTTACCCACGTAACATCCGGTTTTCTGCGTCATGAAATCTAAATCTTTGTACCTACGGACGGAACGGTTGGTCATTTATGACGTCATACGTGAGTGAACATTGACTCATCGAAAATACCTTAGGTCGATAGTTCGATGTTTTGTAAACTTTTTCTCGGGGTTTTGAGACGAGTATCTTTGTGTGACGATTTTAATACAGACAGTTACCTAACGGTCTTTCTTATTGATTTATCCTAGAAAATAAATTGTGACAGCTCAATCACTACAATATAAATGCAATTTTATTTATTTCTGTATACTGTTTTTCCATCGCTTTTCATTGGGAACGCAGCACTGGAAGTATCTGAAGGTTTGTATCATACACATTGACTATTCGCGTTTTTTTAAAGAATATCTTTGATTATTACCGATAATCATATGTAATAAATCTTTAGTAATTGTCTCTTTTTGTGGTCAAAATCAAGAAAACATCACTAAATGATTCGTGACTTTGGGGCTGGGGTAATGTGTTTTGGCAATTTTTTTTCATATTTACATTAAAAAAAAAAACAAGTAATCTGAACGTGCCCTTTTAAATTGCCGGTCAGTCTGTCTGTATATTACACTAAACAGAAAATATTTTAGCACAAGACAGTTAAAGAGAAAACTTAATTCGAAAATTATATGTAAGCTAAGCTAGTAAAACAACTAGTATGGCTTAAAAGGCTACATACTCGTATGCACGATAGCTAGTCATTTGGTTTCACCCGTTACCTATAAACCCACAAATGTTTAATCAATCAAGCATCAGGCATACGCAAAATGACCCAAGAAGTAACAACTTCATTAGGTATCATTCTTAGAGAAATTGCATACCTATTTATTGTACAAGATTTTCTATCAATTGAATTCAAATTAGTTACAGATCTCATAATTATTATTAAATAAGGTTTAGCTATCTATTTATTATATCTACTGTTTTTAGGTTGTTTATTTATAGTATCTGTAACACATAATATTCGCGTTAGTTGCAAGGGATATCGGAGATCTGAAGGTTGTTAAAGACTTTTTCTTGGTTTATTTCGGGTTAAATATTAAATTAATTATGGGGCTCTAATTATTTTCTAAAAATTTTACGCTCTATGTTTATTCGTGTCCCATATGAAAATGCGAATAACATATCATCGAATTCAAAATGATCGCTGAAAAAATTCCTTAAAACCGGATATCTATTACTTCGTATGCTGAAACTACTCGAATCTCACCAGGTGTTAACATATTTTCTCCCAACGCTGCTCGGACAGACGTACACACGACTACATGTGTGCGAAACAGTGAACAACCAACCGTGTTGTCCTCCGCAACAAGTAAGTCGTAGTAGTTGTTGTTTGTTGTTCAACGTTGTTTGGTTTCGCTTTTGATTATTTTTCGCAATATAGGTGTTAACGCTTCAGAATAAAAATACCATTGGCAATGTTGATATGAGTGTGTTTAAATTAAAAGTTTTTTTTTAAAGGATGGACAAAGTTAATAAATTTCACAAAATGGTCTAAAAGATGTCATGCCTTCTTCGAATCGGATTTGTATTCAGTTAGATGCTACTCGTAATGTTGGAATGCACGTATTTAAATTATTGGATCTATCTATGCTAACTTAGGATAAACCATAACGAAGAAGCTTGATATTGAGAAGCTAAAAAAATAATGCAATTAAATCCTACAATACATATTGTCATCCCTGCGTTTGCTAGAAAGTTGTTATTTTAATTTCGGACACTGACTGAATTCGTTCTTCAGATAAATGTGTCAGAATCTAATTAAATAAATCAATTACAAGTTTTTGGTTTATTGATTTTCCGTTTTTATTTCTTAATTTTAATTTCAATGTCAGTTGCAGCTTATTAACTGTTTTTTGCAATTAATTACTTGCGGAAGCAATTTCGAAAGGATGGTGTTCGTGTCTTGTTGATTCTTTTGTTTTCCTCATTCGATTATTTCGATTCGATTCGCTTTAACGTATGGCTTCGTCTTACTCATTGATGAAAAAATGATTGTCATTGTTTTTTTTTTTCTCTAATTTATTTGACTGACTGACTGATGACTTTTTATTTTGGATCGCTTTTACGTTTTAGAATATTAATGGACATTTATCACTATTAGAAAATTGACATCAAATGTGCATCTAATAGGAACTATCTATCTTGATGAGAAGGTTATATCAGTAATCAAAACTATTGAATATTTAATTATGACTATAATCTTTTTCTGGTCGTGTCAAATTCGTTCCAGTGTAGTTTCAATTTCAAATAATGTTTGACCAGTATGTGCCAAAGATGACTAGAATAATAATTTTGAAGAAGTCTACAAACTCATGCCATATGTAGTTATTAGTTGTAAATTGCAGCTTATTGAGATCCGTTTCATACTTGAAGGTTCGTACATATTTGAAATATAAAATAATTAAATAAGCAAAGAACTTTTTACGGCACTATCTATATTCAGCACGATAATTTGAACGGGTGCAACAAAATGGCCTCAAATCTTTGGCTCAAAACCTACTGTTTATTTTTCTATATGAAAAATCAAAGTAAATTTTTTCATATTTTTTTTGTTTAGCAAATAACGGCCCGTAGTTTACTGATATGGTATTGATTGATCTTCTTTCTCGTGCTAATATAATGTTTTTGTTTAGGTGAACCGCCTCGTGAATGACCTGTTCGAAGACCTGCGTGATGGCCTCAATCTCATCTCGCTGCTGGAGGTGCTTTCTGGCGAACACCTTGTAAGTATCTTATTTTATGTACACACCTCTCAACAACATGCGATCTTTTCGTATTATTTTAGACTAAATGGATGTTAAATCGTTATCAAACCAGCCACGGGAAGTCTACTGCTGCATATGCCCAGCAAGAAAGCCTCCCCCAAGGGTTTCTAAAATTAAATCGTTCCTCATAGTTAGATCGTTTTCTCAAAACTAAATTTCTGCGAATATCATTTGGGTGTGTGTCAAGTCCAAAAAAATTATAGTACAAGATCTTGCTAAAGAGGAAAAAGAAAAATGTTTCCTTTTCGAGTAAAGGACTTTTCGGGAAAGAGAAAAGAACAACGTAACATATAAAAGTTAGGTTGTTCTCTTTTCCGAAAAGTCCTTTACTCGAAATTCATCATCATAATTTAAGAGCGGTGCTCTTCTTGGTGGAGTTTCTTCCATTGTGTTCTGTTTTCCGCCAACCTCTTGACATCTTGATAAGACACTGCAGTCACTTGAAATACGTGATCATAAAACAAAAGTTTCCTTAGTGTGAACTAAAACAAATACTCTATAGCCACTGCGCAGCATTCCATCAGTTCACGGCCAATCATAATTTTAATCATCGAAAACAAAATATTATTCGATCATTCATCTAAATTGACGATTCCTGCTGAGCGATACGAGTTTTGAGGTATTTTATTTAACATTTTAATTATTTTTGTAATAAGGAAACAAGAAAATAATTGCTATTGAAAAATATTTAAATAAAATTATTGACAGGAAATAATTATTTTAAACTGTAAGAGCAGACTACAGATATCAATACTTAATATCTATGAAACATTTTTTTGGTCAGTTTAAAGAAATGCATTAGCCTAGCAGTAAATAATACATTTGTACATTGACAGGCTTAATAAAAAAGATTTAATTTGATCGATGTGAAAACTTTATAGTACTGGATTTATTTATGTACAAAATAAATGAAATGCATCGATGTGGAAACTTTATAGTACTGGACTTATTTTTGTACAAAATAAATGAAATGCTAAACCTATTTAACAAATACCTGTGACGTATCGTGTGTGTCTACGTAATAAATGATGCTAGTAATTCCATTTAAAAGTTTTGTATTAATAAGTAGATAGAGGCAAATTGAAAGGCGTCTAGCAAAATAAAGCCATTAAAAAGTTAATTTAAAATAATTATAGTGAAGGATACGTTAATGTCAGTCAGGAAGGCTTTAACGATGATATAGCGTGATGAACTTATTAATACCAAGTTGGAAAAGTGGAAAGCGAAAACTGGTTTTAAACTGAAAAGGTGAAACAAGGGAAAATAACACCTCAATTGAACATACTTGATGAAAACAATCGCTAACAAAGACTGTTGAGAAGTTAGTCATAAAATAACCGGCCAAGTGCGAGTTGGACTCGCACGCGAAGGGTTCCGTTCCATTATCTATAAAAAATCACGTTTCTTGTAAGGGACACCCATTAAATATTTATTTTATTCTGTGTTTAGTACTTGTTGTTATAGCGGCAACAGAAATACATCATCTGTAAAACTTTCAACTGTCTAGCTATCATGGTCCATGAGATACAGCCTGATGACAGACAGACGAACAGCGGAGTCTTGGTAATCTTGGTTTCACCCTTTGGGTATGGAACCCTAAAAAGAACCTAGACCAAGTTACAAATCATATACAAGTAGGTGCCGCAACAGACGGGGCGCAAGTTGCGTCGCGTAACAGCTGGAGATGGGCAATGGATAGTACTCAATCTACCCATTTGAGTATTTACACACTAGATTTAATAAATAGAGTAAATAGAGCGTACTCATATATTGATATCGCATTTGATGTCTATTAACTTATTTTAACGTAAAATTACGTCTATGCACACCTCCCATTAAAAAATTATAATTAGTCAAAGAAGCCTACTTTCATTGTATGATTAGTATGGTATTTTCATATAATATAGCGTCGCATATAACGTTTACCTACATTTTAAGCATATTATGGCGTATGCACACACTTTCTGACAAGAATTGCAAATGAATACTAGATTTAATTTTCAAAATTGTCATGAAAACATGAAATAATGAATATGAACATAAATATGAGTCGCAACTCATTTAGCAATTTACTCACCAAATGGATTTATAAGGATATTTATCGGGTATTTACTCAATCTACTGAGTAAATACTCAAATGGGTTAATTGAGTATTTATGCATCGCCCATCACTAGCTGTGTTATACGCGGCGCAACTTGCGCCGCGTCTGTTACGGCCCTAGATTTTAACTATACAGAGGTGTTACCATATTTTAAAAAAATCAAATATTGAAGAACGTCTAGAATTCTAAGCGATGTTCGTTATACAACTGGTTTTCAGACATTTTACATCCAAAGTTCCAAAAAAAAAAATGTTTAGTAAATTTTGAGGTGCGTTTAATTAGCTGTGACCTAATAACTCTCTTTATTTACTTTCCAAGACCTTAAAATGAAATCCATCAACCCAAAACATGTTCGAACCCCATTACCGCTATCTGCGGATCGGCAGGTGTGTCGGCCCGCCCTGACTGACATTTAGGTCAGTGGGGTTAGGTCTTCAAGACTCGCAAATTACAGCGGAATGATAGCATCTTTGCATGATAAATGTAGAACATTGTAAGGAAATCTTGCAGCAGAAATATAACTAAACTATTTGTGATGTGAACTTCAGTTTAACATATAACTAGCTGTGTGCGTACATCTGAACATAACATATTAAACCGGACTTACTTGTAGAACTTTGAATAAATATATTTTTTACTAACTTTCGGCATTTTCCCTACCACCGCAACCTTGCACCCCAACAACAACTGTGAAGTAACATATGTAACTTGTCTCTCAATCTCTCAATCGCCTGGGTATCAGTCTTCGCTACTTCTTAATTAGTCGACCTCCGTGGCATAATGGTCAACACGCTAGTCCGCCAATCCGGAGGTTCTGGATTCGATCCCCAGCCATGGCAAGTTGGAAAAAGGCCTTTTTCAAATTGTCCTGGGTCTTGGATGTTTATCTATATATGTATTTATCATAAAATATAGTATCATTGGGTTAGTATCCCATAACTCATGCAAGTTTTAAGGCTAGCTCAATCTGTGTGGTTTTTATCCCTAAATATTTATTTATTTATTAGGGTACTTAGGCCGCCTCTTGTACCTCGTTATATGATGTCTTTATTATAAAATTATTCTGCAATTGTTAATATCTTTTGGTGCCAAAAAGTCGTTTTGTATTGTATTGTACTTTCTAGAAAAAAACATGGGAGCGCTTTAAATTTTGTACATTCTGAATTTGTATCATTAATTACACATAAACACTTTTTCCAAATCATTTTGCTGGAAGTTGAAAACGCGGCATTACTCTTGAAGTCAAACTTGTCAGCGGGGCCGGTGTTACCATTTTTCTCACATTTTCGGTTGCCAGCATTCATAAAATTATGGTAGATTTTGGAAATGCTAACACATATATTTTGAGCAAAATTGACATTCAATCATCAACATTCGGATGTTTGGTTGGTGCAATACCAGTGTTTGCATTAACTCTCCCGATAAGAAATAAAGAATAATAAAATAAGATATAAGATTTTTTGCCAGGCAAATTTAAAAACCCCCGAGGACACCGTCTAGTGATGAGAGGTGGAACTACATATGCCATCCGATGTTAAGTGGAATTGATATCCGTAGCGCCATTTATTATTTGCCAGGTAAATATCAACCCTGACTTTCAAGGGTTAACCCCCAATAATTTTAAAACGGCTGAGAGACACACAAACATTAGCGTCAAATTTAAAACTCACTTCTTTTTGTCGAGGGGTTATTTAAGTGGCCGTTACAAATAGACAATGTACAAATAGAGAAAAAAGATCATACAAATTACTGCCCAACAATGATTTCCATGATGCCTTCTAGAGATAGACCCATTCACGTTTTTAAAGTATCTCTAGTTAAATTAACGGAACAGTAATTAATCACTTAATCAGCTTTTATTAGTGACCCGGCCATCCTAATGTTTCACGGTAGCTATTATTTACCATAAGTTTCGTTACACTATCGTGATAAGAGGCTCTTTAACGTCATTTTGCAGCGTCAGGGTTGGGTAATTTATTACCATTTAAATTTACCATACCACCTGCAACCTGGATGCCATATGTGACGACGCAGTCAGAGTAGCTCAATTTTGGTCTGATAGAATATAAAACATAAACCATCAACACACAAACATAGGTGCTAAGGGGTGCTCAGTTCTGAAAACCCTGAAAATGATATTTTGTTCTGACGATGACTTACGGCCATGGATAGGATGGAAGGGACACCATATATGTACTGCAGTCGGTGAAGAGCTTTATAAGTCTGAACACCGAATTTAAATATCGAAAGTATTCGGAAGTGTTAAATATTCTGCACCCTACAGGTGGGACTGTATCTATTATTGTAGGACTCTGCCTAAGCGACACCGGGCGTGGTCCACACTTGGATGGGTGACCACAAGTGGCATAAAAATTTCTTCAGAAGGCACGTATAAGCCGTTTTGGTCTCGGCTGTCATTATTGTATGACAATTGTTAAGCTATGTTAGATGCCTTTAGGTAGCTTGAAAATCTGACACCATTGTTATCCACTTACACCCACGAAAAACAAATAGTTCATTGAATTTAAATACTAATCCTCCATACCTGTCTATCCACAGCCGCGCGAGCGAGGCCGCATGCGGTTCCACATGCTGCAGAACGTCCAGATGGCTCTCGACTTCCTCCGCTACAAGAAAATCAAGCTGGTTAACATCCGGGCCGAAGACATCGTCGACGGCAACCCCAAGCTGACGCTCGGCCTCATTTGGACCATCATTCTGCACTTCCAAGTAAGTGGCATGTTTTGTTTGAATGCGACGGCGTAATGTTTCTTAATCTTCATTTTATCGAACTGTGTTCTGTGTTTTTTATTAGACTTCTACTATCACAAAAACAGTTTTATGATCACGAGATACCTTTAGTATAAGCAACAAAAGGGCGGAACTATTAAATCAAAATTCAGTCATATAAAACAAATTTTCGTGTGATTGAATTTTCGACCAAACGCTGTTCTGTTTTTCGTACGTATATCGTGAAGCATAATATCTTTTCATGGACCAATGACTTAGTTGTCTGTCATGAAATTTTAAATATATAAAAAAAAAAGGTATAATTGCGTTACACGTCCAAAAAAAAACAAATTCCTAGAATTTTAAAATACACGTAACGCCAAATACAGTATAATTGAATTTTTTTTTTTTTTTTTTTTACAATTTATTGATTTAGGCATTTGTCCTCAATCTCACCTGATGGAAAGCGACGATGAAGACTAGGATGAAGCATGCCTATCCAAAAGATACCCATTCAAAAACGCAGGCAGTTCATTCCACACCTTAGCTACTCGAACCAAAAAGGAATTGTCAAAGCGTTTAGTTCGAGACTTAGGTATTTCAACGACAAAGGGGTGAAACCCCTGTCCGCGCCTCGTAGTCCGATAGAGAAATGGTGAGGGTTTCACGAGATCAAAAAGAGCCTTCGAACACTCTCCAAAATGTATCCTATAGAAAACCGATAAGCAGGCTACTTTGCGACGATGCTCTAGGGACTGCAATTTTCTATTCGAAAGCTCATCGCTGTTTATAAGCCTGCGGGCTCTTCGGTCAACAGAGTCTAGTGCCTCAAGTTGGTATTTAGCGGAGCCATTCCACAAGTGACTGCAGTACTCCATGCAGGAGCGAACCTGGGCTGTATAAAGATTAAGTAGCCGTTCAGGGCTGAAGTACCGCCGGACCCTAGAAATGACGCCCAACTTCCTGGAAGCAGTCAGTGCCATCGACTCTATCTGTTGGCCGAAGTTGAGTTTGGCCGTAATGCTGATGCCTAAAAGCCCAAGATGGTCAACTATCGGCAAGGAAACACCTTGGAAAGTGGGTGTAAGTTGGAAGTTACTCTTTTTTGCAGAAAAGAGACACGCCTGGGTTTTGGACGGGTTGAACTTCACAAGATTGGCGTCACCCCAATCCGACACCCCCTGTAATTTCAAGTTAACTCGTTCAATCATAGACTCTCTCAGTGACTGGATTTCTTGTGGACTTGTACGGGCATTGGACATATAACTCTCTACAACGGTGCTGTCATCGGCGTAGCCAATAATGCCTGATGTCAGAAGGTCATTAATGTGCAGTAGGAACAAGGTGGCAGAGAGAACAGATCCCTGAGGTACCCCGGCATTAATAGCCATTAGGTCAGAAGAGCAGCCTTCTACAACCACTCGAATCGACCGTTCCCTCAGGAAATCGGATATCCAGCTACATAGGTTTGCTGATATACCATACGCTAGAAGCTTACTTAAGAGAGCTTCGTGCCAGACCCGGTCAAAAGCCTTGGACATATCGAGTGAAACGGCAATTGCCTCACCGTGACCCTCTAAGGCTTCGCTCCATAGATGCGTGACATATATCAATAAGTCACCGGTTGAGCGACCCTTCCGAAACCCATATTGACTGTCACTAAGGAGCTCGTTGGTTTCCAGATATGCCAGGAGACGATTGTTCAATACACGTTCCATAATCTTGCATAATATTGACGTGATTGCTATAGGTCGATAATTGGCCGGGTCGGAGCGGCTTCCCTTTTTAGGAACAGGTTGTACGTTGGCAAGCTTCCAGGAACTCGGGACCATGCCAGTCTCCAGAGAAAGTCGGTAGAGGCGTGTCAGAATAGGGGACAACTCGGGTGCGCAGCGCTTTAAAACCACTGCTGGAATACCATCAGGTCCACTAGCCTTGTTCACGTCCAGACTTAGCATGCATTTAAGAACCTCTTTTTGGTGGATTTGTACGTCTTGCATCTTGGGGCCGAACGGAGGTAACTGAGGTGGACTTTTACCTTTACTATCTAGACGCGAACAATCTGCAAAAAGATTAGCAAACAAGTCTGCTTTCTCTTTTGCGCTATGAGCCAGAGAACCGTCAGGCTTTTGCAGAGGTGGCAGTATTGGGCGGCAGAAGTTCATCTCAACCGACTTAGCAAGAGACCAGAATGCTTTACTTCCTGAGGGACAAGAAGCAATCTTGTCTCCAATACGACCAACGTGATCGAAAACTTAAAAATTAAACAAATGTTACCGTTTTAAAGAAATTACTTGTTTTGTATATGACGTGTAACTTAAAAGTAGTAATATATTCATAAAGCTGGAACAATAAACTCATTTAGTGTATAATAAAATAACACAGTTGAATGCATTACATAGTCACTGCCATTAGGTATTTTCGTACCAACATCATTTGGATAATCACTGTAATATGTTTTCTTGAAACATGGTAGGCTATATTGAGATGCAACAGTGCTGCCATTTATCTTTATAAAATGTGTAATTATCCTTGCTTATTTTTAAATTAGAAGTGTTTTCAAAATGACAACATACAAACATATTGCAAACAACAAATATGTCATTAGTACTACCATATTCCAATGAATAAATAAACATTCTATAAAAATATTGCATAAATCCATCTACTAATTCTTTCAGATCGATTGCAAAAAAAAGTACAGAAAAAAAAATAACATGACAGGATCACCCGATTGATATTTATTTGCCCACTATGGTGGGCGTCTTTAGGTGCCGTCCGCCACCCCATCGCCTATGAAAACCAGTGGACTAGTATAGATTGGTCGCCAGAAGCTCCCTTGAAGCAATTTAAGAACCTACACCAACCATTGATTGAAACTAGTTAGGTTTAAAAATAAAGAAACGAAGAAATAAAGATAGGCTTTAGAGGACTTGCATCCAGACCCGTAAAATAATTATTAAAAAGAAACTAGTAGATATTTCTAGTAGGCTCTAGATAGCCACTATGACAAAGTTATTTCTCCTCAAACCGAACTAATGATGCAAACATCGAAATACTCCACCGTATATAATACTATATAATTGGATTGACTTAAAAAAAAGTTAAGCCTTCACGGCCTTGCCGATCAGTACGCTTTTATCTATTTTATTAACGGATAGAACACTGTTTTTATTTATATCGATTCTTCATCGCAATGCCTGTTTAAGGCTCCTTTCATTCATATTAACAAACATCCTTCAAACAAATTCGTTATGCGGCTGTATAGATTGGTGAAAATCAATGAGTTCTCTCTGAGCAGCACTATTTGGATTGCTGTAGCGCACAGATTCAAAGAACTGTTTGTTCTCGTTATGATATTTTTTCATGTTTTGTAATTTTGTTTTTCTCACCAGGTTACTAGTAATAGTAGTGGAATATTAGGTTAACTAGTATTTTGAATAAATTCAGCGTAAAACAATATATGGACATGGAATGGCGAAGAAAAAGCAATGATAATTTTCACAATGTTCCAAAAACCAACTTTTTCTTGATAAGTTGTAGCCAGCATTTCGTGAAAATCCCCAAGATGCACAGTATCCCCGTTCATACAGACGTTCTTACTTTCGTTTCTCCGTAAGACCAGTCGTCACTATAATAAATTACTTCAAGCTGATCCTATTTAATATCAAATCAGCCACAGAATTGCATGTTTGCATTACAATTTAAGGTCAACCGCAGATTACGGTTGCACAATAGTTTCACCGAAAATGATTTACTGTCTAGTATATAAATCGAGAGATTGAAAAGTCACGAATCTGAATTAAGGATTGGATGATATAATCATTTAAACATAATTCATAGAGATATACATATAGGGAATGACAGAGAGGCGAACGAAATAATTATTCAACAGGGAAGAATTAACAAATTAGAAAAAAATATAGATATAAACATTTATTTTTACTTTAAGAACTTAAATAACATAAATAAACTATGACTAAACTAAATATAACTAATAAAAAACTAAACTAGATTTAAGTACTATAAATAACATCAAATGATATAAAAAATATATCATTAGCTTATATTTTTCGTATGTATTTTCATGCTGGGCAAATGCCATTGCCCAATGGGACACTGCAGGCATATAAAAACAAGACAAGACAGAACAAGCTATCATTTGACAGACATATATTCAGAAGTGGCGCTCTAATTTGATTTTGTCGTTCGTATGTATCATCGTATAATTTAATAATTATGCTAACCATAGACTAGATAGCCCTTCAATTAGTTTATGAATAACCAGCAGACTGATATAAACTGATAATAAATAAATTTATTGATGGATCGTGACCCTGCCCTAAAGGTGCCACAGTCGCCACATCTTTGAGTAGAATAGGGTAAAAACGTGATTCTGTCACCAGTAAACAAATTAGCAATACCTAAGGTCCTATTAGCCGTGACACACATATCTCGTATTCAGATCGGCACACGTTACGATAGTTGATATCATCTGAAGAAACACCGTATATGGCTTTGTTGCGGGTTATATAGCAGTTTCCTTGTAAGCCTATCTAAGATTGTCATCTTTATAGGTTTTCATTTGAAAATTTACTCAATTTTATTAACATATTCCGCGTGAATGTTATTAATGTTTTTGTTTGTTAATTCAATTAATATTTCAATGCTTTTTTAAGCAAATGTTCTGATTAAATGTAAAATCTATTTCGCCCAGTATTCAAGATTTCAGTTTTTATATAATAAATCCATTTAAAGATCATCTTTGCGGTCTTTGAGGTCATCTTGGCGGGGTTTAAATTTGAAATTTACTAAATTTTATTTAAACATTTCCTTTCCGCGTGATGGTTTTAGTAAGTAATTGATTTTATTTGCAATTCGAGATTGGCAAAAGCAAAGCGTCTCAGTTTCGAGATTGGCCAATAATGCTCATGTCCGGCTATACTCGCCTACAGGTGGAATTTCTCAACCGATTTTTGTGAAATTTTGTAAGGTTCAAGAATTATATAGATTTTTTCCGATTCAGTTTTTCGAATATTTTCAAAATCTTTATAAATATCGTATTACAGCCATTTTGATTTTTTTAAATGTTATTAACCTTTTTAGTTACCCTCATTAAGACACAACTTTCTTGTTCGAACAATTTTATCCGATAAACTTCAACGGGTCTGGGTGACTCGCGAGGTCTACAGCTTGAGCCACTAGTTTCGTAAATGTCTAATTAAAACTAATTGACCTTTATACAATAATGCTGTTTATTTATTAGCTCATAAATATAACAATCTTTGTTGTAATCGTTATGAGGTTTGATGTTGAAAATTACAAAATTTAATTTAAAACATTACTCAATATTTGTTTCTTAGCTATATTGTGTCCCTCTGCTTGGCAAAAGGCTCTTTGTCTTTCACATTTCACTATCCTCGGTCGTATCCGATCGGTCGTTTTGGAAATCCTTGGGGGAGGCCTATGTCCAGCAGTTGACTTCCTGTGGCTGTTATGATGACGATTATGATGATTTCTCTATCCTGGGTCTTTTCTCTCCAGTCCCTGTTGTAACTTTTAAAGTCGTTTGACCATCTTGTTCTAGGCCTTTCTCTCTTCATATAGCCAGTATTAACAATTAATAAACAAAATAAGGCAATTCTAATACACATATTAATCACTAATGTCAAATCGTGAAATCAGCTTTTCGTTGTAAAAATACTGAAAATTAGGTACATTCCTGATCATCCTAGCTTTTTATGGTAAGTCCTTTATCTTCACCGTGTTAAATTCTTCAGGATAACATAGTTGAATTGGTGTTCCTTTATTTATTTATTTATTTATGAAATCTTTATTGATTCAAAGAATACAATTACAATTGACGGACTTAAAGCAAAAAGCTTTCTCTCCCAGTCAACCGCAAGGATAAACAGAGATTTTGTTAGGTCATAACAAAAATAATTCGAAGTCATTCGACGTCAAATCGAGTGCACTCGATTACAATCAAGTCACGAGTTGACATGCGTCAAATGACGTAACCCCAAAATGTCGCTTGACATCAAAAGCTTTCGCTTTCGCATTGCGTCATCCTGATCCTGATAGTCTGTCTCTCTCTGTTTGAAAGGATTCGACTTGCAATGAAAAGGACAGTTAAATTTCCGTCCATTTTTGGCGGTACTGTAAAAGTTGATTGATTGGTTTCGATTTGGGGTAACTTTCAACTTTTTTATTGATTTGTTAAAAATAGTTTCTTTAAAACGTAGTATTGCACGTTTTGTTCTTTCTAGTCTTTGACAAATTTTAGACAGCAATGCAAAAATATATCATGTTTAACGGCAACACTTTTTTTCGCAATATCTTCTTTTGTCCCCCTATCGGCGTAAAGAGCAGCCACAACACGCCGTCAATTCACTTGTCAAATAATTTGAAAAAAAAAACCTAATTCTCAAACCTTTTCGAGGAATAGACTCTAGAAAAAGCTCTCTAATTAGATTTTAAAATAAGGTCTTACTTATTTAGATATTTGCAAAAGTCCAAAGACCTTCATTTTCAAGCATTTAGAAGCTTATTTGAGAAATTGAAGTCACGATGAAGATGGCAATTTCCGCTTTCAGTACTGTACTGTCACTGTCACTTTCATCTTCATACAACAATATTTCTCAAAGGACTACAACCAACATAATAAAAGTAATTTAAACAGGTGAAATTGACAGATGACCGTTGTCATGGGTGTTTTTTTGGTGCAGGCATATGAAAAATGTAAACTTCGATTGCTGTGTGTCGTTACATGTGGTGTTAGTTTAAAATTATATAAAAAAATCCTGATTACACTTAGTTTTTTTTCAAATTACCTTCTTAAAATTGACTACTACTCTCGAAAAACATAACCCTTCTTCTGGCGCAGTCGGGTAAAAAGTGTTTCGTTTTAATTGGCTTAGTGATCCCTTCTAGTGTGTGATGGGACTGTCTCCCAGCCTGAATCTCACACCCTGAGAACTCCTCAAACCATGTCGTCAGCGAATTCCTTCCATGATTCACGAGATGTGTCACTGTGACGTCAGGCATTGTTCGTCGCCTGAATATAATCAATCACACTTTCGCTGTGTGAATAAATAGTTGTGCCAAGGTAAGACAGGACCACATAGTATTCATTTACGATTTGATATTTAGGAGAGGGGGATTAATACAGATAAGATTAATGACAGAAAATTATAAAGGGAGTTGACATACAAAGCGGACTCTAATAGAGAGAAGGCGAGGAAGATGATGATGATGTGTGCCCGAAAAACCGAAAAATCACGGGTCGCAGACAATCATCATCATCACGAAAGCTGCTGCTGCCCAAACATTACTATTTATACTTGCTGTACCAAGATTTGCTAGTCTCTTGGCTGTTTTGGCCCGTGAAGAGCTATGGTTTTCCTCACGGCTGTTAGCGCAACTCGAAGCCTCGCACATGTTTGGTCTTCATTAGGGTTCATGATTTCTCGAGCTTTTCAATATCTCGGGTCTCGAGAATTCTCGAGGCTAATTTCTCGGGGCTTCTCGGGTTGTCAAGAAATTTACATTTACGTACGTTTTCTCATATTATTTGGTTCCAATAACGTCAACAAATTCAGTGGTTTTCCTCTCAAATAAAAGTATCAAATTAATTATAAAACTTTTATTGATTATATTAAAAAACATTAATCTTATGAATAAGCTAATTAACTTAAAAAAAAATACGGAAATATTATTCAGACTCATAATTATAATGAAAGCACCAGTTTTGGCTGGTTATTTAGAACTTATAAACAAATTAATAATAAGCCCTTGGAGTAATATGTGATACACACACAACGACACAACACAACTGGCAATATTCGTCTCACAAATTTAAATTGATTTTTTTTAAATTAAAAATTAATTAACTTCAAATTACTTACATAAGGAAAACATATCAGAATAATAAAAACTAAACTTGTGTGTTGTTGTTTTACAAAAATAGGAAACATAATTAGACTAAGTAAAATAATTAATGTATCTTTAGTTATTTTATGTATTAAAGTTTGACTAAAAAATAATAGAACAGATAGGTACTCGTACCTAGTAAAATTTTCTATCATATTTAGATTATATTATTGATAAAAATATATTAATAAAAAGATGAATAATAAAGCCATGATGTGTCTATAAAAGTCAATAAAAGACTTAACTGTTTAATTTCAATTTATCACGTAATCTGTGAAACACTCACTACGTAAACTATACTTGGCTAGAGTCGAAACACGATGAACGTGTAAAAACGACGCCGCAGAGCGCTTGCAGCGAGATCAAAGGGTGCGCTGCGTTTTGGCCCGCGCCGCCACGCAACACAATAAACGGCTATTTAATTTCGATATAGGTACATGATATCTCGAGTTCTCGACTTTTCTCGAGCTTGATTTCTCGGGAACAAAGCCCAACGATTTCCCGGGAATTTTCGAGCCGAGAATTCCCGAATGAACCCTAGTCTTTATCGATTCTAGTGGCGTGTTTGTGAAAAAAAAAAACGTAAAATAAGCGTTAAAGCGTATCATAGACGATGATTTGCGAGTACAGCCGAGTTCGCCCTCGACACGAGGAGCCCTAACGTTTTTACAAAATATACCGAAACTATTTAAAGGGCGAATTCGGTCCATAATACTGAACAACTTTCCTCATATTTTTTTATATTGAGATAAGTATGTGTATTGTGTTCATTATTTGTTACAATAAATTAAACGGTGTGTCTCGAGCGACATCGTGTACGCGCGTCCTCTAGACACATTCGCCCTGACTGGTTTAATTCGTGCTAATACATAATGCCTGTTTCTCACGTTCTTCACTCCAATAAAACTATAAAAAAAAAATTTTGTTTTCTAAAAATTTTGTATCATCTGATCGGCTTCTTATCCCTTTACCGCCGCTTTGGCAACTATGACTCGCAACCAGTTGTTAAAAATAATTAATATTCTTGTTACGCACCTAGTTGCCTAAAAAGAAATTCCATTTCTGTTTCACATGCAGTTGCCGATGAAGAATTCATTACAATGTCAGTGGAAATATTCGAAAAAAAAAAATTGAATATTTCTTCAAACTTCGTCACTCGTTAGTTAGTTTAAATCTTTATTGCACTAAAACATTATGTTACAGAATAATAGGAAGTCCACTACTGGACATAGGCCTCCCCCAAGGATAATGTATTAACTTTTTTTTGTTCTTTTCGTGTGTGTATGTGGCCAACACTGGTGTCAGATTTTTCAGGCTGCCTAAAGGCATCTGACATAGCTTGACGACTGCCATACAATGATGACAGCCGAGACCAACGGCTTATACGTGCCTTCCGAAGCACGGAGGAAGAGCTCGAGTAATTTTTGCCAGTTGCGGTCACCCATCCAAGTGCGAACCACGCCCGGTGTCGCTTTACTTGCGATAGCGTTAGTAATGCGCACTCCCACTGAGCCACCGTGCTCCTATTTTATTAACTAATGTTAATGTTCTAAAATGTAATGTAACTAATGGTAATGTACTCCTTAATGTATTGCCTATGATTCTAGTGTGTAATTGCCCTGAGAAATCGCAACAATTTTTTCATTTTAATTGTCATCTGGGTCCGTAAAAGGAGAAGCTATTTACCATTACAATCCAGTATTAGTATACCGTCCGACCAAACATAGTATGTGTGCCAGTGAGGCCTGTTCCGCCCACGCGATCTGATCATGAGGTTTTTGTAGACACCGTTTATGATTGCGTTATGATAGTTTCATCATCAGATCTTTTTAGTCTTAACTGTAGGCATTATTATTTCTCTTCCTTGTCACTAGATGGCGCTACAGCGTTTTATTAAAAATTAAAATCTTTTATTATGATTATTTAAATAAATTAGTACTCAAATTCTTTAAATATAACTTGCCCACGCGATCTGATCATGAGGTTTTTGTAGACACCGTTTATGATTGCGTAATGATAGTTTCCACGTTAGTTAGTCTAACTGTAGGCATGCGTACCCATCGCCTTATAATCATTATTATTTCTCTTCCTTGTCACTAGATGTGCTATAGCGTTTTATTAAAAAATTAAAATCTTTTATTATTATTATAATTATTTAAATAAATTAGTACTCAAATTCTTTAAATATAACTTATTTGAAATGCAATAAATATTTTAAAACTATATTCATAACTTTCTGTGTCACTTTTTTGCTAGTCGTGTGTGCTGCCATCTCTGTATTGCCAACTCGCAACTTCAGTTTTGCCTACTTTTGGGTCCTCCAATAGTTTGTATGGCGGGGTATCTGTTACGTTAGTAATTATATTATCTTTGCTGCAGGAGAACGACTCACTGTACTCCTAGAGCCATACTTAGAAGATCAGCCGGAGGATTTTAGGCCTTAGGTTAAATTCTAACCCCCTAATTCATAAAAATTGCAAATGTTTGCTAAACCTCTTTTAGTTAAAAATTGTTTTGTCTCGTTCTTACTATGCTAAACATTGAAAACAGGGAATGGGACAAATGATGTTTGAACTGAAATAGGTTTAGCAAGCGGTTGTTAATTTTTATGAATACGAGGTTAAGTCAAAGTATAAAAAAGTGTATGATTAAAATCTCTTTTTAATCCCCGACGCAAATAGAGGGGTTCTGTAAATTTGACGTGTCTGTGTATCTTTTTGTAGCATCGTAGCTACTGAACAAGTGGACCGATTATGATTAGTAATGTGCCGTTCTTGAAAATGTCCAGAAAATTTCGAAACTGTCTGGAAAATTTCCGAGAAATTTCCCGCAAGAAATTTCTTCATTTCATTTTTTAACTAAAATAATCGAAAAATTTAGAAAAATTCCGAAATTTTCGGGAAATTTTCAAGGAAAGAAATTTTCGAGATCCGAAAATTTCTCGGCGGCACATCACTAATTATTATGTTTTTTTTTGTTTGAAAGCTGACGTTATCGAGATGGCTCTTAGCTACATAAGTGTCGGGGGTTAATTCAAATTTTTAATTTTGTTTCTTGTATTTTTAAAATATTTTTAGTACAAAGCTTCAAACACTAGCGTTTCAGAACGACCATTGCTGGGAAGAAGATTGGACCTTCTAAGATCACACACGTCATGTGGCCGGTTATCTGTTTTTTTAATCTTATTTTTTGTTATCACACATACACACACACGCACAATAACGTCTTTATCTTTAATGGGGCAGACAAAGGTATTTTTGGTCTTGCAACTCTAAGCAGACGAAGCCCAGTTTCGCAAGATCCAAAGGCGCCTTTGAGTTTGATTGTGAGCAAGAAGACCGAGCAAAGTGGAAAGAAATACGTGTATATCGATTAATTCATGGTGGTAGGCCCGCGCGACTGCTTGGCGTCGATCGTCAACACGACGTATCTTCTGAAAACTTCATCGGAAACAAGATGAAATTCAAATGTATTCAAAGACTCGTGTCAACCAGATAAGGTCATGGTGTTGAAGTAATCAGCCATGTTTATTCATACGTCCTCCTTCCATGTTTTTGTATGCAATTGCATTTGTTTGAGAGAGATAGTAGTATCTGTTGAAAAAGTTACTAAGTATTCTGTTAACCGCCGCCAAAAAAGGGGGTGTTATAAATTTGACGCTAACGTCTGTCGGTTTGTCTGTCTGTGGCATCGTAGCGCTCGAACGGATGGACCGATTTCGCATTACGAAAGCAAGTTCCTTTGCGGTGGTTCTTAGCTATGCTTGATGAAAAACGATTCAGCCATTTGAAGTTATTGGGGGTTAACGCTTGAAAGGCAGGCCTTTCCGTAGCAAAAAATAGATGGCGCTACGGATATCAAGTCGTATCGGTTCCGCTACTCATCACTAGATGGCGTTCTTACCTGTCAAGGGTTTTTTAATTTGCCTAGCAAATAAACTGGTAGTCTACTCGGACAATTCTTTATTCGAATGTAGGTATATATCTTCTTCATCTTAGCGTATTCCTAGTTGCAACCTCAGCTATGCCAGGCCTGTGTCACTCCTCGTTTAGGTATCGAAAATATACATTATTACTATGCGCGCGGCGACCACTTCGAAGGGGAAAATTCAGTTACATGAATCGTTTGTCTAGAGTAATAAGAATGAAATTGGCTTGCAATGGATGTCTAGGTATCTAAACTATGAGGTGAGGAGTTCTAACTCCGAGCTTAATCAAACCATAGCGCTAACCACAGTAAGTAGATATTTCTTTGAATTTCTTTTCTGAGTAAGACTTGTGCGTGTTTAGATTACTAGTGCTTATTCTGTGACTATGCTGTATTGGAGACCGAGGTGTGCTTATCCAATTTTTCTTTTCCAAATATAAATTGCATGTCATTGGTCGTCCAAGGATAATGAAGATCTTGCGAAGGCCATGCTGTCTGTCCGACGCCAACTCCCCTTGGGAATGCAGTTGTCAGTGCCGGATCTAGAGGGGGCAAGCCGGGCTTGCCCCGGGCGGCGAAGTCAGAGGGGCGGCAAAATCAAATATACACTTTTATGCTACCGATACGGAATGGGGGCGGCGTCTGGTTACTTTTGAAGAAGTATAAAAGTTCATCTCGGCCTGAATCTCATTCCCAACCGTATACTCGTTACTGTTCAGGTACTAGTAATATAGTATTTTGCCCCGCCGATTCTGATTGATCTTTACTGTCTGCACTCCCCCTCCCTCCCGTGTACTCGTATTATTCAGGTACTAGTAATCATCAAGCGGCATATTCACATGTTTTGCCGCTCCTCAAAAAACATCTAGATCCGGCACTGGCAGTTGTAGCACGAAATGATAGTGCTTAGTCCTTTAGTCGCCCCCTTACGACATCTAGAAGAGATAGAGTGGTCCTAGAGTGGTCCTGTTCTCAGCCGGAAGACACACGACAAAAATGCGACGTAAATGTTGACCATAGATTAACCGAAATAAAGCAACTATGCAGTAAGTTGTGCCTGCAGACACTAGACGATCACGTATGCTCTAGAAATGTCTAGTGAACGGCACGACTATATACCACCGTTTCTCAATGACCGACGAGGGTGTGGCAGACTTTCATTTTACCAGATCACACCTAGTGCTATCTATTGATACTTTTAATTTAAAAGGGCAAAATTTTGGATTTGTTTCTTTAGAATGTCCCGAAAATCATATTTGATTTCTATCCCTTACTACGGGATTTTCTTTCATTAGAACTACTTTTATTGTACTTATCTAAAAAAACCAAAATCCAAATTATTCATATCAAGAACAATCCTTCCTTAATTCTTTTTTCATGTCGATGGTACTTTTAAAGTTACATTTGGTTGCTTCAGTAAAGGTACATTTATTTCCTCAATCAAATTACTTAATTGAACAACTCGACAGTCTTCGATTTTCTTATTAGGTTATTTTCTACACCGGAAGGTCAAAGCGCAAGCAAGGAAAGCAAATCTTTCTACATACTTATTCTTTCGTCCAAAACAAAGGTCCAATATCGTTTTCTTATGTGTACTTATCTATGGTATTCCATAGACAAGCGAATTCCCTAGAACCCGGAACAGCGTAACCTCGTCGGAGGCTGCGCGTGCGACGAACAGTTACGCGGGTCGGGGGTCGACGACCGCCCGCCATTGTGGTCGGCTGCACGCGTGTTTGTTTTTAAATTAACAATTTCATAATGCAATTATTTTTTTAATTCTATCTAGCCAGTTCCCCTCAGACATCTGGAAAAGAGGTTCTTTATCAACAGTGATTAGAATGTTTATAAATGTAAATTATATAATTCTACTAGCTGTGTCCGCGGGGTTCGCTCCCCGTGGGAATTTCAGGATGAAAACTATCCTATGTCCTTTCCTGGATCTCAAACTATATCCACACTAAATTTCCTCTAAAAAGGTTCAGAAGTTGAAGCGTCAAGTAGGTAGTAACAAAGAAACAAAAATACAAATCACTTTCGCATTTATAATATTAGTTAGGATTTGGATATGATAGTTAGGATTCTGCAATATCTTTTCTTTGTCATCATCTTGAATATCATCATCATCATCATCATTCGCAGTCTTGAATCTCCCAATGCTGAGAATGGGCCTCTCTCAATGAATACCATGACTTTGCATCTAGGAGACACGAGTTATATCCTCACTAGGCGCAACTTGTACAATATAATACAATCAAGGCGGCCTTATCGCTAAGCAATATCTTCCAGGCAACCCCGCTATATACGTATAGAAAATAGTAATGGGAAATTAGGTAGTGCGGGGTGGTCAATATAAACATACTTATATACAATAATTATAATAAACATACATATACATCTTACATAAATACATACAACTTAACTGAAAAAAAAAAATATTAACAGTACGAGATGAAGAGAAATGGAAACAAGGGAAGGATATTTATTTACCTCTGAGGTTTGTTCTCATGTACGGTCATTTTCACCACCACTTGCTTCCGGTGAAGAAAAACGTGGTGAGGAAGCCCGCACACAATTAAGTGACTATTTAGTACTTGTGTGTGAAATGAAGACGACATTGGCAAACCAAAACATCTCTGCCGAAAAATTGTCATTGCGTGCGTCTCTTTCACACAAAGACTCCGACAAGAACTTGGCTCTTAAATGTAGCAGAGACAAGATTATTAGCCAGGCAAATTAAAAAAAAAAAACGACTTTTAAGCGTTAACCCCGAATAACTTTTAAACGGCTTACCCGATTTTCATCAAAGTTGTTTAGAACCACCGCAAGGAAACTTGCTTTGACGTAAAAAAATCGCATCGAAATCGGTCCATCCGTTCGACAGCTACGATGCCGCAAAGACAGACATTTGCGTCAAACTTATCCCATATAACACCTCTCTTATTTGTCGGAGAATAAAAACATAAATTATTACTTCTATAGAAACTTCTACATTAACTGCGCATTTACGAAGAAAAAACTCACAGTATACAACACGAGATCCAATTAACGGCTATAAATCTATCAGTGATGGGGAAAGGTGTCGAAAACCGGAAAATACCGATAGATAACTCCGGATACGAACTAGTCCGGTAAATCGGTAGATCTAGGCTCTCTAGGAATTTAATTGCAATATGCAAACGTTGTCATTGGATAAGCCCTTGTCAGTTTATCCACCAGACGCAAGTTGAACTATGAATGATTTTTTTTTTATTGAAGTGAAAACTTCTTTTTATTACTTTATTATTTTGACGACCTCCGTGGCGTAGTGGTCACCATGCTAGTCCACCACCCAGAGGTTCCGGGTTCGATCCCCGGTCAGGGCAAGTTGGAAATTGCTCTTTTTCAAATTGTCCTGGTTCTTGGTTATCTATATATGTATTTGTTATAAAATATAGTATCGTTGAGTTAGTATCCCATTACACAAGTCTCGACCGTATTTTGGGGCTAGCTCAATCAGTGTAATTTGTCCATTGTTATTAGCCTATACGGTGCCACTGCGGGGCAAAGGCCCCCCCTCTAGTACGCCACTGAACTCTATCTTGCGCGATTTCCAAGTCTTGTCAAAAAGCGCCAGATCATCACACCACCTTGACCTTGTGACCTTTCTTGCGAGGCGACGTCAGCTTACCCATTCTGTAATAGTCTTAGTCCACCCAGTGACGGATTAACCCTTAATCAAATTAAGCAATTGCCTAGGGCATAACGTCTGGGGGGGCACCAGAAGAAGCACAAAAAAATCCGTCCTTAGGGCATCAAGTCTCACTCACGTGACCAAAAACCACACCAAAAAAAGACTCTAGGATTAATTTGAAAATTCGCGCGTTTTAAGTTGACATAGAATCCGACCTAGAGTCATAACCCCGCTCCCGCTTGCCCACTCGCTGCCCGCTAGTGCATTCGGCAATTCGAATGCACCGGAATTGCGGTCAGCCAATCACAAATCACCCCGTCCCCGCGGGCCCGGACTCACAAATTCTTTTTTAAAATTAAAAATATTAAAAAGTAAAATAAGGACAATGATGATACAAGAAAGGCTCGATAATTTATTGATATTATACATAGAGTCAGATATGTTAAAAACGTTAAACGTTAATACTTTCTTGCGTGAATTCAATGCCCGAAGAAGCCGTAAGGCGCATTTCAATAAATAAATAAATTATGCTTTGGTTTTTATGTCGCACCTACTCCACTTCTTAGGTACATTACATCTCATTTTGCAAAAAACTAATGTTCTTAGGCGGTAAAGGTTTAAAGACTGATTCTAGTTGACATACGGATAGGGGGGCACAGGCGTGGATTGCTTAGGGCATCAAGTAGTCTTAAACCGTCACTGGGTCCACCTATCTGGGTGCATCTTATATAGGGCGCACTATAAGTTTCCGGAACTGGCCACTTACATAAACAATATTTAAAAATTTATTGCAACATTTGAAAATAGAACTCTTTGGCTGTAGAATGCAGTTTGTTTCATCTGACTGTCTTTTGTTTTTACCTTGTGGCGCCATTTAAAAAATTGTGTGTCTGCATCAACATGGATTTAACTCGGGAAAATTTTCGTAGTATGATTTTCTACGATTTTAAGTGTAATTTGACAGCTCAACAGAGCATCGCTCGGCTTAAAACAGCTTTTGGCAATGAAGCACCATGCAAGACAACTGTTTATAGCTGGTTTGCAGAATTCAAGCGTGGTCGTATCAATCTCAGTGACAAATCTCGCGATGGTCGGCCGTCCACCGCTGTGACCAACAAAAACATCGATGCTGTGCGCCGTATGATTGAAACAGACAGGCATGTGACCTACCATGAAATTCGCGCATCCTTAGAAATAGGCATGAGTCAAATACAATTAATCCTACACAAACATATGGGTGTGAGAAAGCTGTGCTCGCGGTGGATCCCACACAACTTGACCGAGGATCAAAAAACGGACCGCGTCACTTGGTGCAGTGCCATGCTTACCAGATTCAACGAAGGTGCGTCAAATTTGGTGTGGGACATAGTAACAGGTGACGAAACATGGATTTATTGCTACGATCCCAAAACAAAGCAGCAATCGAGCGTATGGGTCTTTCAAGATGAGCCGAAACCAACCAAAGTGGCGCGCGTGAAAAGTGCATCTAAGCGGATGATTGCTTCTTTTTTTAATAAAACTGGACACGTGGCTACTGTTGCTTTAGAGAATCATCGTACAGTGAATAGTGACTGGTACACGACCATTTGTTTGCCGGAAGTTATTGACGAACTCCGTAAAAATAACCGTAAACGCCGTTTCATCCTGCACCACGACAATGCTAGTTCTCACACGGCCAGACAGACAAACGACTTTTTGAAGGCGAAAAATGTAGAACTCATGAGTCATCCTGCATACAGTCCCGACCTGGCACCTTGTGACTTTTTTCTGTTCCCAAAAATTAAGAACCAATTACGCGGTCAACGATTTTCATCACCAGAAGAGGCTGTCGAGGAGTATGAAAAACACGTTTCAGAGGTCACCACAGAGGAGTGGCACAAAAGTTTTCAAAACTGGTTTCATCGAATGAAAAAGTGCATAGACGCCAAGGGAGATTATTTTGAAAAACTATAAATTAATTTTGTACCTTTAATAGTATTTTTTCATATTCATTCCGGAAACTTATAGTGCGCCCCACGTACACACACAGCCAGCCCAGAATTCGAATGATATTTAAAAAAATACCATTAAGTTCGTTTGTTTGTTGTATCTGATAAACGTTGACGTGTGGGGCTCTCAATTCGGGCCGTCAATATAAACAACTTTTTCTGTTGGGTCAAATGCTTGGATCATAGAATTATAACCCATCTTATCTCTGGCTGGGATCTCGAAAAACTTGTTGACATTAACAATACAATTTTTATTGGAAATGTTAAAACATTTTTTATTAGATAGTCGATTTGTTTTCCACTAGAATATCGGCTATACATTTTACTCGGTATTTTTTAAAGGAATCAAACTAATTTTCAAATATGGTGCGGTTGAGTTAAAAAAGGAAATTGCATTTTGGCCATAACTAAATTCGCATCCTTCGATGACGTGGCTTTAAAAATAACGTGTTATTTATGGTGCTCGAGTTGATTACGACGGTGACCTTCACCTTATCCTTGATTTGTGGTTATCCGACTGCTTAGAGGTAAAAATGTGCAATAATTATTTAAAAATGATTATTTAAGTATAATGAAAGTCTCACAAATATATATGTCATTCGTATTAGGTGATGTGTAAAATATATAGGATGGATGTCAATAAAATATATACGAGTAGTTAATTTAGTCAGTAGTTAATTTGTAGATTTACTCAAAAATAAATAAATCTACGTGTTTCTTCTGTATTTTGAGGTGTACGTATTACTTTATGATACATTACTGCTAACGCCATCTGTGTTTTGTGTCGGGAACTAAGCACACGGTTCGAATAATTGTTTTTCGTGTATTATGCTTGTTTGATCTCACTTTTAAATCAATATGGTATTTATAAAAGTCGAACCTAATCTATGTAAATTTTAACCGATTTAATTTAATAAAATATAGTATATTTTTCTGTTTTATTTTCTAAAAAAGTATTTCACATTCGGTCAAGATCAGCAAGTTATTATTTACAGTTGTTAATATAATTTCCTTTAAATTAGAAATTTTGGAATTAAATTATATCTTTATAATGAGTAAAGATATAATTCAATTCAGAAGTTTCTCTTAAAAGTTTAATAATTAATTATAATGCATAATTGAGCCCCCGTTGTCCTAAAATGGTACCAGGGCTGCATAGTGACGTCAGTGATTAATATTAAAAATTTTTCACACCGTAGGGTCTGATGTAGGTCGCCGCGAAGGTCGCAGGCCAGATGGTGGCGCCCACGCGCCGCCCTCGCACCCTGCGAAATACTTTTACATTTTTTTGTTATCCTGGTACAGTAGCACGGACTGTCTGATTGTGATATCGAATTCGGCCTCATTACTGCCAGCTGTCCCGTTTTAATTCCTTACGAATCGGACAGAGTTTAGGGTAATAAGACTCCACGCCACGTTAAGCGTGAAAACATTAATCTTTTTTAGGGTTTCGTACCCAAAGGGTGACTCTATTACTCAGACGCTGCTGTTCGTCCGTCCGTGTAGTAACAGACAGACGTCTGTTACTAGGCTGTACCCCATGAACCTAATAGTATTTCTGTTGCCGCTATAACAACGAATAAAATAAATATTTAAATGGGGCTCCCATGCCACAAACGTGATTTTTTAATAGATAATGGTATGAAACCCTTCGTTCGCGAGTCCGACTTGCACTTGGTTGTTGTGATTGCGTTGAAATTTTTATTCTATGTAATTCAACTTTACTTAAATATAAACGAACTCCTTAGAATTACTATAACTCCTTATTTAGCTATCCTCCTATACTCTATTTAGCTATACTTCAGAATATTAGCTTCCTTTACCGAATCGAAGTGTTGACTTCGCCCAATTCCCTCATTCGATAATTTGATTTGTGAATTCATTAAAATCAGGCCGTGTAAAATCTACATCTGTATTTATTGACAGTGTGAGTCCAAGCCATATGCCTAAAGATCTCAATCGTGCATTGCGTTAACTTGCATACTATTCCACTTCATTTCAAGCACCATTACGTCAATCATGACATTCATGACTGTTGTGAAGCAATTAGCATACAATATGGCGGATAATGTGACCACAGATTATCTCACGTCGAGGTAATGTCTTTATGACAGGTACGCTCCTGTTTAATAGTGGCGTTATAAAGGAATTAGATTTTAGATTCGTTTTTATGTCTATGGGAGTTACTATTTTTAAAGCTAACGTGCGGTTTTTGCCGGTTTATTATTATAATACAATATCCATTTCTAGAAAATACATCAAATTAAAAATGATAATGGCTCTCATCGGTCGTTTAATATTTTAGACTAAAACTTATCTTATACTGGATATGACCACACGAAATTCTTATCGGGACCCGATACCATTTTAGTCTTAACGTAAAGACATACATGACTTAGAAATTCAAATAAGGAATACTAGAAGGTTTGTTATTGTATATGTTTACTGACTCTAGAAACCTGGATGATTTCTAGAAGAGCGCAATATTTTTTTTAAATACATTAATAGACTTGGATATTGAGATATAAGGTCTTGAGTATTATAATAATATTCAATATCTTATTAGCCTTTCAAAGACCCCACAATTAGTGCAGTTATAGCCTTAATCGTACTAATATTACATCATACTAATAAAGCAGTTGCTATAAACATCGATAGCTTTAATGCAGTATCGGTGACCTAAGCAATAAACTGAAATTATTACCATAAACATACTTTGTGCCTGTGTTGAGAGGATGTTCATTTAAAGTACGTCTCACAATTCGATCTTGGTCATTGAGTCATGTGTCGTTATGATGACGAATTTTCTAAGGATAATATATTAATATTTCCTTGAATACTAGTATATACGATGCTGTATTGTGCATTGCTTCCATTTTTAGTGCACCTTCCGCTTTATTATATAACGCGGACTAACTTTAAGACCTGGTTTAAACTATCATTCCCCCAAATGAAGTTGACAGTGACAAAAGAGAAGGTGACATATTGCGAGAAGTATTTTGGTTTTGAGAGAATATTAAACCAAGTAAAAAGGAAAGAAAGAAAGAGATATCATTTGGTAGAAATAAATACAACAAAACATAATAAATAAAACACTACAAGATGATTATATCCAATTCCACCAAAATGGTGTCCGCTCAGCGTGGAATATGTATGGTATTTCGCGGACACATTTATAAAATTACAATAAAAGTAATAATAAAATAAATAAATATCAGTTAATCCTCGTAGATACAGGATTAAATAGTAGGATCGTTACTAGTCTCAGAATATGAACCGTAGTAACGTTCCTAAGCTTTGTGCTCATTTGCACGAAAACGTCTAAGTACAACGAATGCAGGAAAAGGAAAATAATAAAATATTACTGAACTGGAAACCGTGACCGCCACATATTTGAGAAAGTAAAAGTCCTATGGCATACGCCTGCATTTACTGATTGTCCATATTTAATTTTAATACCCTAAACAAATAGTATATCTTGTACTCATATAATTTGTTTGTATGCACATGCAAACCTCTGGCAGACCATTATGGTAAGTTGTCAGAGATTTTAAGCGCCAAAAAACTTGCTTGCTTTGCGCTTGAAATAAAAAATAGATGGCGCTGTGCGTATGGTTCTTATAGATACCACGGGGTTCGTATACAAAACGGAAGCTTCGCTACGCTTGGCTGTGGTGGATAGATGGCGCCACTCGGTCGTAAGATTTCAATCAATAATGTTTAAGTGTCATTGTTCATTGTTTAGATACGATCTGTTTAATTAATTAAAATTAATGCATGTAAGATTTTTTCGAGATGTTATCTGATATAATTATCTAGTTAATTAATTTGCATTCAGGAAAAAAACATGCAACTGCCAGGTGCGTGACAATCGCCCCCGCGGAGGTCCGCGCGCATTTAAATTGTCTATGGATTAAATTTAATAGCTTTATTACTGAGTGGGTTTCTTCGTAGTTACGGTGGTTTCCGATTACGAGTTCCGAATGCCATTCCGATGTCGTCGAAATGTTAAATTTGATTTGATTTATTCTGAATTCTGCTTATTATTTTTTTGAAAATCACAGACAAGTCCTTGGACCTGGCAATGGAATAAAGATATTTTCTGTTTAATGATGATTGTTACATTTCGAGCACCTTATTTGATGAAGTCAAAAATGACGCTCTAGAGATCGCCTTTACGAATTAGGCCATATTTCTGTTAGTCATTGAAAAGATTTTCAGACTTCAGCAAAAGAGGTTTTAATTAGAGCAAGTATATTGCATTTTCATATATTATATCCCAGTCAGTCGATTTACCTACCTAAGTAATGGTCCATAAACTAAACATTCCTGGAAACATGCGTTATGTTTAATTTTTTTAACTAGTCATTAAATGAACAAATAGTACTTCATTTAAGACTTCTGGAATTATCAAAATCAAAATGTATTTGGTCCTGCTTGGCCTATTATATGAAGCAGTTATTTGCTTTGTTTTAAATTGATGAGTTAGATACTTTCGTCCCAAGAATATTGAACTCGAAACAAACAATCTACCTATACAATATACATTCTTGTTGTGAAAGTGGTAACTTAAACTTAACATTGAGATTAACAAACATAATTAATTGTGAATAATTAGTATCCCACGTCCAAAACATCGCACTTTTCATTGCTCCGTCATGGACAGTTTGACAGTTGCGCGCGCGCATCCAGTCACCTGTACGCGCCTGTAGAAACCGCACGCGCCGCTCGTACTATTTCAAAAATCGAACAACGAACTACGAAAATAACCCGACTAATAAACTAACGTGATTTTCTCTTAATTTGAGTGGTGTGTAGTGTTTTGTGCCAGTGTTGTGATTTTACCGATTCGACACGATTTTTCCGATTTTCCGATACTCACCGGCGACAGTAACGGTCCTTTTAACATTGTTTAGCGGGAATAGTATTGCGAGAATCGATAATTGAAGCTAATTTTTATTGGCAAAGTGAAACAGATAGGTTTTGTTGGAATGTTTGAGTTTTAAGGTTAAACAGTTAAGGCTTAAAAAGGTAACGGAACGGTTAAGAGTTATTTCACGTCGCAGGATATCCTTAAACGCCGGCTCATTGTTTTAGTTTAAACACGATTAGTTTAAAAAATGTTTTAACAACAAAATTTTTCTTTGTATTTTATTATAATTTTGTAACCTCGAATCTGAATAATGTTAAAAATTCGTGGGTTAATTGCATTATCTTGAAATTCTAGATGATTAAAAGAACAGCCTATTTATTTTGATTGACGACCTCCTAGGCGTAGTGGTCACCATGCTAGTCCGCTACCCAGAGGTTCGGGGTTCGATCCCCGGTCAGGGCAAGTTAGAAAATAGCCTTTTTCAAATTGTCCTGGGTTTTTGAGTGTTTATCTATATATATGTTTTCTCTCCCTATCGACCTTTAGGAAGTTTAAACAGATCATGTTGAGCTTCTTTAAATATGTAAAGCTGTCTTAGGTTTTATGTTAGCCCTAAATCGCCTACGTACGCGTTAATAAGTTTTGTTTTTATTTCGAAATCAACTCGAGCACACACCATCTGTCATGCTCGGTACACCACCTGACCCTATTCCGGTAACTTTGCGCATGAATGAGCCTTTATGGGCATCGGGATATCCGATTCAGGGCTGTCACTACCGGTTTGGGAAATTAAAAAAAAAAAACGTAAATCTTGCACAGAGAAATGTAACAACGGAATAGTTGGATATATTTATTGTTATTTCTTTATGAGATTTCAATTCATAGCCGTGTGGTTTCCGGAAGAGGAGAATAGAACCACTCCAAGTCCTCCGTGGATGTCGTAAAAGGCGAGTTAGGAAAAACAAGCTAAACAAAGCTTTAAGAGCGGCCTTCCCGTCTTACTTTTCATACAAACGCTCGTACGTGATTATGGCGTTGTATCGGATCTTTCTTGAAAACTTTTGAACTCACAGGTATCTTGGGTGCTATTTCTAGGTTTCCAAAAATCTGCCTTTTTGCACAAATTTTAGCTGAACTTCGACCGTTCATTAGTTCAGAGTACTCATTAATTGTAAAAGTAAATAAAATATTTCTATACAAACCTCGCAAATGTAATGAAAATTTTGAATACAAAACATTTATTTCATATACTTGCAAGGCTTACTGATAAACACGTATCTCCTGGAACAAGTTTTATGAAATTTCTGCACCCTATGAATAGTTAACATTCGTTCAATGTATAGTTAATAATCATACTAATTTCATTTAATAGAATGCAAACCATGCCCTTAGGCGCTATCTCTCTCTTTTTGGTTTGCCTTTTTTTCTAGCATTGCCCTGGATGAAACACCAAGCTTTTCAAACTATGCTCGCGTTGAAAACAGAGCGGCCGGGAAGGGCCGCCTTAACCTCTCGTATGCCGTTGCGTAGATCTACGCGAGAATGCAATTGTTTAACTGTTGTCTGATATTCCGGCATACATGTCTGATATTTAAACCTTAAACACCAGAGAGACCTCTCCAGCCCTGCTGGCTAGTGTGGAGAGTGTAGACCAAATCCTTTGGCTGCTTTGTCTAAATATGGCTCTGTTAGTATAAAGAAGGTCCTGCTCCTGAAATGGAGACCGCAAGTCATAACACCTTTGTAATAAGTAAAGATATGTAAAATTACATGAAGATCTACAGAGCTAATACCTGTAATAAACCGAACCACGAGCTATACTAGATCACTATAGTATAATGAAATTGAAATAACAAACAATAAACTATAAAAGAATCGACATTCACAAACAAATTGCCCGACGGCTGGACACTTTTGTATAGAAATGCCGATATTATTTTTGTGTTTTGGCTGTTACTGTATTTTCATTATACTAAAGTGATCTAGTATAGTCCGTAGTTATATATGGTTGACTGGGAGAAAATGCTCTTAGCATTAAGTCCGCCATTTGTTGAAAGTATATTTTTACTTTGGAACAATAAAGTTTGATAAAAAAAATATATATCTCATATATCTCTAGTCAACATTTTTGTTTAATAATTATCATAAACTAAAAACCGACTTTGTCCCCAAACGACTCAACCGATTATGATTAAATTCCTATGGGACGACCTGGCAAGTATATCCTTTCAAACAAAAATAGAATTTTCAAAATCGGTCCAGGCTTCTTGGAATAATAATTGAATATAGGTAGGGTTCATAAAAAAAAAAAACAAAAGATCGCGACGCATTGATAACCTCCTCCTTTTTGGAAGTCGGTTAAAAAGCATAGGCTTTCTTTTTGAGCAGTAGGCTAAACATTTTAATACGGAAAATTATTCTTTGATTTGTTTTTTTTTCCGAATATAAGTTAGGCATAGAAAAGACATCAACGAGCCAAGACGGCAGCGTAATCTTTTTCTTATATTTAAGTAAAGCGCTGAGCGCTTTTTTTTTGATGGCAGCTAATGGTCAACTGCATGCGATTTAGCTGAAATTCAATATTCTAATAATCTTAATATTTTGAGTCGTGGAATTTGAATCTAAACATTTTTTTGGAATCCAAGATGGCGTCTGGATTTAAGAATTTTATCGTAATTCTTTCATAACGTCCTACTGTAACGTAAGGGTAAAAAATCCCGCGGAACTCGAAACTGGAATCAGATTTTGGATACAAGATGGCCGCCTACACATTTTTTGATGTTTTGTTTACTGACAGTAGTTCTTCAACCAAATTGAACAGTTGCATGTAAAACCGCGGGCTGCCTACAGCCTGCGTAACGCCCGAAAAAATAGTATTTAAGTAAAGCTAGCTCACTGTTCTAAAAACAGAAGCCTCATTTAAAGGTCAGTCGGATAAGAAGTTAATCCACTAGCAACATACACAAATTAAAGTTATTAGAAGTGTACCAACAATTTTTACCACCTTATTAGTAAAGCTAGCTCACTGTATGCCTAAAAACAGAACCCTCATTTAGAACACAGTCGGATAAGAAGGTAATCCGCTAGCAACATACACAAATCAAAGTTATTAGAAGTGAACCAACAATTATTGCCACCTTATAAGTCGCAAGGCTACCCGTAGGCGACCACAGGCGACCACGCAAAAAGCGTCACCCACATGCCAAAGAATGTGACGAAAAAATGCAGGGCATATGTTGTGCAATATCAATAGTAAAGATATACCGTCTTATTATAAAACCCAGACTAACATTTTTACTAGATTTAAACCATTATCTGCCCAAACCAAATTGAAATCTAGTATCACACACTATCTCACCTTTCAATGTCAATTTGTTTTGGGCGGATAATGGTTTAAACCTAGTAACAAAGTTAGGTTGTTTTTATAATAAGAAGGATAGGGTCTAGAGTAATTGGGTATTTTTCTGGGTCAAAAAAATTTGGAACTGTTAAAAAAATGAAACATCACAAAATAATGTCACCTGTCATGATCATATCAATTTTTGACGATCTCCGGGGCGTAGTGATCACCATGCCACTATCTCACCTTTCAATGTCAATTTGTTTTGGGCGGATAATGGTTTAAACCTAGTAACAAAGTTAGGTTGTTTTTATAATAAGAAGGATAGGGTCTAGAGTAATTGGGTATTTGTCTGGGTCAAAAAAATTTGGAACTGTTAAAAAAATGAAACATCACAAAATAATGTCACCTGTCATGATCATATAAATTTTTGACGATCTCCGTGGCGTAGTGGTCACCATGCCAGTCCACCACCCAGGAATTCACCCGGGTTCGATCCCCAGTCAGGGCAAGTTGGAAAATGGCCTTTTTTAAATTGTCCTGGATCTTGGATGTTTATCTATTTAAGTTTGTTATAAAATATGGTATCGTTGAGTTATTACACCATAACAAAAGTCTCGAACTTACTTTGGGGCTAACTCAATCAGTGTTATTTGCCCCTATATATTTATTTAATTATCATTATTTTCAATGTGATTTTAGATTTGCAGGCGTTATGCATTTTGACTTGAATTGAATGTATGAATGAATTGTTTATTTCAGCAAGTAACTACGACTCATTTTGTTAGTTATACTTATAACTATGGATTAGTAACATGTAGGTTTCACTATCAACATTTATTTTTATAAAGGCCACTCCTGCACCACTCCCCCCGATGTGGCGCAGCAGAGGTTAACATACCGGCAGTCCAGCCTGCTTGCGATTATCCTCAGGATGCTGTTGTCGCTGGCCCGCACCCTGCGCACCAGGGACGCGCATCTTTTGGGCATTGTAGCATAAAAGCAATCTACTCGCGCGTATTAATTAGAACAAAGACAATTTAAACATTTGGACGTTCAGTCATGTGAACAGCTATGTCCCGGAAGGGAAAAACTGTTATTAGAAACGCTATTTGACTAGAATAAACTATGACATCATTACGAGTAGCCTGTACTTCATACAAATCTTAAAGAAAATGATTGTTTTGACGTTTAGAAAAAAGCATCTGATTTGAGGTTATACAGTCGCGAGTTATGTCAATTTTATTGTTACCTTTTGAGTCAAAGATGAATATACAACTTTGAGTAGAGTTGAACGCAAAACGCAATTCTTTGGAAAAATCTTGTCGCAGGGCGCTTTCGATCAGTAATTTCGGACATCCTTGGCCTATCCCATGGGCAACATTACATATCATGTATCAAGCTTTCAATTCTTTCTTATTCAAAAAACAGCATGCCTGTTCAATTAAAATAGATGTTGTCCCTTTTTGACAAACACAAATGTCAAAGTGACTGTTATGGACAAACGAACGATATCAACATTTAGTCAAAAAAAATTTGATGGAGTTGTTTACATTGAAAATCATATTGCTGTATAAAAAAAAAATATTTTTTTATATATGTTGTTGTGTTATTTTAAATAGATTTTGTTTTTTAGTTTTTTTAAGAAATTAAAAAGCACATGTATTTTACATTAACTCGTATCAGTCAGGTCATCATAGCATACGTGTATCAATAAAATAAATAAAAACATCTTCAAATACAAAAACAACAGAAAATTAACGATCATCAAACCAACATGATACAATATTTATGCAAATATGTTTTAAGCACTAAATAATATTCTTGATAATTACGGCATGTTGATTTATTCTCGACTGGTACAGTGGGCGTGATTTACCAAAGCCATGGCCTTTCGTCGGCCCACTGTACGGGGGCGGGCAGGAACACTTGTATCAGCTGTTTGATATGTTCATATTTGATACAATCCCTTCAGGCAAATAAAGGCTTGACATTTGAAATACAAGTGTACAATATGTAACGAAAAGGGATTAAATGTACTATTCAATGTGAACAATTTAGGGACCACCCTCGAAATCGCAAAAAAAAACTAGGGCTCCACTCAAAATTAAATACCTATCAGTGGCGTTAAGTAAGATTTTGGGCTAGTGCTGCTATAAAACTATGAAACGAATTAAATACCTACATAATTAGGTTCTATAAAGGTTAATGAGCCGTTAAATTTCAGCCTTATAATTCGTATAATTTTATTGACTTAATGCGAGTACAGAATATGTCCCTGAGCGTGTTTATAACAAATTTATTATTGTGAGTGTTTTTGAATTATCAGCGAAATTTTTCCTATTTTGAATATATGGGTGTGTGCAATCTTGTATATTGCAATACTTGTCATGCTGATAGTTTACGGTTTATGAAAATAGTAAATGGAATTAATGCGCGTTTCGCCGATATACGTAGGATGTAATTGTTATTAGTAATAAATGCGTATATATTAGAAACCCGTAAGGGAACTCGATGGGAATCTGCTTCTAAGGAGGCCTCGCTACGTTACCTACCGTGCCAAAATGTTTGGAGCTGCAGATTTTTTTTGCGATGTCGGGGTTGATCCCATTGTAAAATTGTTTACATTTATTAGTTCATTTACTTCCTTTCGGGTTGATATCACATTTTCGTTACCCATTGTATACATATACTGTGATGTCTTTATATTCTATATTCATTTTAAATAAAAAGCGAGTTCAATTTAGGTCTTCTTCATCAATTCCACTTCACCAAAACGTACTTTCTGAATGTAAATACGCAATTTTTTGACGAAAACATAAAAATCACTATAGTATGCTTAGAATATTATATACACTATACTAAGTACATTATTATTATTTTATAGTTTTTAACGTTTATGACATTTTGAAATGTGTAGCAATTAAAGGAATATTTGAGGAGGTCCCTCGATTTCTCAGAGCTTCCATCATCAAATCTTCACCTGGTGAAAATGGGACCAACTTGCAGGTATCCTTTCAAAAAGAATTTTCTAAATCTGTTAAAAAAATAGAAAACTCATTAAGGAACAAACAGACAAAATTATCCCTTTTGTTTTTCAAGAAGTGTTCGAAGCTCGGTTACTTACCTCACATTGTTCATCAATGTTCTCAACCACAGATAATATCTATACCTATTCTTGGAGTAAGCGCACTGGGTGCAATAATTTTCACGATGTCTCGCAGAAAGCTAGATTATTCATAGACCGCTCCAGAAACGTCGAGAAGTGAAGAGAGAAATGTCCTGGGTCCAACTTTCATATGTAGATATTGACATTGCACGAAGGTGACTGCACTCGACACAATTTAACATACAACCTGCAGTAACAGTCTGTTGTTGTACTGTAGATTGTAATGTGTTTTAGACTACAACATGTCTACACACACACACATATTATAATCTGCAGAAATTAATAAAACTGCAAAAAAACACATTATCGAGTTTTCATGATGTTTTGATTCAATTAACTAAGATTTTAAACAGATTTTGGCAAGCTGATTTGTTTGTTTATAAATTAGAATAATTGAATTTAATGCTCTGTCTTCCCTATTTTTAGGGTCCCGTAGTAAACAAGGAACCCTTATAGTTTCGCCATGTCTGTCTGTCCGTCCGCGGTTTTACTCAGCCACTATAAGTACTAGAAAGCTGTGTTTGTTTGGCATAAGTATGTATATTCATTATACGAAAAAAGTGGTAAATTAAAATACTGAAAAAAAACTTATTTTAGGATATCTCCCATACAAGTTAAGTGAAAAGCCAATTTTTTTCTCGACTAACCAATTATGTGGGGTATCGTTGAATAGGTCTTTCAAAAATATTATGAGCTTGTTAACACCGTTTTTCGATTTAGGAATCCGTATTTGAAATATTTGGTTTTAAACTGAAAATTTTTCTTAGAAAGACTATCTGCCAAACGGTTATTCATGGACACGTAAAAAAATTTACAGCTGTAGTATATATAACGAACTTTAAAGGAAAACTTTCAGAGCTAAGTAGGGTTTACAAATTAAAAAGTTATCGGCGATCAACTTATTAAATGTACTCTGTAAAGGAAAATTTCGTACAAATTTAATAGAAAATTAGTTTTTAGACGTTTTCAGTGGCATGAACTCAAAGTTGGCTTAAAGTGTACTTAGTCGGTTTTAAATTTACTTTTGAAGGATTATATTCAAAGTACTAGCTTACATTCATAAGCTATCTCATCTCTTACTTAAATATGATATTAATCTGCAATCATAAATTTTTTGTACAAAATTATTAGATTCACCATACGATAACACTTCATTCCTACTGAAACACTAATTGATTTGAGGACATATTTGTTATACTGAATGAGCTAGTCCCAAAGTAAGTTTCAGACCTGTGTTATGGGATACTAACTCAACGATACTTTATTTTATAACAAATAGATAAACATCCAAGACCAAGGATAATTTGAAAAAGGCCATTTTCCAACTTGCCCTGACCGGGGATCGAACCCGGAATCTCTGGGTATCGGACTAGCATGGTGACCACTACGCCACGGAGGAAAAAAAAACTGTACAGAGCCACCATACGTCTTTGATAATCCAACGAAACTCCGTTGACATTTACTTACTAGTTAAGCACCAAGTAGGTACAGTATCTCAACAAGTAAAGACCGCAGTTACGCAATGAGTCGAGGCCTTCTTAGGCATAAACAGAGATAATTAACACATCCAGTCTTAGCACAGACGTGAATCACAATCTGGCCCTTTTTGCATTTCAACATTGATTGCGACGCCTTTTGATTAGCTTGATTCACAATCACAAGTTTGAAGTGCTATTTTTGAAATGCGTAGTCACCCAAACGATTAGCTATTCCGTTCGTGATTCCGCGTTTGAAAAATGGCACCACTGTTTTCTTCGTGTCGATGAATGAATAAATTTAGTGTTGAATTGAAGAATTTAGAAACAACAGATAAATTGATAGTGCATCTACGTTGCTGCACATAAAATCAGCATAGTTTTGGATACTCTCATTTAAATAATATTATTGATTGGTATATCCGTATGGTTTAACATTAAATGAGACCTAACATTGATTTACTTAGCAATTTATCGCGACATTTTTTACTTTGTACCGAGTTTACATAACCATTCTTATGTACATCATAAAAACACATAATGCATTCATAATTATCGACGTCGCCTACGTTATAAACTTGATCTTGGCTAGCGTCATTTAGTCGGTACATATTGTTTACTCAAGCATTTCGGTCAAGGTTTACCACATTTTGTTTGCATCCATATTACATTTCTTTTGTACTGTTCCATTCATCAGTTTCTGCTATATCTTCTTACTCATGGTCTTTCTCATTAGCAGTACGTACGTGTACAATTTCTTTAGATTTTATAACTGATTATCGAAGTTCTTTAAAAGGATTCGAGCATATTGTGTCGACGGCCGGAAGGGTCTGACCATACTTGTCGCCCGCGCGCGCCTTCTACGGCGTCAAGAACGCACCTAATCCTTCGCATACTTAGCATAGCTACTTTTAATTTCAGCGTCGAAAACTTCATTCACTTTCGAAACTCTGTGATAATTTCCCACACATGTCTATTATTCAAAAACTTTCATATTTTGGACTTGTCGCTGGTGTCAGTAACGGTATATGACGGAACGCGTCTCGAATCGGTAATACATCACGCTAATGTGATTCCAGTGCGCATTTGAACAGCAAGAACATTATTATGCTCCACGGAGGCCTGACGGCCTAACGAATCTGCGATGTCGATGTATAGATTCGTGAAGGAAGGGAGCAGCAAGCGGCTCTTCGTCCAGGGCACGCTTGAGAGTGATGACTCTAAGCCATTGAAGTCGAGTTTGAAGAAACCCTCGCAATCCCCTGTCGGGTCACCGATAACTACTAGTCTGAACCTGGCTTCTGTTCCGAGAAGCTTGCGAGAAGGTTTGACGAAACATGAGACAGTATATGATGGTAATTATCCAGGCATGGAGAGGACATCGAGTTACCGTTCTGGGTCGTACAGGGAAGAGAGTTACAATGGCAGAGTCGTCCACGATGGAAACCAGACACACTTTGAGTACGACGGCGGCGAGAGCGCTCTAGCTGTGCCCGCTTCAGCTGGAGGGAGAGGCATATCCGAGCTGCAGGCGATTCATACGAACAAAAGATTGTCGACCGAGGTCCTCGGCTCTTCGTTAGAGTCGACGAAGATCTCGAAGAAAGACGACAGCGGGCAGAGACGCATCACCACGAGGATCGTGAGGAAAGTGACGACTCTGAGTCGTGGGGAAGAGAAGGCGTCTGCTGAAGACCTGGCGAGAGGCGGTCGCGAGGTGCACAGATCTGCCGAGCATTACAGACATGTGGAGATGGAGGCGACGCATCCTGGTCATAGAAAAGTAAAGGTATTTTTGTCTGCGCACTAACCTATTTGTGTGCTTTTTTATATAAAAATCTTACACCAAAAGTCAATTATGCTCAGGTAATACGACGTTTTATTTTTAAAAATCCAGTTAAGTTATTAGGATTGAACATTAATTATTAAGTAGTGCATAACCATCTTATTTTAAAACGAAAACTACCTTTGTTACTTGCTTTAAATCATTATCCATCCAAAACAAGTTTAGAAAATCCCTTCATTTGTTCATGTCACTTTGATTTATGCAGGATAAATGGTTTTAACCTTAAAGTGCTAACGTTATAAAAACGTTAAACGTTAAACGTTAAACGTTAAACGTTATAAATATCCTCCTGCACCATCTCATATTCCACCAGCCGAGAAACTTCCACCAGGTGGCGATCTCCCCTGGGCAGTCTGGAAGTCTCTAAACAGGCTTCGGACTGGCGTTGGGAGATGTCACGAAAACCGAGCAAAGTGGGGTTTTCCAAACAACAACCGTTGTGTCTGTGGAGCTGTTCAAACTATGGCCCACCTACTGTCATGTCCCAACTGCCCAACCCCCTGTACAATGGAAGACCTAAACTCCGCTAGTGACAGAGGCGTAAATGTGGCCACACATTGGTCCACACTCATGTAATATATATATTAGTCCATTCCGACTCGCTAAGAAGAAGAAGAAGTGCTAACGTTTGTACGCGTCTTGTAATAAAAAGATAAAATTAAAACGCCTCAGATCTGACTTTTCATCAAAGACATCAATAAAGCACAAGGCGTATTTACCACAAGATTCTTTACGAAAAATCTCTCTGTTTCAAATCAGTAAGTTAATGCCAGCTTGTCGGCTTGCTAATGACTTGAACTAACGATTAAATCACTGGGTATCACGTCCACAGTAATTGCTCCAGACATTTGTATAATAGCATTGTCTTGAGTGATGTTAAGTATAATCTCAGTCAATTTGTCTATCTTGTCCACTGTTATTATTTTAGCGGTTTTATTTCGCAAACGTGATATGTTTGGGCTTGTAATTTTTTGCCTGTGGCGTCCTTTTATTTTCTATTATCGTTTTGATGTTAGGTACTTTTATTGTTCATTTACGTTTGATATCGAAAAAAAATATAATTTTTTTCTTAATAAGTATTATGGTAGTCAATGCAGTGTAAAAAGACTAAATAAAAAAAATAGAAGAAGGAAAGATCTAAGGAAACTGCCGATAAAGACCTCTCGAACAAAAAAAAACTAAAGAAAAATTGCTTCATTTGTTTCGGAGCTAAGATGCTAAAATTTGTATGACTTGTTTTTTTACTAGAAATTAAAATGAGATGTAACTACCCTACATATTCATACAGCTGTATTAAGAACAGTCTTAGACCATTCGTCACAGAACCTTGCCCAATACAGTCAACGATTTATCTCCTGTCAAGCCGATTGAAGTCTTGTTCGCCAAATGATTTCAATTACTCTGATGGATATGGACGGAGAGAAAGGACACCTAATATGGATCTGGATTGATGTCTGAGAGCTATACAGTCTAAGGTTTAGTGTTTCATTTTGACATCTGGTGTGTATGGTTACTGTTACTTTTCGCCTTGTATGTTCTCATTCCATCTTTACAGGTCAAGTAGTAGCGTATTTGATTTGATTAAATAGTACGAATACCTATTATTGATGCTCAAGTTTTTCATGAATTGCAGCGTGAGAAATATTTTATAATTTTGTTTTTTGTACATGAATACTAAGTATAATATTGGCAACGCTCTCAGTAGAACAAGTTACTACAATGTGGATAAGTTTTGTAGGCTATATTTTTTATGTTTCCTCTCGTACTACGATGGAATGTCAGTTAACTTTAGTACTTACCACAAATTCTGTGACCATGATGTCATCATCATTCCCCAAGCGTGTCGTTAGCACATCGCAAAATACCTTTTTAAATGTCCTCAAACCGATCTTAGAATACTAAGGTTTACAACTATTGCAAAACTCTTCAAGGAAAAGGCTTCTATAGCAAAAAGGAGTAGTCTCAACGGTACTTAAGAATTTTCTCGACAATCCGGTACACAATTAGAGATTCCCTTGTATGTACAGTTATCGTCAGGTAATTCTTTTCCTGCGATTCTGTTTTTGGTATAATCGGTCGCAATGAAGTTGTAAATATATGACGATATTTCTAAAAACGAACATGTAGAAACGGCAGGGACACAAGACGACATTTTTTTTGGTCAATTTCAGTATGAAGATTATTGATTCATAACAACTCACAAAAAAGAAAACCAACTAACTTTAAGAAAGATTTGTAACATTTATACGATTAGTCAATATAAATTGTGCATGTTTTAAAAGTTAATTTAATTTACGAACACTTTTCAGCTTATTGTTAATGTAAACTTGAGAGTTTGAAATGGATGAAGTCTAGATACGGATTTGATACATTGGTTGAGGCATAGATAATATAACTGTACCTAGAATACGATTAAAAAGAGCAAATATCTCAAATAGTGGTGATGCAATAATACTTAATGTTATAACAATCCTAGTTGAACTTTGCGTCTAGACTCAAAAACATATTCTAAAATAGTCCATACTTTATCGTGACTGCATTATGCAAATTGAAACACGAATGTGACCTAGCCTTGGTGACGTCACTGTAGATTTTATTGATAACTTTACATAACATTTTGCACAGAACAACGAGCATGCTCCACCAATATCAATGTGTATTCATGTCACTATTCATTTTATTTTCATGTCTACTACTTGAGACATCGTATGAACATGGCTTGAATTTTCTAGTAAGCTTCTGTGATTTTTTTTGTTATATATCAAATTTACTCTTAATCCCTCTGACTAACAAATACAAAATGTCAGCTTATTTGAATACATACTACTTACTATACTTAATTTCATAATCATCAAACTACTATTCTGTACTACATAAACATCAAACCTTTGTTGTACATCAATCATATTTTTGTTCTCTTTTTCAAAGCATAAAATGCAAAAAAATTTAGGCCTCTTCTGTTAAATAAAGGAAAATAGACTCAAATTAAAATGTATTCACAACATTACCCTTGAAAATAACTGTGTTTATGTTTTTCATCAATTAACGACTATTTAAGAATTTGCATAGGTTATTGCCTATAGATGTGTGGTCACGCGAGGCCAGATCTCAATTATCGTTAGAAAAATATTTCGTTAATTTGTCCAATTCCGGTCTGCGCAATTTTTTTGAGCATTAAGTCATACAACCTAAAATAATTTATCAAGGCTGTTAGTTATGTCACGAAATTAATGAATGAACTGTGTTTGATGATTTCCAATATCATATGTCCTGCGTTCTTTAATGAATCGTTTTATTTTCTTTCCCTTTCATTTATGTCCAAAGATCATCTGAACTTGGATAGATGTACTATACCTACAGTTACTACTGTCATCACATGTTTAAAGATAAGTAGATGTTAATGTTGACTCTTAATGCCGCTTGAATATCTAACGCAAGTGTTAGTTACTGCCAGGAATGAATCGTTGGATAGGTCAGTAACCCTATATCCTTCTCTTAACCCTAAAGACTTTGTAAATACAGTAAGTTTGTGATACATCCCAGCAACATTGTGAATTTATTGGTTTTAAACCCCGCATTCATACTTTTATATTTACTACTTTTTACCAAAGCTATGAGAGTGGCGCTTCCTACGACGCCTATCGGATTACCAGTCGTGCGTTCTGTAACTAGGTTATAGTTTATTTGTCTATATCTTTCGGAGTCGTGATGGCACTCACGCTTGAGCCTCGTCCTACTTTGTTGGCAGGTTATCTGTAGAAGTCACGCCCTTAAATATCAAAGGGAATCTTTGGAAAGTTTGGAACAACCGACTACAGAGAATCAACTGTGTAGATTTTTGAGCAATTGAAAATGATATAGATACTACATCTAATAAACTATACCATAGTTTTAGGAACCTTTTGTGTGTAGTCTGTCAACACGCAAAACATAATTAATCCTTAAGAAATTAAAAAAAAAAAACAATAAATGTAACTTTACCGTGACATATTAAGAGTAGGCGGTCAGTTTCGTTATTTATATTGCTGAACTTTAAGTCTATGATCTATTATTGTTCTACTATCGGCCACTTTCTATCTTCCTTGGCCAATTCACTGTATAGCACCTCCGGACGATCAATTTTGTTTAGGTTTACTCCCATTTTCATTGTTCATTACTATTTAATCGCCATCTCAACATTTACTTAAATTTATATTTACCCAAAGGTTGCCTGGAAGAAATTGCTTTAGTGATACGCCTGCCTTTTTACAGTAATATTTAAAGTTTACTTTTAATTTGTTCTTATAGTCGGTGCAGTAAAGAAGTGTCTTTTACTAATCTTATCACTTGTATTGACATTTTGGATTTACTCATAAGGTTGTCGATCTTGAGCGTTTTTGGCGTTTAAAAGTTCAAGAACTTAGAAACAATCAAAATGAAGTGAAAATAAATTCTAAATTTTCGTCGACCGTGTAAATTTTTTTTTAAAGTGTTTTTTCGTGCATTGCTGTTTCATAAAGTCGTTCTTTTTAATGAAGTGAATTCGCTTGCAAATACATTATCGTCTACTCCCCTCATTAACATTTTGAAATTGCTATCTAAATCATCATTAAGTTTTAGAAATCAGATTTTTCACAGGCAGCCTTCAAGTTTCTGACTAATTGTTTCGAGTCTAACAAATGTCTAGCTCAGACGGACATTGTTTTGAACAACTTAATCATTGGGTACATCACGCTTTTTAGTGAAATGTTTTCGTAATTGAAAGAGAAGTCTGAACACGATTTAAGTTAACTCTAATGATCTTTTTTTACTTTTAAAAACTCTTAATAGTATGTTTATCTCGCCTGCATTTGTATTTTATGAAATGTGGCATTATTAGAATTTGAATAATAAAAAATATATAAGAAGATAGTTTTGAAATACTCGATAAATTTGCGTTTCTTTCAGAAACGATACGAAACTAAGTTTTTCTCAATGATTTAGCATCTTACTCCTAAAAAGAAATATGTTAGTTAACTAACTAACATTACTTTCTAGCTACCAATCCGCACGAAAAAAATATCTCTACCACAACGTCGAATCAGTAAGTTACTGAAAAAGACTAATATTTAAAGCTTGTTGATGATAATAGAAACAGAGTATGAAAAGAAGCCATTCCATTTCTCCGTATCTAAAATCTCGATGATCTAATTAGATAGCAGAAGAAAAACCGAGCTGTCCAATCAATTAAACAATTTCTACAAATTACCAGCGATTGTGGCTCCATCTATATCATTACATAGATGGAGCCACCATCGATAGTAATTTGTAAAGTAACAGTCGCGTGAGTTTTCACTTAATTAGAGCACTGGACTACTGGATCAGAGTCGACAATGTAGCGGTATGAATGTTAAATTGAGCGTTGGATGCTCACATGCTATGCAAATATTTGATTTACTGTTGAGTGATGTTTAGCATTTCCTCTTTTATTTGTTCTTTTTTATATGGTTTGTTTTAAATCATCATCATCATTTCAGCCGCATAACGTCCACTGCAGGACATAGGCATCTCCTCTCTCTTGTTTTAAATGCTAGGTTTCAAAACTTTCAAAGTTATTAGTTCGAACTTCATCGAAAATTGTATGAAAATTTCATTAATTGTCTTGAAATTCGTGATTGTAGTTTTTATTTGATTGTGTAATATTTACTTATTGATTTGTTACTATGTGACGAGATTTAGTTATTGTAAAGGGTATGTCTTCACCTTGTGTAATTCTTTATATAACTTGATTTTATCTTATTAAAACTAACAGTCTAAATATATATAACTCAAAGGTGACTGACTGACTGACATAGTGATCTATCAACGCACAGCCCAAACCACTGGACGGATCGGGCTGAAATTTGGCATTCAGGTAGATGTTATGACGTAGGCATCCACTAAGAAAGGATTTTGATCAATTCTACCCCCAAGGGGATAAAATAGGGGATGAAAGTTTGTATGAAACTTTGTCAAATTTCAACCGATCGGGCTGAGACTTTGCATGCATAAAGCTACTATGACGTAGGCATCCCCTAAGAAAGGATTTTGATAACTGACACCCCTACGCGAGCGAAGCCGCGGGCAAAAGCTAGTATTTTATAAATATTTTGACCATAAAGTGAACTTTACACATTTGTAAATACTCTTATATAGTCATGTTTAGTTATTAAAATGCGTGGTATGTCGTTCTAAAGAATAGATGAATTGATATGCTAAATATATTGGAATCACATGTAAATGTACTCAAAAGCAACACGTTAACATGAATTAGTTTTAATAGGATCGTCTATTTGTTTTACATTATCATTTGGATTAACTTCTTCAATAATATTTATTGCAGTGTATTTGACTTGTAATGTAATGAGTTCTGATATTGTAAATTGTCTTAGTTTTGTACTGGCTGACTAGTTAGTCAGGTGATACGAGTTAAATTACTTTTACTTTACTACTTACTTACGTACGAACAACTTTCACCATGGGTGCTACTAGGAATTCGCAAAAAAAAGACGTGCTTTATGAGGCACGTTTTGCCGTTGTTCCCTATTTTTAAACGCCAGTCGTCAAGTTGCTTCAGATATAATAACAACTAAAACACATTGTTTTTTTTAGCTCTTTTGGCTAGGAATAGACGTCCGATATTCGGATCCGGTCTTGTATTCTGGTTAGGTTATTCAGTCTATCGGAAGTCATTAACACTTTGTATTTACTTCGTATGTACATGTCTGATCCAATAACCTGATCGGTCTATTGAACCGAAACAGAGACATGGCCTTTCAAATTTTAGAATTGTTACGTTATGACGTCTGTCTGAAATCGGACAATGTTAAAATCCTACAGTTACTGTTAATCCGATAGTCTGGTGAGGGAAACGTAAACAAAACCGGACTTGTATTACCAAGCTGTCACACCGGAGGTCTTGGGTTCGATTTCCGGTCAGGTCATGGTAAAAAATGATCTTTTTGAAATTGACCTGGATCTTGGAAGTTTATCTTTAAAACATAGTGTCGTTGAGTTAGTGTCCCATAACACAATTCTCGAACTTACTTTGGGGCTAGCTTAATCTATGTTCCGTATATTATTTATAACCAGGTTTTCATTCCTCCTCCTCCTCCTCGACGACCTCCGTGGCGTAGTGGTCACCATGCTAGTCCGCCACCCAGAGGTTCCGGGTTCGATTCCGGTCAGGGCAAGTTGGAAAATGGCCTTTTTCAAATTGTCCTGGGTCTTGGGTGTTCATCTATTTGTGTATTTGTTATAAAATATAGTATCGTTGAGTTAGTATCCCATAACACAAGTCTCGAACTTACTTTGGGGCTAGCTCAATCGGTGTAATTTGTCCCTATATATTTATTTATTTATTCATCATCAGTTATTTTTTAACTGATACTGTAAGAGCACGATCCTCTCTGTAATACCAGATCCAAACTTGGCCAGAGCAGCCAGAGGATTTGGCCTACACTTAGATAGCTTAAATATCTCTCAGCATTTTGAATACACAAACAAAGCAGTCATATTCAACATGTCAAATGAAGCTACATACAAATGGCTAATAAATTGTCGATCTGAATGGCTACATTCACATCACCACTTAACGATGATCTAGCTAGACAGTAAATATTGCTTTCCAAAGTCGTGCAACGCTAATTCGAACGATTTGGAACCGACTGCCATGAAAATCGATTTTGCAAGTTTTTTGCTGATCTTTCTGATCTTGCTTTGACTGTTCAAAATGATTTTTACCTCTCTCTCTTCGAACATCCTCAGCTGCGCTGTTTCGGGGCCCGGGATCAACTTTCCGGCTTTTTTTACTCCTCTTCTCATGGCCTGTATTATCATTGGTGGTGTCTTTGTCATTAATTAAAGTTTTTTACATTCCCTTACCCATTTTGTGCATTATAACAATCATCTTTGTAAGTACAAATTAATCTTAGCGGTGTTATTTATGTAGGAAATACAGTCTTTGTAAAGAAATTTCGAACGTAGTTTTTCTCAATTATATGCAGCGTAGGGTACGAAACTTTACGCTGCATATAATTGAGAAAAACTACGTTCGAAATTTCTTTACAAAGACTGTATTTCCTACAGTCAGTAAAATATTGTGATTACATTGACTATGCTTGCATGTACTCGTATATACTGAATAGAGTATATTTTCATCTTTAATGTTATTTATATATGCATCATTCCCGCTCTCACTAAGATATTCAATAAAATTTAGCTCATTGAGCAAGTCTATAAAGGAAATAATTTCTCAGTCGGCGAGCGCGGTGGGGAAGTGCATATAAATTGTATTTGTTATGTTATGATGCAAAAAAGCTTTCGCTTCAGTACACAGTGCAGGGAAAGGACAAAAAATTGCTTAGCGTAACACATCGGGAAATTTTGACTGGTAATTGTTGTGGGCTCAGTATTGTTCCTTGAGAAACGTTTTTAAACTTTTTAAATAAAGATATTGATTGGCTCTATACAGCAACATTTGCGACTGTAGAAAAGAAGTAGAGCTATAAGTAATTTTTTGAAAAAAAAAATACCCGGTCAAATGCAAATCGGACTTTATCTATAAAAATTCACGTTTGTTGTATGGGAGCCCCACTTAAATCATTTATTTATTTTATTCTGTTTTAGTGTTTGTTGTTATAGCGGCAACAGACATTAATAACAGCCTGGTGACAGATAAACGGGCAGACGGACAGCGGAGTCTTAGTAATGGGGTCCTGATGGTACTCTTTGGGTACGTTGGAACCTTAAAAATAAGTTTTTAGCAAATAATACGAAAAAATTACAGAATCATGAAAAGAATGGCAAAAATATTATATTTTAGCAATATTACACATTTAAGTGGAGATAGGCTCAAGTCGGCATAATTAGTAATAGTGCTGTATTTTCCTTGCTATTAATATGCACTCAAAAAGATTTTCCGAGGTTATTGTTGTTGTTATATATTGGAATTAAAATTACATAAGCACTTACGAGAAAAACCAAGAAAGTGTAGCCACTGGTGCGAAAAAAGTAAAACATAAATGTTTTATGTTCAAAGGAAACATTCCCTCAGAAGTAAACAATAACTTGCAAACCTGGAGACAAGACCAGCAAATTCTCAGATATTACTCAAACCCAACAATGGATTTCGACAAACTCAGCGGCGCGCATCTCCTGTAGTGATTTATGAACCTGTGAACGGAGCCGTGACTGATCTTAAAAACGCTAGACCAGTCTCCCACACCTTATCTGCCCCTTTGTTTGCAAGTGGGAATGCTCATTGAATTTAAATTTAATCCTATTTAAAACAACAGAAATCTGACAGTGAATTGTGATTGTGATAAGGAACTTATAAATCTATGACGGGATGATCAGAAAGTTGTTGCTTTTCACACGCTGCCACATCAATTTTTATGTCTTCACAGATCTTAATGAGCACTGAAAAATGTGGTGTGTTCATTAAGCTCCTTATGTTTTGAATAATTCTCTAATATTCGACTATTGTTCTATCATGTTTCGTATACTTCGATTTTTTAGAATTGTGAATTGAAATCTTTTTAGTTTTTAGAAGTTTCTATTTTAATACTGTTACTAGTATTTATGACTTTTGTTGCTTCCATAACTACATGTTGCGTGGCAGTGAATATAAATTACGTGTTATTAAAAACAGCTTTATTTTTGCAAACCGATTCTGAATTTAAATCAGAAGAAAATTTCATACTTGAAATAGGCAAGATGGCGGACAGGAAGCACACAGGTGCGCCGGTACATGACAGTGGCGCGCGCACCGATGCGTTAACATTGTGCACTTGCCTGACGCTCTATGTATGGTTCTTATTTTTTATTTTAATTCAATGTTTTTTGTGCTAGTAAGTTAAAAAACTATTATTGTGAGCGCCATTATTCAAACGGAAATTAATGAAGAAAAAGTAGATTAGTAGAAGAGAACAGACAGATGTTGATCTTCATGTTAATATTAATATAATTATTAATGATAATGTAACGTCTGGCGTATACAAAATACAAAGTTTCAAGTAGTTTCAATTGGTAAGTTTAGAAGATGGGACATAATAGCAAAATTCTTTTGTAAAACCATGCGAGAAAAACGGAATTGTAAAACGAAAAATTATTATAAACTTGGCCAAAAAAAAGAAGAACAAAAATGTCCGCTTTTGACCAATTTACTTTGAAATTATAATTTCACACCTTGTATCTGCTATGGCTATCATGCACGATTAGCCTCGGTTCATTACTCTACAGCACCCATTCTGCCACCGTCTACATTGTTCAAAAGAGATGATTGAATTTTATGACGGGCATTAGATTTATAAGAATAAATTGATCTTTACTACGTGCTCGTTTGTACGAATATCATCGATTGTATTTGTTTCTTTTATCAATCTTTAGAATCTTCTAGATATTCGCACACCGGTAAGACTAGTCTTTTCAGTATTATTAGTTTTCTCATGATGCCAAAAATCTGAAATGAGGAAATTTGTATTAAAAAAGCAAAAGCCACTGACATTGCCCAGCGGATTAGTTCGTTGAAGGGGCAGTGGCTGGGACACATAGCGCGATGAACCGATGGCCGATGGGGCAAAAAGCAATGGCGACCACGGACTGGCAAGCTAAGCCTAGACCTAACTAAGGTCGCTGGAAAGTGTTGGATGCAGGCTACTCTAGATTGGTCATATTGGAAATCTTTGGGAGAGGCCTATGTCCTGCTGTAGACGTTATGCGGCTAAATTGATGATGATGATGATTAGTTTTCTAACAAAAATATTGAAAATGACGGACTTAAAAAGTCCCGAATCACCACCACATTGTGTGGGACACTCGGATAGACAAAATAATAAAAGTACTTAGTTATACTTAATTGATGTTTATAATCAAGTCGGATTCTTTAGTCAAAACGCTTCATATTATTAATGGCTGCGGAGTATAAAGTTTCTTCCATTTATCTCTTTCAGCTAGCCACTTGCTGAACGACACGTAGTCTTGGCTTTCCTGGTGCTCATTTTATTAGGCTTTAATACCTCAAATGAGAAATTCATGCCTACATTGTAATTTGTAGCTTTTAGACGCTTAAGCGTTATTACATTACCTGTACTTAACCTTGTTGTTAAGTTTATATCATCTATCATCTTGCCGGCCGTTAACATGTCTCTCATCGCTATAACATCGTGCTCATCACTTTTAATCACCTTTGGCTTAGGCTTTAATGTATAGTCATTTCGTACACAAGTAGTAGTTGGCAATTCTGTTGCGTCCCCTGCTACTTTATAACAATTTATTGTGTTTCTGTAAAAAGCGATAAATTAGTCTGGCTTTAGTGGCAGTTTAGTCTACAAACCATATCCGAGCTTCGATTTGTAAGTTTGATCAATATATTTTAATATCAGCTTCGATATACCTTGTTTCATGAACATTATTGATTTCTTTTAAACGATTTTTTCTGTCTTTATCGACGCCAACGTAGAGCCATTCACACACCTATATTATTCGATACCAACACTAGGATGAATGGGTTAAAAGTATTTAAATGGACAAGTGAACATTTTCAAACATGCCTATCATTATCATCATAATGTCTTCTGCTAAACAAGCGGTTCTCTCAAAAAAATGGAAACAACTTTTATCATCTTCACCCAAGGAGATGGGAAGTGGCAGTGTGAAGTTCGAACTCACCAAATCTCCATGCTGCCTTTGTTGATTTGTTCGTCTCTATATCAAGCATTTGCTGCCACTTTGCTTTAATCGACTTAGCGCTCGGCATATGCTCATAAAAGCTTGTTAAAGTGAACATGTCGTCTATAGATAACACGTTCGGTCCAACCTACGGTATCGCATGTCTCACTTTCCATCCCTTTTGCTTTCTCCCGGTTATCAGCGCGGAACTAGCACTTTCGATTGGATCCGACGTTGACCTTTGGTTTCCACGCGTCTGGAAAACTGAATAAATGTTTGTGCAATTAGAAAACTTTATGTGAAGTTGTATTGGTTTGGTAGATTGGTATCTGTTCATCCCCGACAAACTGTCAGATAGAATACAAATGATATACAATGTGGAAGAGACATACCCGTAATAATTCGAACTACAGGCTATACTAGATCACTATGGTAGAATAAAATTAAAATAACAGCCAAAACATAACAAAAAATGGCATTTCATATAAAAGTGTGCAGCCGCCCGGACAATTTCTATGGGAATGTCGAAATTATTATTGGTTCTTGGGTTGTTATTTTCATTTCATATTACTATAGTGATCTAGTAAAGCCCGTGGTTTGATTTATTACGGGTAGGTACCCTTCCACGTTTCATATGTAGTAATCGTATTGGTTATTATAGCTTATATCTATGTATATTTAGAATGTAAGATTATTGATACATATTGTTATTTTAATTATTATAAATTAGAATAACAATATGTATCAATAAATAGATATATTACTAATATAAATTCTTATTATTAGTAATATATCTTTCAAAATTACATATTTTGCACCTCCTTTAAAAGACTTCTTAATCTCGGCATCACCAGTAGGTTGACTGGTAGATAAAACCTATGGCTTTAAGTCCGCCTATTACATTTGTAATAAAGTTAAATAAATAAATAAAAAATTGGGGTTTTATTAGTTTGACGTGTCTGTGTATGTGTGGGCCGATTTTGATGCGGTTTTTTTGTTTGAAAACGAAAGTTGTTTCTCGCAGGGTGTGGTGGGGCCTGTGGGACTAAATTCACGATTCGCGTTAAGCTCACGAGTTGACAAATGTTAGTTTGTGTGCTTTACGTGTAAATAGTTCACCAAATCGTGAAATGGGGATAGAACAATTTTTTTTTGTATTTACTTGTATATCATGTTTAAGACAATGTTGCTTTCCGTTTCGTATTCCATCTGATTGTTGAAGCGTACTCGCAATGCTCTGATTGGTTGGCGAAACCGAATCTCGTGTAGTATGTAAATGTTTGGCTACTGGTTTACTTCGTTTAATATATAAAAATGTCTTGTAGTAGCAATATTTCATTTCTTTTGAAATAAACAACCAGATTAGTAAAAAAAATCTTGTAGGTGAAAATTCACGTTCTTTCAGGTAAAGGTTTCTACCTTTGTTGATGCCTATTTTATTAATTATCGAAATTAAATACAATGTGCAAAAAATAATCTGTCTCTGAATTCAGGTTACCAGGGTGACATGACTTGGGAATGGTCATAAATTGCCTTCCCACTCTCACAACAGTTGCTTTAACGAGGCCTAACTGTATCAGAGTTAAATTTATCCTTTTATATTTAAATATCCATTTTTAGAGTTGCAAACTGTAGATACTACCCACTGCTGAATTAGAATATGAAGCTAGTTTTCTGTGGAAATTAGTAATGTAAAACATTTAGGAGAGACTTAAGTATATTAGAAGTTTTTGGATTGAAATAAAAGGTTTTTAAGTTTTATACAGGGTTACTGGTAACTAAAACCTCCCAACATCGGTATCAGAATCCTAACGTAATATAGACCTGCAAGAAGGAAATAAAAAATCTAAGAAAAAAATTGGACTCCATAAAAACTCGACCAGTTGATCAGTGAATTTGTACGGGAGGCCCATTTTTTGTGTGTTGGGGAGTCTGATTATGATGTTAAGAGGTTTTTTGCGTTAGTTACTAGCAACCCTGTATACATATTTATTTTAATAAAAGATTTTTGTTTTTCACATCACATATTTTACATAAATAATCACAGAAGTCGGCCTTATCGCATATCAATATCTAAATAAATTTTCTTTTAAAAGAAAAGTACACTCTCATCTTCTAAAATAGTGTATATTTCATTTTCACCATCATCATTCATTATTTATATATTGTATGTATGTTTATGTATGTATATACATATAATAAATATAGGTATATTTATTAGGATTTATTAAGTAATTATTCTGCGCCGCAACTATATCCCTATGGTTTCAACAATTGTATATTGTGGATCAATAAATTTTTATAAAATAAATAGATATCGCACAAAATAGAAAGACATTTCTATAATTTCTAGTCAGTAGTTTTTTTTGTATTTTAATTGTAACTTTTTATGTACAATAAAGAATTTATCTATCTATCTAATTTATTAAAAAAAGCTTCTTAACAGTTAAAGTTCATTCACATTGCTCAAAAATATTCCCTGTTTATTACCATTGCCAGTGAAAACTCATTACAAGTTATTCGATTGTAAAACAACTGTTTTTCGGGTTCCGTATAAAAAAAAGGGCACTCTTATAGGATCACTCGTGCGTCTGTCTTTCCAAATCTACTGGACCAGCTCAGGTGAAATTTGGTAAGATGGTGTAATACTACGACCCAAACACAGATGTGCAAAGTAAATAATTTTTTTTTTTTAATAAGTCAAATGACAAATTAGGAAATTTAAAAAAAGTTGCAGTCTTTACTGTGTCGTATATCAAATGAAAGGGCTCGTTATGAGGATCTTAAATATATTTTAGTTATTATTGTAAAATAAATAGTTTTGATTTTATTCATGAAAGAAGACATGACTATTCCACGCCCCTGATCGCCGAAACTACTGAGCCTAAAATTTAAAAAAAAAAGATACAAAATATATTTCATTGCTTGTAGGTTAAAGGAAAGCTATAAGAATTCCATCAATTAAAAATAAAGTGGTAAACTCAATATAATACGTTCACTTACGGAAAATCTTTTACATTGTACGGCACCCTCTCCACGCGAGTTCAACTCGCACTTGGCTAGTTATTTGTAATGAAATACCAGTTATCATATCGTAAATACATCAGTTCACATACAATTTGACGTCACGTTCACGCTTCGAAGAATATGTGATATGATGTGATGTGTCGGGACGGCGTTATACAGTGACTACCATAAAAAAGTTGCCAAGTAGCTACTGTCGACGGGTTAATTTTTTATGATCAGAAGTTTAAGCGATGGCACAGATATGGCACTTTATAGAAGCGGAGTATGATTTATGCCTACAACTACTACGAATCAATAAATCCGTGCACACGTCAATGTGTGTGTTCGCCCCCAACACAAACTATAAGGCAAGAACGGGGGAGAGCGCGGAATATATATGTATATCTATATTCTATATATCTATATTGCGCTGAACCCTAAGTATATCTAAATTCTATATATCTATATTGCGCGAAACCCTAAGAGTTTTCGTTCTAGCGGTTTAGGCACTAGCTCTGCGTCTGTCAGGCACGAGTTCGCGATTAGTACCTTCTGAAACGTGCTTAATAATACAGATTGTTCTTTTACCCACCAGCCAAGGTTTTGGAGCAAGTTCTGTCTATGATACTGAATAATTTTCATAAAATCAACTAACCAAAAAAATTGGCTTAATATAAAAAATCGGATTTTGTATGGAAGGACGTAATAACTTTTTTATAGAAAGTAGTTGAGCACCATGGACTGTGTGTGAAACATGAAAATCACTAGTGTTTATGATTGTTGTTACTTCAATTTCACCATTTGGTGAAATAGTTACACGTAAAGCACACGAACTAACATTTGTCGTGTGACAAATGTTAGTTCGTGTGTGAGCGTAACGCAAATCGTGAATTTAGTCCCTCCACACTCTGCGAGAAGGAACTTTCGTACCATCAGGTTTATTTGCCAGGTATTAAAAGAACCATCTCGATCATTGAGCTATGTCAGATAGCTGAGGCAGCTCGAAAAATCTGACACCAATATTAGTGATAACGATATCACAATCGACAAGAAAGAAAGACTGGTTAGTCAAAAGCCGTAAAGAAAGTCGATATACCCGTAGTTGAACAAGCGAGCAAAGTTCCGAGTCTAGTTTATCGTAGGGAGACAACAGAGCCTCGGGATTGCTTAGGGGTCTTTGTCTCTAGGGTCTCTAGGGATGTAAGATCAAAATCTCACGTTTAGCGTTATGGCGGGCGTAAAAAGGAAATCAAAATAGTGATAGTTTACTAGCCGCACATGATTTAGATTCAGTCCGATCGAGGGGATGGCCCCTCGATCGCATTTTACGATCTGCGCGCAAAGAGAAGCTTCTGGTACTTTTAATTTTTTTTTCTATTTCCTATACCAGCAATATAAAATCAAAAATAAAAATCGTTAATGCAAATCATAGAGAGATGATATTGTCAATTAGTTGCAATTTCGTATTTAAAAGGTAACATAATACCAAACCGAAAACAAAAATAATTATTTTAATCCGCTGAAAAATAAGCATGTTAGAAAAGCCTTTCAAATCCGGTGGAAGGGGAAACTGTCCAGTAACAAAAAACACTAATAAGTATTTTTTTAAGATACATTTTTTTGTACAAGCTTTTATTGTAAGACGAAAGAAATTAAAGAAAAATGAAATAAGCCCAAATTCGATGGAATTGCGTCATATTATTACTGAGTTCCTTCAACCACTTTCCGTCTCCGTGATCAGATCCTAGGTCTACGATAAAGTACTTGTCAAGACAAATCAAAGGAGTCCTACTCAATAAGGTTTTGTTTTTTTATTACTGAATTCCGTGGAATATCTCCCGGCTTCGTCATCGGAACACCCCATTGACTTATGGAGTCAATGAGGTGTTCCGATGACGAAGCCGGGAGATATTCGTTTTCATATATATTGCATTTTCATCTGACTTACATTAGTATGCAAAATTTTAGCTCAATCGGTTAAGGAAAACTAGTTGAAAATTGAGTTGCACGATTTGACCTAAACAAACATACATACAAGATTCATTGCAAGTTAAATAAAAGCTTTTAAAAACACCTAGTCAATTACACTTTGCGGCGGAAAAAAAAACTAGATAATTTCATTTTTTTTTTTATTATGTCCGAAGAATGTCTTCCATTTTGTTTTTGCATTTTTTGCCACCGTAATCTATTCCATTCATATTTTTATTGCCTCATTATTTTTTGCTCTGATCCATGATCTGTGATCAGCCTTGATCACACTGACCATTTATGGTTGTGATGTCAAACATACCACTTTCTGACCTCATCTGTTTATCATCTGTATGGATTTTTATTGGACAAACATTTTAAACTATTTATTATTTAAATCACTTTAAGATCTTATTTATAATTTGCATTTAGTGTCGGTCCTTTTGTATGAAATATATGTGGTTTTTTTTATTAGATAAGTACAGGTTTTTCAAAAGGCAATTCAGTCGTATTATTCTGTACAATTAACGATAATAATAAATATAAAACAAACAACAGTATTACGAAAAAAAAAATGCATTCCAGGGTGCAAAAGACGTGTGATAGTGTTTTTTATAATTCAATTTGAGTTTATTCGGAGAAGTGAAGTCTTTTTATTTTATTTTATTCCTCTTTTTATTTCTTATCCCACAGCGCATCATTATTTTGAAACCAAAGTTGTAAATTAGAAACTCGGTACCTCTTCTTTGTCAAATCTAAGCAAAATAATGCGGTTTAGTAAATAAAAACTGTAGGCAATAGTGTTACGGAAGTTGAGTTGAGTTTGTTTGTTTTTTGTATGTGTAAGTGGCGAACACTGGTGTCATATTTTTCTAGCTGCCTAAAGGCATCGACATGGCATGGGCGATTATTAAACAATAATAACAGCCGGGACCAACGGCTTGACGTTCCTTCCGAAGCACGGAGGAGCTAGAATGTTTATGCCACTTGCGGTCACCCATCAAAGTGCGGTCCTCGTCCGCTGTCGCTTAAACTGTGAAAGCGCTAGCAATGCGTACTCCCGCCACGCCACCGAGCTCCACAGTAGATGTGTAAAAATTGATAAGGCAATTTTTAAGGCAAACAATCAAGTTATTTTTCCCAACAATGCAATTCTCAGTGTATCGGCCGACAATCTGTAGACGCCACGTGTTATAATACGTATTGTTTTCAAATTATCGCTGTAGAAACTGTCTGAATCGATCTGAAAATCAGACTTTTTTATGTGACCTATAAAAACGTCAATGGATGATGACTGGCTCAAAAATATTATACTATTCAGTCCGTCAGTTAGATTGCCTAAAATAATGGATGCATTAGTAAAAATCATAAAGACACAAGACTACCAGGAGTGCTATTTTTCATTGAGGGTCTCACCGAAACACAAAGCGTGTAATATCCAACTCACCGCTCGCGTAAAATATTTGCGCGCCATTTGGTCGTATTTTTGAAACAGTCTCGGTCGGTGTAAGACAATTTTGTTTTACGTAGAAAATTTTGGAAATGTTGGTAAGGTTTTCTAAAAATTTCACCATGAATAAAAAAGCAGCCTAAATCAGAACGATTCTTCATGAATGTTTTCTTTGACATATCTACGCTACAAATGTCAAAATTACGAGTGGTCAAAACCACTCGTAGCAAATCCTTCGCATACGATCATTTAAAAAATGAGCCCGCTTAGAAACTCTCGCGCAAACCATTCGTAATATGACAAGTGATTTCAAAATCATACCAAATTCTAAGTAAAGTACAGACTCACAGATGTAGGTTACTACAGTCTAGTTAAAAAATCTGGTAAACAAACACCTCTCTGGAACAAATGCGTCAATCCGATCGTGTCGGTCGTGACCAGCGGTCGTGACGTCACTGATCACCCTTTGTAAACATCACGGATGAGGAAGTTGAGAGAAAGTAGAGTTTATTAATATGTCGTCGAAATTTCGAGAAGAAAATTACGTGTACCTTTTTTGTTCGCTAAGCAATTCTTCTTTTTGTTGATACGGTGACATTTACCCGTCAACCCAAAAGTTGTAATATACATCTTCTAAAACATTATTTTTTTTCATTTCTTATTGTATAAGAACGCACGTGGCTCAGTTAAATAGTTCTACAAATAGTAGGAGAAGATTTTAGTTAAACTGTAAAAAATATATTTTTATCCTTAGCACTTAACTGACAAATAAATTCACAGTAGTCACTCAAACGAACATTGGTTGCAGAAACACTGACATTCCTTTTTAAATCTATGCAATTTTTAACCATTAATATTTCAAGCATGAGACACCAGTATTTCTTTTCATGATTGCAATTTTCCGACCATAAATTCCTGTAGCATACCAAGCTCTAACACTTGACGTTCATGAGTACTTTCTTCCACTTACCTTACATCCAAATCCACTCCATCCGATACAGATGCTCTCAATCCTTCAAGATGATTGATGTAGATACTCGTATTTAGTTTACCATTGAACTTCGGTTGGTAGGTCACTGATCTCCAGTTTTCTATGTATAGATTTAATTCGATTAATGTTTTTGAGACGTGACTGCTGTATCTGTATCATCTTTTATTGTAACTTGAATGATAGATTTAATAACTGCAATGATAAAAAACTAAAACAACAAATGGTGTTTCTTTACTTATTTTAAAATCAGAAAGTGGACCGATTTAGACAGGCATTCAATAAATAACCCAGTTTTATCCCTTCACTTGTGGCATAAAAATAAAACAATAGTTAAATAATTTCCGAGTCTATTATGGTTTTGTCACCACCCCTTTTGCTCTCTCACGGGTGTCTACGACAAAGGCATAGGTGACAGAGTATGAGCAGTAGCATCCTCTGTGCAAAGACTTTTTACCATCTACTGCGGTAAGCAGCCCAGCGAGGTGATTATTGCCTCTGTTTAGGGTTAGGGCCAAGTAACAGAGAAAGTTAGGACACATTTTCGGAACGGAACTTTCTTATGCTGCTATCCTTTTCTGTCGCTCAGAACCGTCATTTGATAGAGCGAGAGAGAGCGACGGAACGTATCAGCATAGCCATAAAAATAAAATAGGACTTCTTTACTACAATAAAAAATACAAATTTCAGCGAGACTCCGTTGCGGCGTGGTACGTGGCACGATTTTCGATTCTTTGAATCTATCTTGTCATTCAGTGAAATGGTTTTTGTTTGTAATAGACAGTCCCACAAAGTTTTTCGCCCCTTTTGGCACTCTAAAAAGTATATTTATTTAGATTTAAATTTAATGCATTCACCAATTTTTTGAGCAATTTTACACAAAACCAATTTTTTGATTGATAAAATCTACATGTGAACCGTTTGATATTGGCATGCATTGATATAGCCTATTACCAATAGTGGGGATATACAAGACTGAAAATGATGATGAAAATCTACTTATAAACATTATCTAATAATTTTCTGGTCTAAAGGTATACTCGTAGCTAATAAGTTGAAGATGACCCTTGGACAAGTGTTCAATAGTTCAATGTTTTGTAGATACTCTAAAATTAACACTCCTTTAGGACGTACTTGATTTTATTATTCGATGTGTAAGTTTTCGGTTTACACTGTTGTCAGATTTTTCAGGCTGCCTAAAAGCATCTGACATATTTTGACGATCTCCTTCTTTTTCGTGTGTGTAAGTGGCCAATACTGTTGTTAGATTTTTCAGGCTGCCTAAAAGCATCTGACATAGCTTGACGACAGCCATACAATGATGACAGCCGGGACCAACGGCTTATACGTGCCTCCCTAAGCACGGAGAAGGTCGAGAAATTTTTATGCCACTTGCGGTCATCCATCCAACTGCGGACCACGCGCGGTGTTGCTTTACTTGCGAAAGCGCTAGTAATGCGCACTCCCACTGGGCCACCGAGCTCCTCAAATTTTGGCGAAACTTGGCTTTGACTACTAGATTCATACATAAATTCTACCTAATGTTGTTTCTGCAATTCCCGAATCATTTAGTTCATAACATTTAATAGATATAAATAAATGTGAGGCTCCAATTGATTGACGAATGTTAAGGTCTACTATCAATGGTTTAATCTTATTTGTGGTTGTATCGCTAAGAAGATCTGCTCGTAGGAAATTGGGTTTCTGTTTGTGCGTTATAGTTTTTTTTCTTTTGTTATCGTTATTTTCACTGTATTTCTATTTATTCTCTTTATTATATTGAGTAAAATGTTTGTAGTTCTGAATCCTCCGTTAGATATGATGCTTCGGAGTGCAATGTCTTCGGCTTCCCGGATTTCTTATCCAGTACATACATACAGTCTTCAATATTTTTGGTTGGAAGAGTATTTGTAATGGTCTTATACTTACAAATGAGGATCAAAATGAAAAAAGAATCCGAAAATTTCCCTGGCTTGTATGAGATCCAAAGCATAGTTTTTTTTTAGCCGTTCGTGTGCCACTGCTGGGCAAAGGCCTCCCCTCTTTCCTTCCATAACTCTCTGTTCTTGGTCTTAACTTTCCAATCCTGTTTGAATGCTTTTAAGTGGTCTGCCCATCTCGTCTCCGGTCTACCTCTCTTTCTCCATAAAGCATAGTTATTTATATAAAAACTTGAAGCAAATGAATCATTTCTAAATGAAAATAAACTCATCTGACAAACTTTTTATCTCTTCAGCTCATACTTAATCTTGTAAAACATATATAAATGCAAGTTACGCTTTAACAAAATGACTTCATATGTTAATTCTATGCTTGGAAACATTAACGGTAAAAAAACTGAATATAAAACGTCGACTTAAACCAGTGGCTTCAAAATAAAACCACAATTCAGAATTAAAATGATTAATACGAATCTTAAAGCGAACTCGATCCATATTTCTCAAAGAATTTTTTCTGTATCCGCCACAATACCACAATTGAGAAATTTAAAGATTTTGAATCTTTTGTCTTTTGTGAAAAGGTGTAATTTGATTTGTGCTATAATTTGAGTAGTTCTCGAAGCATGACCGGATTGTTTCATTCTTTTTGACGAACTGCGGACATCTTTTGATGTCTGGCTGTCCATTTATATTCATAGGAGATGATCTGCTAAATGTTTTGTTACCGTAATTAAATCTACGTGATTCAGCTTGTCAGTACTAGCGACCAGCCTATAGTAATGAACAACAACAAAACGCAAATAAGTAGTTTAATACGTAAAAAATGTTTCACTTATGTCAACAAAACCTTTTGGCTATGCATAAATCGGTAAAATAAGTTGGTGGTTTGTTTTTTTAGTAAGGTAATTCCAATGTTTTCACAAACTGGTACATTACTAACAAACCGACTTACCAAATTGTGTTATCTGTTCCGTTAAGCATATTATGATCATTAAATTACTAATTCTATTACTGTATAGAATTTATGTTTGTTTGTTTGTTTAAACTCTTTATTGCACATACAAAAAATAAAAAATGGGCGGGCTTATCCCTTTGAGGAATTTCTTCCAGCCAACCAAGCATCCGAAAGAACAAGAAGAAAGCATTTAATTCGGCGCTTGCACAATTTGTAAGATTTAACAAGGGTTTTCATAATCTTCATACCGAATAACTCACTCAGTCGCTGCAATCTTTACAAAGTCATGTAAAATATTACCGTCCTGTTTCTCTCAGAATCCCAGATGTCCAAGGATGATTTCGTAAACATGATTCAATCGAGATTTGTCACCATCAAGCCCAACTTCTTTGAACTTCATCGTTACTGGCACACATACTGCATTAATCTTTTATTTGTGTGCTTTCCTTGACTCGAATTTAGCACGGGACATACTGATCATTTCATGTTTATGATTCTTATTAATTGTGTCACTGGGTCTTGATTTGAAGATGTTTTCTGGGTTATATTTGCATTGCTATCGTGCACATTTCTCGTTTACCTTACTCTAAATTTCTTCAGCGAAGAGGTCACCTTCACGATGGTTTTAAGTTTTTGATAGGCTTGAGACACAATAAGTCATCAAAACATAAGTATTTTCATTGTGTTCAATCAGCTTTATTCTCATTCACTTGTCTTGAAAAGACTTCTAGTATTAAATTAATAATGCTTGTATAAATATTCTTCATCTGTTAGTTTAATATTTTCATGATGTTATTCATATCTCGCGTGTCTTGTTTTCTTAAAACAAGAAACAAAACGTAAAGCTTTCTATTAACTGACTCACGAAATCCAAAAATCTCGACCGACTCATCGGCTTACGTCACCCCAAAAAAGCTGGTATGATAAAATCAGGATTTATCGTGTGCTTCGGCTTTAATATTATTACATTTACAGTAAGGTCCGATTGATATTCAGATATTGAGACCACTGTGCTAATTCCGATGAATGCAGAATTTAAATGCTTTTTTAAAAGTATTTTTATAAGATTTTCCAAACTTGTTTGTCCGTTAAATGGCTCATACATTATAAAGGACTATTTTATGCAGTTTTCATTATTAAAACAGTTTATTTAGTGCTTACGAGAATTTAAAAGTAATTTATAACCAATAGGCTGAATATAACCTTAATATCATTTGAATATAATTTTTCTGCACAATTTTTATAAAATTTCAATGGCGCCACCTGACAAGTATGCCTTTCCAAATTGGTCCAGGCGCTTTAAAAAATATATAAAGATTCGGATGAATTGATAACCTCCTACTTTTTTCAAGTCAGTTAAAAACTGAACATTTCCATATTTTGTTTGCGCAATTTCAGAATTAGATATCTTGTATCTTTTGAATTAAAGTAGAAGTATTAAAGTAGTTTTGTTAAAAGTAATCCCGCCTATACAGTACAAAAAAAATAAGGAAAATATACTATTAAGTATTTGTATCACAGCTGTCTTCAATATCTCGCATTCAACAAGTACAATGCCATAAACACGTCAAGCCTTAACTGAAGGCCCTGACACCATGACATCATGCCGTATCACCTCGGCGCCCACGCGCCATGACCAAACGCCTTTACTCTACTTTTAATGTATGCATAGGTTTGGGTGAACCTAATTTTACGTTTCAATCCCGAAAATAATTAAAAAAAAAATTATTAATTTTTAAATTGTATGAAGAAGAAATAAATAAATACCTCCATTAAAAATGTATGTTTGGAGCTCAACTGTAGCAACTTTATATGTGTAAGTTACTGTGTGACGCCTTAGTTTTTTTGTTCTCGCTAAAAATGTGTTATATTTTTTCCAAGCTGTACTTAGCATCTGACGATTTGTGCAACACTATATACATTTTCCAACCTTAACTTGGCATCTGACACGAAGACAACACAAAAAATTTTTTCAAGCTGTACTTGGCATCTGACGAGTAGACAACACTAAATACATTTTCCAACCTTTACTTGGCATCTGAAGAGCAAACAACACTAATACATTTTCCAAGCTGCTTGGCTTGGAATCTGACGATTAGAAAACACTCAATACATTTTCCAAGCTGTTTTTGGCATGTAATCACCGAATGTAATCCTTAAATAAGGTCGACTTTCAAAATACAACTAATCATCATTATTACCTTTGGAGTATTTTGGCTTAGATTGGGTATGCAGTCATGAGCTAACAAAGCTTGTCAGAACCGTAATAAGTCCCTGTGGGATAGAGCTTACTCGTACTTTTGTACATATTATTATGGGTCATGTCAACAGATGTCCCATTACGTAGCTACGTAATATCATGAGTATATACTCATGATATTACGTAGATACGTAATGCGACATCTGATGACAACATAACATCACTAAGAATCAAAGATTGAGAATATACAAGTAGTGCTAAGAATATATTTAATGCTTACAGTATGATTAAGCCACTGAACAAATGATGAAGCTGTTAAGTTATCATTGCCCCAGTGGCTGGTAAACTAAAACAGCGAACTCATGATATTACGTAGATACGTAATGCGACATCTGATGACAATATAACATCACTAAGAATCAAAGATTTAGAATATACAAGTAGTGCTAAGAATATATTTAATGCTTACAGTATGATAAAGTCACTGAACACATCATGAAACTGTTATCATTGCCCCAGTGGCTGGTAAACTGAAAAAGCGAAAGTGGCAGAACAAACTATGATTATGCATGCCGTCACGAGCTGATGACCAGGCTCACCGTGACACTGTTGACTTTCATTGTTGGAAAAATGCTATGGCAAGGGAGATTTGAGGTTTCAGCCGGACATGCGCTTTTCTTGATCTCTCGTTAGGTTGGCCTTCATTTTATTGGCAAAATCCTTTATAGGCGATGCGGTTATCAATCCATCACTATTTTGATTCCTTTTTCTCGCCCACCATCACGCTTAAAATGACTTGAGTCTTGGGTTCTGTCTGCTTGTGCAGGATAAGTACGTGATAATGTTTGTATGTTTAATATTTATGACAAAAATAATTTTAGCCAAACTCAAGATTTCTTTTCTTTGATAGATTTTATCTATAGGTATAAAGTGAACTAGTTAAATACCTTCTTAGTAAGGTATCTCTTCTACTAGTTAAGTACTTCTTTTTGTCTCGCCTCCTCGAAATATGTATATATTTTTCTCCAATATGTTGTCAAATTTACAGCACAGTTGTAAGCACTTTACTGCAGCAATTTTCGTATTTGTTTTTTGTAGTTTGCCGATGGTCAAGTTTGCGCAACTCGTATACAAATTCTTCCACATAGTCCATCAAACGCCTCTTCATTATACTACAGACAGCAAATAGTAACAACGGTACAAAGATTGTCACGTACTAGAATGCTTTTGTAGCTGTCTCTAACAAAAAGCATATTTATCTTAGCAATGGTCGATCAATGGAAGGTATTCGTGTCAGTTTGTGAATGGTAGACCCTTGATCTTGAAAGTATTTAGTTTCTTTTTAGTTGTATTGTCGATATACGAATATACATACTAGTTAACTCAATATATATAATTGCGAGACAATTTCTTAGATTTTAGCTTAGACCGAAAGAGTTTCATTCGTTACTTGCCCTGTGTTGTAATTTTTCCTCGCATTTCAAGATTGGATACGTCTGACTTTGTGCTTTTTCGGTCTGAAGGGGAAGTCTTCCTCATTTTGGAGAGTTTCGGTGGCCTCCTTGGCTGTGCTGCTTTCTGGGTTTTTTACCCGACTACGCCAGAAACAGGGTTTTCTTATCCAAAGATGATATGAATGTCCTCCTTTTTGTTGTCGCACAAGATGACTGTGCTTATTCCTCTAGTCTCCTTAAAATATCCACATGGGACGTCAAATTCTAATTTCTTTACTTTCATCAAAGTAATCTCAGCCATTCTCAATGTTAAACGTAAAAATTTCATTTCACAAATTCCGATTTTGACCCTAATTTACTTAGATATTGTATGTCCAATGTGCTTTAATCGTTCGAGTATCCGAAATATTTTACTTTGTTGATCTTTTTCCAATCGATGTTCGGTCAACCCGAATCAATTCGTTTGGCGGTCGTTAACCGGTTTTTGGTCATATTGTGCGACATCGGACGTAACTGTATTGTGCTCGAGTTTAGTTGTTTTTGTTGTTGATGGTTAGTTCAGAGATTAATTTAAAATTTGAGGAGATTGGAAGCCAATAGAGACCGACTCAAAAGGCTTGCTCATTGGCGGCCATCAGATCTTTCATATCACGGTATTTATGTACTCGGAAAAAGTTGGCAAATAATGATTAATAGAGAACCCACATTGTGAACCATTTTGCCCACATTTTGATCATCTTTCAATAGCGGTCCTCTTGAATTATCAGTTATTCAGCGAGATCAAAATTTCCCAGGTTATATTTTTGCTACGGTGAAGTTCTTCTATTGCGGCCTCGTCAATGGGATAAACAGTGATATCGAGCTGGTGTTTGGTATTTATTATACATAACATATGATGATGATAAGTTTGATAACATTATACGATAGCAACATATGAAAGACGAAAGAAGAGGAATCATATAGTTTTGATTTTGCTTCAATTATGCCAATAAAATGCCAACGTTTTTCCTAATCATGATTCCTGAAAAAGTGACTTTACCTTAGAAGTCTTAAGTAAAAATTTCTTTTTCTGTCAAATTTTTTTGATTTTTAAGCTATATTGGTACAGTTAAAAATAACGGTGCAGGTCATTGCATCGGCTGGCCGGCATCCAGGTCTAGATTTAGACAAACTATGAGGAAATGCGTCTGGCTAGGATGCGGGTTCATCAATAACTCTCACTTTAGTGTACAGTCAAACATACGTCGTGAAAAGAGCAAGGTTCAGAGCATAGATCTTTGTCACTAATAGGATAGACAGGGCCTCGGGCCTAGTGTGCTATGGCGAAGGTGTAAAAAAGGAATCCAATGGTGATAGATTGCATGCTTATTACATGATTCGGATTTTCGCCTATTTTCCCAGCAGCTTAAAACACAAGTATTTTCTTTTTTCCCAGACTATTGCTATCACTTATGAATTTGATAGTTTGCTTGGTCCTGAGTATTTTTTTTTCCATGCTACTATAAAAGCAATGATTTGCGCCATCTCGGTTGAATCCTAAGTGGCTTCAGACGGGCTCTGAAGGTTCCGCCCTTCGGCTCATTCTTCCACAAAATGAGATATCACAAACCAACGTCAACCCTCCTTAGTAAAACAGTTGTTACACGAGACGTCGGTGCTTATTTCAACAGCTTATTTAACTTATAGTATCTTACAATATTCACAGAAAACGATGATGCGGTCCTAATCTTGGCGGGAAATCACACGGTTCAATTACCAAAGTAATTCTATTTTAAAAACTGCAGCTTCTATTACTTTCGGTATAAGAACAAATTGCTTTCTGTGTTTCGTCACGCTTAAATAACTTAATCTAAATACGAATCATGATTGATGCTACCGCGATCATTACAGTTCTTCTATTATAATTATGATTTATTACAATATAATCTGTATCGTTTCCTAGTTCATCAATTACAATATTCTTTAATAACTCATAGGTTTATTGTTATTTATCACTAATGAAAGTAACGTTACCTGCTTGATCAAATGGGTAATCTCATTTTAATTTGTAAACTTTTAAAATCATAGAACTTCTTACGCCAAATCCTTACTTCCTTACTAATATACGAACAAATCCGAAAGTAACTCTGTGTGTCTGTTTCCTTTGATGAAATTTGGATATGGATGGATATACTTTGAGACCCGGGGAAGGACCGTCCATTAAGGGAATGAAAAGGGGAGTGTATCTTTGTATGGGAATTTCAATGTGCAGTACAAAAAAGACTTTATTACAAAATACTTAATTTACGCAGATGAAGACAAACTGGAATGGCTTACAGAGATAAAAGCCATTTACATTATAAACCAAGGAATTGATTATAAAGATATCACGAGGTTTTGTTGATGATCTTCTCAAATGAAAACATCGACTATAAACGTGTTATTTCGTTATATTGCGCGTAACTAGTTATTTAATAACTCAAAAAAAATATTGAACTACATATTAAGAACTACCGAAGTAATTACTTCGTGGTTTGAAGACAAATTGCTACAATAATTACAACTATTTTCTCCTCCACTTGGCGCCTTTAAAACCATAGACATAAATAACTTTTTTATTCACGTTCGCTATTTCGGCTTTGGATACCTTGTATTTTGGCCACCACACGTCGTTATTACCTATTGTTGGTAATAACTTAATTGGGTTTTTTCTCATGAATCCGATACCATCGGCAATTGAGATTTATCGTCATAGCGACGGTTGTTCATTACGGTAATAATGTATTACGTTCGAGAACGGACGCCATGTTGTTTTCTGATACAACTAGATTTCTTTTTACAACGACAATTTAAGACAATTTTTAAATGTGAATTTTAAATAAGAATAAAGTAAAAATAAGTTTAGATACAGGACCAAAAAGTTTTGAAAAAAAAAAACTTTTCTATTAATTTATTATTAGTTTACATAAAATACCAAATAATTAAAAGTCCCAACTATGAAGGGTCCTTACTCATAAGGATTTTTTTTTATTTAAATAAGACAGCGCACTTTGTTGCTAGCCAGTATTATTAAAATATTTGATTTACAAACATGAGTTCTATGATTTTTTACAAAAATAAGTTTATTATCACAGATCATTGCAATATTTTGAATAAAGATATAACCAAAAGATGTGAAGAGATTAATAAGAGTATTAAGTCTTCTTTTTAAGTCTATCGTTTTAAAAAATGACTAATGCTCTTTTGTTGTAAGTCAGTATTTTCATTCTGTGCTCCCAAAAATAAGTATCTAATGTTGATTTCCTTCTTTCCAGATATCAGACATAGTGGTGGGACAAGAACCGAACGTGACCGCTCGCGAGGCGCTGCTGAGCTGGGCCCGGCGGTCCACCGCCAAGTACCCGGGCGTCCGGGTAACAGACTTCACGTCGTCCTGGAGGGACGGGCTGGCCTTCAACGCGCTCATACACAGGAACCGGCCGGATCTGATTGACTGGCGTAATATCAGGTTAGCATTATCATCATTTAAGCCGCAGGCGATACTGGACAGGCCGCCACATCCACAGCTTGCTGCTGCATCCACACTCAGGCGGTGTCACCTCTTACTCGTTATTATGCTCCACTTCCAGATCACAATTTTTGAACATTTCTGCTATGTCTCAGCTTACTGCTACTTCAATGAGCTAATCAGCTGGGCTCCTATTTGCCTACGTTCTTCCGAATCTGCTTAAAGTAAAAACAACCAGCCAAGTGCGAGTTGGACTCGCGCAGGATGGGTTCCGTATTATTACACAATTATCTATAAAAATCACGTCTGTTGTATGAGAGCCCTACTTAAATATTTATTTTATTCTGTTTTTAGTATTTTTTGTTATAGCAGCAACAGAAATACATGGTGTAATCAGACCGTACCATTCGTATATAAAAAAAGTTACGTTTGTGTATTACCCCACTTAAATATTAATTATATTTATTGCTATAGCGGTCACAGAAATACATCATCTCAAAATTTCAACTTTCTAGCTATCACTTTTCATGAGACTGTCTGGTGACAGACAGACGGACATACGGACAATGGAATCTTAGTAATAGGATCTCGTTTTTATCCTTTGGGTACGGAACCCTAAAAAGTGGTTTGTGTGTTATCATGTAAAAAGTTGGTCTTTAAACACTACTGGTTTCCTCAAATTAAGTGTGTGTCTTACTCCCGGACGCTTCGGCAAAATCTTCGTAATAGTTCGTACAAGTTTATGTTGCTCATGTTAATATAGTCAGTTCTATATGAGCTACGGGATGATCACTTCGAAGCGAACCGAAGCAAAGGAAACCTAAGTGCGACAAGTGGAAGTATCAGCGACAATTTTGGCGAAATACCTAGACCTCTGCTGCTGTGCGACTTGGACCTTGGACATCAGGAAGACCATAACCACGTGATCATGTTATGGTTGACACGTGTCAATCTTGGGTTCTGTAGTAATCAATAAAAACCGAAATTTGGCGTGGAACCCCAGTTTCGTAACAATATGTTTCTTTTTTTGCAGATCCAGGCAGGTTCGCGAGCGCTTGGAGACCGCTTTTCACGTGGTGGAGAAGGAGTATGGAGTTACCAGACTGTTGGACCCTGAAGGTAATATTGAATTCGTTATTTTCTAATTATTACAAAGGATGACAAAGACAGTTCGAGGTGAAGAAAATATTAAGAAAACAAACCTCGGGCTCTGTCTGCCGGTCGCTCCGCTTTTGGAGTAAGTCTCCAGGTCCGCGGTTCGGTGTCAAGCAATATTGAAGGCTAATGTAATAAATAAATAAATAAAATATGATAAAGTCTAATTTGGATTGACAGAGATAGGATAGGACGATACTATCGTACGATTATCGTATTAAATGGATTAACGCGTCTGAAAGAGCAGAACTTGGATATCTATTTATTGTTACTAGATTTCCGATCCGATCTATTAGAGTAGTTTTTTATCCACAGGATAAACTAGTCATTATTTAAAGAAAAAATCCGACTGTAATAAAGAAACACCCACAGGACACTTGGGTTTCGAGACAAATCTAACGATTCAGCTATTTGGAAGGTACGAGGTAATAAAGAAATATTCAAACAAACAAACAACATACGCGAGAAACATATAACCCTTCTTATTTATTTAAAAACTTTATAGAGCCAAAAGCTACGATAGATAGACTTAATGCTAAAGCATTCTCTCCCTGACAACCTTTAGGAAAACGTAAATTATAGAAGTCGGGTAAAAAGGATAATTTTGAAATGGAGTGAGACATATGCCTCACTCCATTTCAGACGTTGAATGTTTAAAGACCATCAACGAAAAAAAACCTAAATCTCTGACCTCTATATTTCTCTAATAAATTTAACTAAATTTTACCCAAATTAAGGAAAACTTTCAAAAGTTTTTTCAGCTTACTGAGCAGAAAAAACTTTTAAAAGCTTTATTTTAAGCGATGGCAACATGTCTTCCACATCACTCGGTTAACATTAACACATGATGTCTTAATTCCCCTGTCTAATTATTTTGGAGCTAACTGTACAATTAACGTCTGACCGTACGTTGAACCTGTCAATACGTAACCTTCGACATCTAGCGTGGGAAGCTATGAAGAAATTAGGAATTCTTTGTATGCTTCATAATGTTATTAACGAATATGCATGACCTTAGGTCTGCTATCATCATCACCGCCGCATAATGTCCTCTGCTGGACATAGGTCTCTCCAAGGATTTCTAAAATGACCAATCTAGAGCAGCCCGCATTCAGCTCTTTCCAGATTGGTTATCTACACACCTTAATTGTGAGGTTAGCTATGTCCTGAAGTAATTTTAGGACCAAGGGATTGTTATCGAAGTTATACGTTTAATATATGCAACTTAATTTTATATTATAAACACAGAGCGCACTTAGCGCGAAAATTGGCCCATGTCCATCTGTGGAATTCCTGTGACTGATATGATGATGATGATGACGCTTGTGGCCGTCCAAGTGTGTCACCGAAGTAAATGCAGCCTAAACTTGAATAAGAACTGTAAACAGCGTGTTTAAAGCCTAGGGATTTCAATGCCGCAAAACGTGAACTATATTTTTCCCCTGAAAAAATAAAACAATGCATTGGCCGCGGCAGTTTTAAAGAGACGTCCATTTAGAGTTGACATTGTAAGCTTTACAACAACAATCCTCGATTCGCAGATTCCATTCCTAACCCGTAATGTAAATTAAAACTGTAATACTCCTATCTGAGTTTGTGCGTGTAGACTTGCAACAATTTACGTAGTTTAACGCACGTTAACTCTCGTATCGCGGTATCTGCCGTGCTTCGCAGGGCACGGTAATCGACTGCTTGATCGCAATCAGATGTCAAAGGCCTGTGCACAAAACAACGAGATAAAGAAGTACGACAACTATTTTTCTTGGAAAAATGTAAAAGATCTGGAATGAAATTATTAAACTTCATTGGTGGAGCCGTATTGGTAACCACGCTGGTCCGCCACTCGGAGGTTTTGGGTTCAATTCCCGAGCAAGGCAAGTTGAAAAATGGCCTTTTTAAAATTGTCCTGGCATTTGCGTATTTGTTCATTTATTTTATCAAACTTAATAATTCTAATATACTTTGAAAAAACAGCGGACTTAATGCTAAGAGCATTTTTTTCCGCCCAACGAGTTGGGCGTAGTTAACTACTATTGTGTAGTTTGATTACAAATTACAACTACATGTAGTTAACTACAAGTAGTTGAAATTACATTAAATCTAATTACATCAATTGCAACTACTGTAGTTGTAATTTGTTATAACTACAAATTACAATAAGAATTTATTACCGCGGGCGTGTGTTAAAGGTGTATATTTCGAAATTGTAAGTGTAAGAAGTTGTAAGCAAGAAACGAAAATTCATAAGTAAGTAAATCTTTATAAAATATGTAATTTCAAAAAGTAGTTTGTAATTGTGATTACAACTACTTTTTGTAGTTTATAGTTCAACTACTTTTTCAATTACTTTTTGTAATTATGTTGTTGCGATTACTAACTACAAAATGTAATTGTAGTTAGTAATTAGTAGTTTGATTACATTTTGCCCAACTCTGGTATAGGGTAGGGTTAGTTATGATCGATACATTATCTGTATACGTACGTATTTATTATAAGATCGTCGAGTTATCCCATACATAACACACACCATAAGTTCAAAAACTTCCTTTGTGGCTAGTTCATTATAATGATATGTCCATATTTATTAATCAATTGATTAATTTATATTAATTTACTATGAAGCCTATTTTTTATACTAGTTGTTTGCCTAAACTGTAAACTCGCGTGTAATAACTACGGATTGCCTATTAAATCGTAGAAAGTAAAAATAACAACAGACAAAAAAACAACTGATTAGTTGAACCAAATTAAAGTGAATGATGTTGCATAAAAAAGTAAAAATTTAAGGGAATTTCACTATGATTATTTTGAAATAAATGAAGCTCATATCAGTTCGAGGCTATAGAAAAAACACTGCAGATTTTTTTAATACATGAGGAATTAAGGTTTCTTCCTACAAGTTAATAAATAAATATTTAAGGACAAATCAAACAGATTGAGCTAGCCTTGGTGAGTCAAATCTTTTGCAAGGATGTAAGGGAGTTGAGTTTGGACAGAAAGAGTTGTTCCACAGACAAGAGCTTAGCTCTGTAATAAGAAGAAGAAAAGAAGGAACTAAGGACCAATTACACTTATTTTTGTTGAATACAATTATTATATTCAGCTAGTACAATTGAAATATCGGGACAATCTCGGCGAATCCCGCCCATCTGGCAACCTACATTGAGGTAATCCAGCATTCCTCATAGTTTTGATTCATGTGCTATAAAATCAAGGGCGAGTCGATAGTAAATCTTTGTTTATTTAAAAACGTCTTTAGAATCAATATAAGACAATAAAAAAACACTTGCAGTATAGCAGGTTACTATGACAGGTCCCGGTTTTTACGATCCATTGTTTTCGGTTGGATTGGCGAGGTGACGTCATCCGTGTGTCTATGGGCAAAGTATTTGAACATGCTCGGGATATGTAAATGTATCAAGTCATGGAACTCGAGGTGTTAAAGGAGGCGTTAAAAGGTTTAATTGGTATTCTTTTTGAAGACAACTAGTAACCAAGTTTTCTTGTTTCAAAGTCGAAGTGACTTTACAGCTGCACAAATTCAACCGCCTGAATAGAATTTTTCCTGCGTAAACCTGCGTAGTCGCATTCATGTATGTAGAAATTTTTTATCATAGAGGCTGAAATATGGATCTACTGGCAGCAACTGTGTGTATCCGCAACCGAAAGATACATTTCGTCTTCCCCATCCCTGACGGGGTAGACGGAACCCAGGGCCTTAAGACCTAAAGACCATGTTTAGCGTGATGGTGGGCGAAGGAATCAAAATAGTGATGGCTTACTAGCCGCATGCATCGCCTTATTATAATTAAATAAATAAATATATAGGGACAAATAACACAAAGTAAGTTCTGGGCTTGTTTTATGGGATACTAACTCAACGATACTATATTTTTTATAACAAATACATATATAGATATACATCCAAGACCCAGGACAATTTGAAAAAGGCCATTTTCCAACTTGACCTGACCGGGGATCGAACCCGGGACCTCTGGGTGGCGAACTAGCATGGTGACCACTACGCAACGGAGGTCGTCAACATTAACATTATTATTTCTCTCCTTGTCACAAGATGGCGCTATAGCTATTTATTAAAACATTAAAATCTTTTATTACTGTTATTTAAATAAAGTAGTACTATAATTAATTAAATATGACTTATACGAAATGCAATAACTATTTTTATAGCATATTCAACACTTTCTTTGTCACTTTTTTGCAAGTCGTGTGTGCTGCCATCTTTGTGTGCATACCGGCAACTCCTGGGACCTCCTATCGTTTCTTTGGCGTTGGTTATCTGTTACATTAGTAATTAAATTATCTTTGGTTTTGTCTACAGCAAAAAAAAACTAATAAAAGTGTTTTATTTTGGAAGCACTTCCGCTGATTAGGGTCGCATTAAACATTTATAAAATCCGCATCCGCATAGATGATACTGCATTTTTAACTTCAAGAATATTTTGCTTTGATATTGTCGAGCCTACTTGGCTGTAATCCAAGTAGGGCATATGCGCAATAATTCTATAGTTAACTCAGGCACATTATTGGCAAAAGACAGCTATAAATTGCTGCTGCCGCAGTTTAAAGTTTTGTGCAGAAAAATATAATATAAAATATTTAAGAAAAATATGACTCATTTTTATATCACTGACGAAAAAAACGGGTGTTATAAGTTTGCCGTGTCTGTGTGTCTGTCTGTATCATTGTAGTGACTAAACAAACGGACCAAATGGATTTTTAGGTTGAAATCTGGCATTATAGAGTTCTTAGATATGTTTGATGGAAATCGGTTCAGTGGTTTTAAAGTATTGGGGGGTGAACCCTTGAAAGTCGGAGGGTTTTTAAATCTGACAAAATAACTTCTTATTCATTTACTAGCTGCACCCGGCACGCGTTGCAACTTTCAATTAATAAAATAAATAAAAATTAAAATAATATTTATCTTCTTCTTCTTATCGTGTCAATGACAATTATTGTTATCTAATGGCCCTTGAATCCTTGGCCCAGAATTTCGCCACATCTATATATCGCCTCTGTTAGATTATCTCTAGAACAAGATGCATTGGACGTGGGGCATGACAGCAAATGTTCCATGGACTGGATGATTCCACAGATCTGTCGTCGTCAGAGTACTTCCATTTCTTCTTTAGCTGTTGACATCTTTCGACGCCCACCCGGAGTCTATTTAGCGATTTCCAAGTGCGCCAGGGTAGATCGTGGGTTGGTGGAAGCTTTTCACTTATAGAAAAGTTGCTGGGAAACTTCTTTTGTCTCAATTCTAGTCTGACGCTCGGGGGATCGCTAGCTAACGGTTAAATAATATTTATAATGCCACGTAAAACCTCGCGTTTGTTCTCAGAAGATCCAAAGTTTCATTTCATCTGATCAATGGTTTAGGAATGTGTGTAGGTCTAAGTGAGTATGTCGTAAACTCATGAGAGGCTTTTCAGGACTAAGCACTAACATCTTATGCCACAACTGCATTCTCGTTGATGTTTCGGCTATTTCGAATGGTTCTCGGCATTCGTTGACCTCCGTGGCGTAGTGGTCACCATACTAGTCCACCACCCAGAGGTTCCGGGTTCGAACCCCGGTCAGGGCAATTTGGAAAATGGCCTTTTTCAAATTGTCCTGGGTCTTTATAAGTATAAATGTATTTGTTATTAACTATAGTATCGTTGAGTTAGTATCCCAAAAACAAGTCTCGAACTTACTTTGGGACTAGCTCAATCAGTGTTATTTGTCCCTACATATTTATTTATTTATTTATTCTTGGGTGACTATTAGGGATACACGAATTTTGAATCAGTATGTATGAATTGTGCTGCCCACATTTAAAATAAAAAGGGGCTACCTGAATTTTTCGGGGTCCAGTGCTGCCCCCATTTGAAATAAATCATTTAAAAAGAAACGGAGATATTATTTAAAATTTGGTCTTGATTAGACCCTGGATAACCCTTTAAACTATTTTATAAACTACTGTTTACAGTTTAAAATGAGAACGTGAAGCTTTTCTACGCACAATTGCGAAAAACGGCCACTTTTGGCGCATGTGCGTAGAAAAGCTTCACGTTTTCACTTTAAACTGTAAACAGTAGTTCATAAAATAGTTTAAAGGGTTATCCAGGGTCTGATCAAGACCAAATTTTAAATGATGTCTCCGTTTCTTTTCAAATGGGGGCAGCACTGGACCCCGAAAAATTCAGGTAGCCCCTTAAAGGGAAACGTTGATATCATTTAATGTTTTGTCTTGAGCAAGCCCTAGTAGCCCTTCAACAGTTTTATAAACTACTGTTTAAAGTGTAAAACGTGAAGCTTTCCTTCGCACATCTTAAATGATATTTCCAGTTCCTTTCAAAAAAATTATTTTAAATGGGGGCAGAACTGGTCCCCCAAAAAATCAAGTATCCCATTTACTAGCATAGTATATTTGGGAAAGAAAAAGCGGTAAAGCACACCCGGGCGCCACCGGGAACGCGCTAAGCGTGTGTGTGTATAATGTTATCTATCTATAGTTATATATGTAGAACATGAAAACCTTCATAGGCTACCCAAACAGTAAAACCAAGCGTGAATAATGACTCGTGGGCCTGAGATCACAGATAATGGGTGCATGTTCAAATTAAACGACCATTTCAAGTGAGACCTGTGTTTGACCTCGGCATGCTGTTTTTATGTGAACACTGTACTTGTAACGGTTTTAATTGCAATGGTCTCTTTTTCTTAGTGTTGGTTTACAATTAAAGCATATATAAACTTAACATTAACACTGTTTAATAAAATGCGGAGTTACTTTATTATTTGGTTTACAAGTTTATTTGCTAGGCAAATTAAAAAATCCCAGACAACACCACCTAGTGATAAGTAACGGAACTACATAATATTGTAACCGATGTTAAGTAGAATTGATATCCCTAGTGTCATCTATTATTTGTCAGGTAATTACAAAACTCCGAATTTGAAGCGATAACACCCAATAATTTTTAAACAACTGAGCCGATCAAACATGGCTAAGAAACACCGCAAGGGAAGTTGCTTTTACTTAAAAAAACCGCATTGAAATTAGTCCATCCGTTCGAGCGCTACGATGACACAGACAGACAAACGGACATTAGCGTCAAACTAAGATCCCTCTTTTTTGTCAGGCGTTACAAACATTATCCGCTCAAAACCTCCCGCAATATGTCAGCTTTTCGCTTGTCATTGTCAACTTTATTTGAGTCTTCTTAGTCCAAAGGCACCCAACTTCAATAAACATGATAAGTGTTTTGCCACGGCGACTCCCTTGTCGTTTCTTTCGGTCTTGCATTGTGCAAGATGTGGGGCAGATGTGAACGAAATGGCTATTCATTTATATGTGTATAAAGGTTTAAAGCAAGTCAGTGCAAGTATAGGAAATTGCACTGTGGATTGGTTCCCCTTAGGGTTCTTACAGACGAGCGATAGCTGCGCGACAGTTCGCTACAACGGTCGCCCATCATCGCCAATTAGTATCAAGGACACTGTCGAGTATTAACTCGTGATGGAGGAAAGAGGTAATGTCAAATTGTAGGATATCTATTCTGTTGTCACCACGCGGCTTTACACCTAGCAATAATAAAACCTTATTGGTTGTTAAAACTCAGAACTACACCGCCAGACCCTACTTCTTCCTAATATTTTGTTCTCAAATAATAACACTGCATTTTCTTCCACAGATGTGGACACCCACGAACCCGACGAGAAGTCTTTGATCACGTACATCTCGTCTCTATACGAGACGTTCCCGGAGCCGCCAGCGGTGCACCCGCTTTTCGACGCGGAGTCCCAGAGGCGCGCCGCAGCATACACCGAGCTCGCGGCGCAGCACCGCGCCTGGTTGCACGAGAAATGCGCCCTTATGCAGGTGAGATACAGAATTGTTTTCTATAAAACACTTTGTCATATTGTCACTAAGGTTCGCGAGTGGTTGCACGACAAATGTATAAGAGCACGGGAGATAAAGCTCAAATTTCTTTAGTCGCAGGTGGCGCACCCGCTGTTCGACGCGGACTCTCAGGTCATCATAATAGAGATTCTTCAGATTTACTGACTTGTTAATTTGCTATGTTCCAGGACCGTGCTTTCCCGTCAACTTTAATAGAGATGAAGAAGCTGCTCAGCGAGAGCACGCGGTTCCGCACCGAAGAGGTGCCGCTGCGACAGAGGGAGAAGCAGAAGCTGTTCCACCACTACAGGGAGCTAGAGGTACTTGTTGACAAAGTGTTTAATATTCCTGTAACTCCCACCACACACGCCAGATTTTGGTGTGTTTGAAAAGCAAAATAGATGCTGTCGCCAAACTACATAGCTGTGAGATACTTGTCGACAATCTAACATTTCTGTTACTCCCACCATACACTCCACATTTTAGTGTATTTGGGAGGCAACATTCAAGGTCGCCGAACTTGTAATCCCTCTTCGCTACCAAGTTTTGGTGGATAAGTTTGACGCCATTTTCAAGTATTGCTATCCCTCGTAGAAAGTAAAAATGATAAATTTTGATTTAACAATTTTTTAATGTCTACAGAAATATTTTGAATCGGTGGGCGAATGCGACATTGAGCCGACGCTACGACCAGAAGCGCTGGAGCAGGCGTGGTCCAGATTAATGATAGCGCACACTGAGAGGGAGAGAGACCTGGCTGACGAGATTAGGAGGCTGGAGCGGCTGCAGCGACTGGCTGAGAAATTGCACAGGTTAGTATTTTATCCATTCTAGACGCGGCAGAGTCTAATCAAAGTTTTATATATCCTATGGCACCAAATTTTTGTGAATAATGGGAAGCTATATTCAGGGGCAGGGGTGCCAAACTCTTGCAATTATTTTAGTGCTATTTTGTAATTAATATTTATAACATTTGTAATACGATAAAAATAAACTCAAAAGTAAATCTGTGACGTGCAAATATTGTTTATATTTTAATTAAAAATGGTATGTTTTCGTTTACAGAGACATAAAACAGACCGAAGGCGGCTTAGACAACGTAGAACGACACATCGAGAGTGAGATCCGCCGCGTAGAGCGCGGCGTCCACCCCGCCGAGGCCAAGATGGCCGCCGAACAGATTGAACAGGAACTAAGGGCCATGGAGCACACGATACAAGAGATGTTCCAAGATGCACATGCGTTGAGGGAAGGAAGATATCCCCAGGCTAACGATCTTCATAGAAGGTAAGTTTTATTTATTAAACAAGATGGACCGCTAAGTAGATAAAATAAGTATAAATGAGATAAGTATACAGTTTTCGAATGTAAATGATTACATTATTAGATCCGACGATTTCATACAAAGTTATTTTTGAAATCTCCAATATGCGATTTTTACGCGTTAGTTATAGTTTATTTACCTGTAATAGATTAAATGAAAAGAGACAAGGGGGGGGGGGGGTAGTAAAAACTACCTTCATTGTCTAAATTGGAATGGTATTTATATTCTCGATGTTAATTGTATCTTCACATTTATATAATGATAGTTCGAAAGGTCGACCAGGCTTCGATAGAGTTAGACGATTATTATTTGGGCGACTGTTAGAAGCGGTGACGTGGTATCGGTGCTCGCTTTAACAAAAAAACAATTTTAAGAATTTTGCTTTAACAAAAAAAAAACTGTCAAAAATGGGATGGTATTTCAATCTTCAAGCAATATCTTCCATGTTCCAGAGTAAGTCCACGATTGCTGGCTCAACGCCCGGCAGTTGTTCACGGACCGCAAAAACTATTTAGAATTTGAGCTGTCAGAAATGATATTTCAATGTTCAAGCAACATATTCCATGTTGCAGAGTACAGCAAGTGCACGACCGCTGGCTGAACGCCCGGCAGTCGTTCACGGACCGCAAAAACTATTTAGAATTTGAGCTGTCAGAAATGGTATTTGAATGTTCAAGCAACATGTTCCATGTTGCAGAGTACAGCAAGTGCACGACCGCTGGCTGAACGCGCGGCAGTCGTTCACGGGGCGGCTGCTGCCGCGGCTGTCGTCGGTGCGGCTGCCCGTGCAGCAGACCACGGTGCGCCGCGAGACGCGCACCGTCACCGAGATGCGCGTGCTCGACGCGGACCCCAAGTTCCAGCAGCTGCATGAAGCCACCAGGTGGTGCAAGGAGAAGCTGGTACGTCATGTTTTTAAATAAGATATTTGTTTTGAATTTAGAGCTAAGTAGAGATATCAGTGACTCGTTCTCAATCTTTCGTTCTATATGTGACTTATATAAACCTAAAAATTTGACTACATAGATAAGTAGCTACCTTTTTTTACTACCTTGGACGTTTTAGAACTTTAGAATTTTGACTAAGCATGCTTACCTGCTTCTTTGTTACCTGCATGATAGGCATTGACATACTTTAACCTTTTTCAATGGAAAATTCTATTAAACTTTTAAACTAAGTATATTATATTCTTGTAAATTTTAAAAATTAATAACTTATTTAACGGTTACTTATATTTGCGGAAAATTGCTGCTGCGTGCTGACATATGTCGCCCAACCCTAATTCGACTTGTATTGTAACGCAAGCGACTCTATATTTCGTGAAATGCTGATTGTCAGATCATTCGTTTGGAAACTTTTCCATTAAGGAAATCAAAAAGTTGTCGATTTTGTAGTAAGGATGTTCGTTCTACCCTTTTTTGTGATAATTTTCAGAAACGTTTTAGTGTAAAGAAAACAGTTGGTAAACTGCTGATTTTAAACTGCCTTTTCTTGTCTTTTCAGAAAAAGCTACACGAATCGGAATATGGGTCCGACCTGCCTTCAGTACAACACGAACTGGACAAGCACCAACGAGAACACAAAACGATCGACCAGTTCCACTCTAAGGTACCTATCGTTAAACAGATATACGTTTAAAAAACTAAAACCTGACTGCGAGAGCCATATACGGCTAACAATGTATACAGTGTGAAAGGGACATACCCGTAATAAATCGAACCACCGGCTATACTATACCTAGTGGTCTATTATAGCCCGAATATTTTATTTTTGTACTGACTATAGTATAATAAAATTAAAATAAAAGTGACAAACAACATTTGTAAAAATTGGACAAGAGATTCTGATGCTACGGTGAAACAAACATATATACCCACTTACATACATACATGCATAGACTTCTACTCATTACCCTTCCTCTTGGCCGTACCTAGTGTTGCAAAAGAACAGTTTTTTTCTAACATGACAAAAAACTTGAAAAAAAACATGACAAAAAGACTTTTATTTCTGGGGCATGTTTTTTTTCAAGAATACAGAATTCAAAATTGATAAGGCAGTTTCCGTAAAAGATTAATACGTAACGTCATGTTCATAAAGAATCTGCACTTATAAACTAGTGTGAACTCGCGAACGCCATATCTCGACAACCTCTTTACCGATTTGGCTGAAATTCGAACTCAAAAATTCTATCGGCTAGCTCTGATCAAAGATACTCTAGTTAACATTAAACAAACATGTATACAAGAGCTGGGTTTTTATAGCTTGTTCGCTGAAATGATGTGCATACTGACGGCGCGCCACAAAGGCCACGTCAGCGCCCACTCGTTCAAATAGGCGTGCGCTAGTTCAATAACTGATTGCAGATTTTTGTGACTGTAAAGCTGTACCGAACGAATTTCTTATTTGTTTTGTCTCTATGCACACAAAAGAAACGGGACGGATGTAATAAAATATTCAAACAAAAGTAAACTTAAGCCTTTAAATGCGAAAATTTGACCGGAATACATATCGTTTGCATTGTCGTATCCCTTTTTTATTTTTTTATTAGCTTTTTGACAAGATTTTCAAGTCTTGTCACAAAGCGCCAGATCATCACACCACCTTGTCCTTGGGCGACCTGTCTTCCGACGCCAGCCTACCGGCACCCATTTTTTAGCAATCTTGGCCCACCGATCTGGGTGCGTCCTACACACATTCCCAGCCCAGTTCCATTTGAGTGTAGCTGCTTTTTTCCCCACGTCTACTATTCTAGTTTGGGAGCGAAACCTTACAAAAAGAAAATCCTAAAATGTTACATATTATTTTCTGTAAATTTTTTAAAATGCCCTCTCGTTAAATTAGTTGCATATCACTTAGATGTCACTGTAAGAACTTACAAAAAACCGTTCGTATAAAGACTTAGCGTTTCAAAAATGGGTCCACGGTTCGTTTATGAAAAAGACAATTTCAAGTTTGAAACATCCGTTTTCATTAAAATATATTTCTGATTTCTATTATTTTTTGTAATAATTTTATTTGTAACTGGTTCAGGTGGAACAATGCGTACACAACCGATCAAACTTCAGCGGCGAAGAACTTAACCTCTACAACCAACATTTGAGCCAGCTGCAGAAGTTGTACGCTGAACTGCTATCTACTAGCACGAAACGGTAAGGGATTGAAAACAAGTTTATTCCCATACATGCGCCACACATTTTGGTGCCGATGGAAGTAAGGGCTTCGAAAATATTGATTGACACTTTTAATTTTTAAACTATCAATAGCTTAATGATCGACAAAAGAGACTTCTTCTTTATCTTAGCGCATTGTTAGCTACGCTGACTTGGCGCTTCCCACTTTAAAAAATTAAACCAAAGTTAGATCCAATTATTTTTGTTTTGATACAATTGTTTTTTAAAACCGAAAGTAACAGAGGCTAAGACGTTTTTTAAATAAGGACTCTTAGAATTACGATTAATAGACTTCTATTTAATCGTAATTCTAAGAGTCCTTATTTAAAATATAAGTATATTTTGTTATTTTTCTGAAGATATCTTTTCTTTCCTAATTCTCTATTCAATTTCCAGAATGTCAGACCTTGACGCCTTACAAGACTTCCTGCAATCTGCGACGGCAGAGCTCAACTGGCTGAATGAAAAGGAACAAGTGGAGTTGTCCAGAGACTGGGCAGACCCTCACATCAACCTGCCGGCTGTACAGCACTATTATGAGGTGAGATTGAGGATTTATCAAATAAGAACATGTATATATGTAATATTTGTATCTATATCCTATCTTCTCTACTTATTAATTTTCTTATAAGTTATAAGAATACCATCTCCACAGTATTCAAAAAATGTTTAGCGCAGTTCTCCCATAAAATTCAATTTATAAACTGCAATCTACATTTAAAAAAGTACAATTTTGATATTACATTGATTTAGAAATTGCGAAACAAACTCGCTTACAAAAAAGGAGGAGTTTACCGATTCAACTGTATTTGTTTTGTATGTATGTATGTCACGCAATAAATTCGCTAATTGTGAACCGTTTTGATGATACTTTTTTATTTGAAATCTTTAACCATCTAGTTGGTGCCATACATATTTGGTGAAGATATGATGAAAAACTTTGGAGACAAGCTTTCAAATAGACATATTAAAAAAAAAATGTTTCATATTTATACTTCTTATTTATATTCACCTACAAATTAAGGCCTAACGCTGCTTTATGCGTCACGGATGTCGTGCCAGTCACACAAAAAGAATGTGAAAGAGTATCTCTACCCGCATCTAGTGGCAAACAGCAAATATTGTAAAACCACAAGTTTCTAGCCGGTCGTCTAAAAAGCTGTGCGTTTGTTGCACCATGCAGCCTAATTTAAATCTCAATTAACTTCATTATCGTAAAGTTATGTTCACACGGTTTTGTACTAAAATATTCTTTAAATGAGGGTTTTCACCAGATGGCAGCACAGTGACGTCAGGTCCAATCGACTGTTGTGATTGGATCATCAGTTGACGGGTCAATCAAATATATCCATTAACAGCAGCTTATTGGTCCGACTTCACATGTTAACAGGTGTAGAAGATGAAGACCTAAGTAGATGAAAGGACAGTGAAGTGTCTTTATTTCAGGGGGGGGGGGGGGGTGGGTTAATCCCCTTGATCCGCCCATGCAATGAACCTCCCTTTATTGGGAAGCGGCCTTGAGTCTGTAGACTTATATAGCTGGTCGTAGCTCTCAACGACTAAAAGCCTCTTTTTGTCTGCGTCATTGAATCCTATACATAGCTTAGCTATCTAGTTTTTTCCAGCTATACGGTTGATATCATCGATCGATATGGTGGGTAAAAAAGTACAATGTGAACATGGCTTTATGACATCACGCATCTCACCCCTCACGCTTGTCATCCATACAGATGTTGTATTACAATATTTTATATTTCGTTTCTGCGCAAGCATTCATTTGGAGACGATCAAGAGGTTTGTTATTTTGACACTCGGTTCTTTTTTATATTTAATTGTTTTCTTTTATTCACGTGGTTTTTGTTGCGTTTAGTTTTTGGTGTGCTTTGTTTGTCTGTCTGTTTAAATTTTTTAAGTGTTAAGTTTAGGGTATTCAGAAAGTTTTCGTACTTGTTAAAAATATTAAAATTCAGACTTTATCGCATCATTTAACAAATCAATAACGGATTTAAAAAAATGTGTTTACTAAGTTTATTTTCGGTGATCAACATTCAATGTCAATAAAGGTTTTTCATTGTTTATTTTGTCATGAATTTACTAATAAAAAAAAAATCTGTAACAATAATATTTGGATATAAATAAAAAAATCTGTAAAAGACAAAATTGCAAAAAAGATAAAAGAAATCTCAAAATTCATCACTGTAAAGTCCACCTTACTCCTCACTAACAAGTGACGTTTTCCAGCAACTGATGTCATCGTTAGAGAAGAGGGAGCTGCAATTCAGCAACGTTATCGACCGCGGAGAAGCCCTCATCGCCCAACACCACCCCGCGAGCAAGACCATCGAATCGCATCTGCAGGTTTGTTGGATTTTCAATTTTATTTACGCAAAGGTACACTTTGAAGTTGAGCGGCAGGCGGCAACGGCAGGTGCAATTGCCGCGCTGCACTTGCCGCAACGGTAGGCGGCACTGTAAGTTACAATGGTTTTGTATTAAATTACTTTAGAATCACGCGACTCGCGGCAGATGCCGCGAACAGCAAGCGGCGAGTGACGCGCTTTCAGTGAAATGAACTAAGCTTATCAAGTTGCAGGTACATAAAATGTGTTATAAAATCGTATCGTAATCTACTGATATTGATGAGAAATTCGGTGTAAAACTAATTTTAGTTATTTAGTAATCCTACTGATGTATACTAATTTGCACTGAATAAAATATTTTTCTTTCTTTCAAATCTTATTAGAACACTAATGATGGTTTGTGTTTTGTGTCGCTACGAAAATTAAAATAATCATAATGAATTTATCTCACGTTAGTTTTATAGTATTAAATCAACAGTTGTATAAGGATGGTCAAAAAATGCAAGTGGCGCAGGTTACGATGCGAGCGTGGTAAGAAGACGCCATCTAGCATTTTTTGACGACAACGTTGCATACAATACTTTTTCCTGTACTGTTATCTGTCTTTTAAATGGTCCCGAACACTAATATAAGAACATAGATTATATGATTTCAGAAAAGTCTATAGTCTATTCCTAATATAATAGCACATGTGTCGTTATTTCGCCAAAACGATGCTCCTAGCCATAGACCTATAACTTTTTTCTTTAGATCTACCATACTGCCAACATAATAAAATCGTTATTTTAACATATGGTATTTTTCAAACGTGGAGTGACTGAACAAACGGTTTTTTGTATGAAAAAACATTCGTTTAAGTGACTCTATGTTTCAGAAATGGCACTTTCGGTCACTAGGAAGACGTCAATAAAAAAATTAAGTCTTCCATAGATACCTAGTATCTAGCAAACATATAGTAGTATTTCATACTTTTCTTTGTTTATTTTTGGATTTATTTTAGTAAATGTAGTCGAAAAAGTATTGTATGCAACGTTATATAAGAATGTCAAAAAATGCTCGATGGCGTCTCCTTACGATGCGCCAAGGCTCGCATCGTAACCTGCGCCACTCGCATTTTATGAACCTTCTTATACAACTGTTGCATAAAAACTATTTTCTAAGACTATATTTACTAAATAACATACAAGAATAAAAATATGAGAATGTTTGACATATGCGTGGTAGAGAGTGTAAAGACTAGGTATATAGGGTAAACTTTATATTTTTTTAATTGGAGTCTTCCTAGTGACTTACGTTAGATCTAAAGAAAAAAAAAGTTCTAGGTCTATGGCTAGGCGTATCTTTTTGGCGAAATAACGACACATGTGCTATAGAGGAATAGAGTCATAGACTTTTCTGCAACCATATTATCAATGTTCTTATATTAGTGTTCGGGAACAATAAAAGCCAGATAACAGTACAGGAGTAGAAAAACAAAATCATGATTTCATAGTGATGTGGTGATTAATGTTATGTTACCAGGTGATGCAGTCGCAATGGGCGTGGGTGCTCCAACTGACTCTGTGTCTGGAGACCCATCTCAAACACACCACTCAATACCACAACTTCTTCGAGGAGGTGAAAGAAGCAGAGAAATGGATACAGAAGTAAGTACTCTAATTTGTTTGTTATGATTTTTGTGCTATAATCCAAGAAGTAATTATATACAATATAAGTCTCCCTTGAGTTTTATAGTTTTAATGCAAGCCACTTGGTACTAAATAATAGACCTTCCGTGCTTGGAGAGTTTAAACAATCTTACAACTGTCTCGGCCATTTGCATAAGACAATGAAAAAAGATTTTTTTATTAGAACGAAGTTCTTATTTTACTACAAATAAATAAAATGAGAAACAAATGTAAGGAGATAAAATATTTAAGTAGGCGGGGATAAAAGGCGCACAGCAATTTCTTCCAGGCAACCTCAAGGTGTTTATGGAAACAAGATTCATGTTAGAGCTCTCACGGACGAGTGACCGTCGTCGACAGATGTCACGGGTATACTGTCGCTGTCTGAAAGCCCTTACAGGTGATGAGCAATGTTCCAATTATTTAACTCATGTTCCTTTTCACAGACGCGAAGAAGCCCTCAACACGACATTCTCCCAGTCAGAGTTCACGCTCGACCAAGGCGAGCGCCTCCTCAAGGGCATGCAAGACCTTCGCGAAGAACTCAACGCTCACGGAGCAGCAGTTTCCAGGCTGGTGGAAGAGGCACAGGAGATCAGGCCTGTGAAGCAGAGGAAGGCCCCAGTCACAAGGCCCCTGAGGGCTGAAACTGTTTGCGCTTACAAGCACGCTAATGTAAGTATAATTTTACCTGAATTCTCCCCCAAAACATAACGTTACATTTTTTCACACTGGACTTACCCACCTCCCTAAATTGAAATTATGAATAAGAGAATCAAGAATCAAAAACCAAAGGATCAAAGAATCAAGAATGTTGCCATGGCAAATTACTTAAAAAAATTGTCAGTGAATCTCTAACGTTTAGCTAGCCCCAACCTAGAACAGGTTCATTTGCTAGGAAAATTAAAAAGCCCTGACTTTCAAGAAGACCATTTAATGATGAGTAGCGGAACTACCTATTTCAATTGATATCCGTAGCACCATCACTCATATGCTAGGCAAATTTAAAAAAAAAACGACTTTTGTGCGTTAACTTAACCCCTATAAACTTTCAAACGGCTGAACATTCCGAAACGCTAGTAGTTTTTAGCTATTGCACTAAAATAATATTTTAAAAAAATTACCTTCAATAAGAGATAAATTTATCCTACATTGAATAAAAAATTTTGACTTTGACTTTGAACCGGTTTTCATCATTAATTTTAGCTAAGAAAAGGTTTTTTTTCGTGAAAGCAAATTATGTTGCGGTGGGCAAGGGAATTTGCTTTCACGAAAAAAAAACCGCATCGAAATCGGTCCATCCGTTCGATAGCTACGATGCCACAGACAGACAGACATTAGAGTCAAACTAATAACACCCCTCTTTTTTTGTCGGGCGTTAAAAAGGGCATAGTCCAACTTATCTGGGAATCGAACTAAGAACCTTGGCGGCTGGCGTATTAACCACAACACCATGGAGTTCGTCACCACGTTAACAAGAGCGTGTTTACTAAATATACTATACAAGTTTCTTTTTAGCGTTCCGTACCTACTCAAAAGGTAAAAAAGGGACCCTATTACTAAGACTCCGCTGTCCGTCTGTCTGTCTGTCTGTCACCAGGCTGTATCTCTAAACCGTTATAGCTAGACAGTTGCAATTTTCACAAATGATGTATTTCTGTTGCCGCTATAACAATACATACTAAAAACAGAATTTAACAAACAAAAGAATAAAAAATAGAAAATATTTTTTATATATAATTGTACGGGAACCATTCCCTTCGTGCGCGAGCCCGACTCACTCGCACTTGGCCGGTTTTAAGCTAATTAATTTACCTTTCGTGCAGGTTGCCATAGAGAAGGGCTCAGCAGTGACCATAGTGGACAACTCGGGCCGCAGTCGCTGGCGAGTGCGACTCGGCGGCGCGGGAACTGAAGTGCAACTGCCGGGGGCCGTGGTAGCCTTGCCGCCACCGTGCCAAGAGGCGCTGGATACCGCCTCCAGATTGAGGAATGCTTATGACAGAGTAAGTGAACATGTTAATAATGCAGTGTTTAAATAAGTCTCATACCGTAGTAAATAAGTTTTAAAATTAAGTTGCCTAAGACTGAAATTTCAAACAATCAGTGTTTACACCGGGAGGGAAAAGCGGGTATCTAACACAGATATCTAATACTTACTAGGTGCTCCCATCCATGTATTTTAGAATAAGATTTAAGATATCGAAAAAAAAATTAGAAAGATTTTGCATATAGACCAAATGAAGTATATAGACCAAAAAAATATAGTAATCACTTTATACGGTTTATTTTTGCATGTAATTTTCATAAGTATTTTTTTTTGCAAATTTTCATATGTTGAATTTGTTGCTTACAAGAAAATAATCCGATTGCACTTGTTGTAAACAAGTAGATGACAGTTAATACTACTAATTGGATGAGGACCAGTGAGTAATTAATTAGAGAATAAAACGTCACAGAATAAAGTCACTTATTATTGAATACATCCATTTTGACGTGATTTTAGATTATAGATAGAAAATTGACTGCATTTGTCTTCTAAAATTGGTTGCCTGTAAAGTCGGTATACGGGCGAAAGTTTTACGTGACAACGACTTTGAATGCCCGAGTGGAAGGGACGCGTGCCTCTCACTCGCTCTCATTGTGAGCGCATAACGCGAGCGGAGCGTAACGCAGTTTCTTGAAGTGTCACCCGGCAAACCAATTTATAAGACGTTGTCACGTCAAAAACTATGACATCACAGTCGAGTATTTCACACAAATCCTATAGAACAAGGGCCTGACACGCTTTGATAGAGCGAGATAGTCTTATTGAGATTTCTAAAAGAAGAAAAAGAAAAGAGTGCCATATTTTGTCTCTATCACCGACCGAACATTTTTTCATGATCGGGTTATTGGCACACTTTAAATTGCATATATTTAAAGTGTGCCTATAACCCGACCATGAAAAAAATATACGTAGAATCATTAATATGTCTTTCTCTTACCCCTGAACGCTCGGTGGCAAATCTATACTACTTGTATATATTCTAAATCTTTGCCATAGGAAATGTTTTGACGATGAACAAACAGTATTTGATTTGACGTTGCGCGCACTTTGAAGACACAAAGAACTTGATTACTAACCTACTCATAAAAGATACCAATTTCAGAGTTACGTACAACGCATGGGTGTGAAAGTCCCATACATTGCACAATTTTTCGCATTGAACGACGTTATCTATTAATCTTATTCCGGACTAAATATCAAAACCACTTTTAGTTATTAGTTTGTTAGAATTTGTAGAGATATCGCACTCATAGATCAAGAATTTTTTTTAATGCGTAAGATCGCACTACATGCTTTGTCATTTCATTTTACGGTACAGTTTAAGCGATAATTTCGCGTGCTGTATCAAGCCTGAATGGCGTAGTGGTTGATGCAATAGACAAAAATTTATTGAGATCTCAGGAATCTCAGGTTCAAATCCCAACGCATTGCAAATAAATTTGTTTTTTATTTTATTTTGGAATAACATTAATAGATGAGACTACATTTACTGGTTTGCAGCTTAAATTGTTGACAGAAAAATTACGCAAGATGGCTCTTTATTTCAGTTATATTAATTACTCTATGGTACAACGCCGCGCTGCGATCAGGAGGCTCTCGCAGAAATTAGTATCTTATTGTATAGTAAACAAGTACTATTTTCCTTCAAAAAATTCGCGTCACGTCACGTCACGACGCGTCCCAGTCTGAGCTGACCCTAACGTTTCGAATAGAAGTTAGGTACATCTTTGTGGTTCCTATTCGAAACATTAGACCTAACAAAAACAGTTGGAGTCCCGTTTATAAAACGTGAAAGGGACCTACCCCTAATAAATCGAACCACACAGGCTATACTAGATCATTATAGTATAATGATAATAAAATAACCGTCTAAAGACAAAAAGAAATTTCAACATACCCATAAAATTTTCCCGGGCGGCTGCACACTATTGTATGGAAATGCCGTATTTTTTGGTGTTTTGGCTGTTATTTATATTTCATCGTACTATAGGAATCTAGTATAGTTCGATTTATTACGGGAATGTCACTTCAACGTTGTTTACATTTATCATGTGTTCAAAGCGCGATAGTTTACAAACCAATATTCTAAGTTATTAATTATCTAACACGAATTAGACAATATTTAAACAAGCATTATCAGTTGAACGCAATGCTGTCTATCGTCCCGCACGCATTCTACTGGTTTCTCATTCCTTTGTACTTGTTGTTGAAGGTTATACAGCTATGGCAGAGGAAGCAGCTCAGGATGAGGCAGAACATGATCTTCGCCACCATCAAGGTGGTCAAGGGTTGGGACTTCCCGCAGGTAGGTCAAACGACGTTTTGTTTTCGTTTTGTCCGTTGGTCTAATCTAATAAGATAATGCAATAATACAAAATATTGTCCAAATGTAGACAAGTTTTTTTGCGCCGTCAAATGTATCCAATAACAATGCCATTTCGGTGTAAAACTAATTTCAGTTATTTTGTAATGCAACTGATGTAAATGTGCACTGAATAAAATATTTTTCTTTCCTTCTTTCTTTCTTTCTTTCTTAACAGCAGTTAATTGGATCACTGTGCTGCCATCTGTTGGCCCATATTTTTAAAACTCTCATTGTAATCCTTATTTTTCTTCACAGTTTGTTGCCATGGGCGCAGAGCAGCGGCAAGCCATCCGCCGTGCTTTAAACGAGGATGCTGAAAAACTGTTAGCTGAAGGAGACCCGGCTGATCCTCAGCTGAGGAGGCTGAGAAGGGAAATCGATGACGTCAACAGGCTGTTCGACGAGTTCGAGCGAAGAGCGAGGGCTGAAGGTAAGAGAAAATGTTTTTAACCCTTCCTCTAAGTACCTAGGTAATTCTTATCTATGGATAGAGAGTGAAACATGGTAAGAGTTATTCACGCGGGCGTCTGAGTATTAGACACCACAGTCCTCTAAACAAATATCACTACAGCCGCACTATGACTGATCACTTAAACTATTTCACATATTGTTCATGAGTTCCAATTCGATACCTCTGCGGCTCCGAGCAGCCAGAGGAACCTCGCGGTCCGACCCCCCCGCATTCGTAATCGAATACGTAGGCGTAGGAACATTAGCTCGTCCTAAGTAGGCCCTTCTGGCACCGTAGCTTCGGCCCTTCCGGCAAAACATGTGTGTTGCAGCACCCCAAAATTTGCCATAATCCCTAGCGCGCCCAAAGCCGAGGTTTCCCCCTTGGGAGCCCTTTGCGCTGCTGCTAGTAGTATATAAATATAGGATGCCGGGCCTCTACCCCGCTCCTCAAACCTTGTCCGGGTGAAGTAGGAAATGCCGTCCGAGGCAATCTATGTATGTCATTTCAAAAAAAAAAATGTTCATGAGTTTGAGCATTTATAACACTAAACTACATCAATTTAGTCCACTAAAATCTGTTATGTTATGTTGTGTAAATTATTTATTGTATAAAAAGGCCACAACACGAATACAAAAGAAAACAATACAAAGGCGGACTTATCCCTTTAGGGGATCTCTTCCAGTCTACCCAAAACCAGAGGAAAGTATCCCGAAATGTGTTAAGTTTATAGCCTTTTTTGCGCACAGGCAATAAAAATTAATCTCAAGCGCAGCGGAATCCCACAACAATGATTGAAGGTTAGATTAATTTCACGATGAAAACAACTATATATATAATTAATCAATTTATTTTTTGTTGACAATAGTTTAAACAACTATATAATTAATTAATTAAGTTTTTCGTTGACGGCTTACTCGACCTTAGAAATGTCTGTTTCATGACACCGTATGTTCCGTCGACCTACATATAGTGTTGCGGAGTGCAATCTTCCAATTTGTTCAATAGAAATGTGTATTGGGCAAGCGCGCCGGGTTGACTGCCTCCGTGGTCCTGTGGTCAAGGCGAACCGGAGGTCGTGGATTCAAATCCCACGAGCATACTTTGTGAATAATTGGTTAGGATATTGCGAGCTTGAATTGACTTACCTGATTATCCAAAAAGAATGACGCTTCCGTGTTTCTGTGCTGCTGCTGTGGGTCCCGAACGCCATCTAGTGTTACCCAAGGATTGGTTCTGTTCTACCCTTTGGATTGCAGAGGTCAGACGGCAATCGCTCTGTGCAACAATAAAGAATTTACATACATACCTATTTCACAACACATGTCCTAACCGTCTAATAACAGCCTTCTCTAATTTGACTGTTCATTTTATTATCTAATCTAACACATGTAATTTTCTTAATGACTGTCAGGTTAGTCACCAAATGGTCACCAACTATTTAACGCATGACATAAGCAGTTGGAATATATTATGGGCTTGTTTACCGAACAATTTGTGATCCTTCTAGATAAAAATCGGCCTGGAATGGCGCCCACGTAGTGATTTGCCGCCGAGAAATTCTCAGTTCTTGGAAAATTCTCTCCTTGAAATTTTCCCGAAATTTCGGAAACTTTCAACATTTTTTTAAGAATTTTAGTTGAAAAATTTCCTGAAGAATTACTTGAGAAAAATTTCTCGGAAATTTCCAGTTTTGAAAATTTCTCGAAATTTTCAAGATCACTACGCCCACGTGAAGCTTTAAGGCACTAGCAACATGAACTGAAATGTTTGTTATATATATTTTTTTTATTAATAAGTGTCTAAATACTTTTCACAGAAAAGATTGAGATATTTTACAATTGGGTAGATGACTGGGGTAAAAATAAACTATTCGGTACAATAAAATAAAACTACACGAAATAGTGTCACTTTATTGATCATATCCATTATCAACGAGATTTTAGATTTATTATTGCAAAAAAACTGATATTAAGAGCGCTATTAGACTGACGTCACGCGTTTGTACTTTATATAAACCCTATAAATAATGTTTGTTTTGGCGTTCATAGTTTCTTGGAGACAAAAAGCGCTCCTTTTTTAGTATTTCTGCATTAAAAATCTAAAATCACGTTGAAAATGTGTATGATCAATGACAAGTGACATTATTTTGAGACGTTTTATTCTCTTATCAGTAGAAAATATATTTTTTTTCTAGATACTACCTTTAGTAACCGCCCACTATTTCTACTGAGTACGTTCAACAATTATTTTGCCTCGACCAGTCGGCCGATCGTTATAGTGTCGTCATTGTCCGATAGACGACTTGACGGCTTGATAGCGTAATTTATCACGTGGGTGTACGTTGCACCTTCGGAGATGGTTAGAGTGACCGAATAGACTTGATACTATTCGCTAAGAACACAGGAGAGTGGACTATTCATTAGTAGCTCTTCTATATTTCTATACGTCGCCCCAGCCTCTAATACTTTTACGCCATTTTTGATGGTTTTATGTAATTTTTGGGTTTTTACCCAACGTCGTCATACCATCGGAGATGGTTCGACTCCTCTCTCTGTCTTTTGCTCTCCTGTATGTTCATCACTTTTCGAGTCATGTGGTCTTCTTCTCGTTGCAGTTCATGACTCAGCGTAATGCTTGATTAGCTACCTGGAACACAAAAAAGACAATTCTACCGATAAAGAGGAACTTGATATATTTGTTTTTAATTTAAGTAGAGACTGCGTGTGCTGATTTGATTTATTATTGCACTATATCTCCAATTAGAATATAGTCTGTTTAGAATGACCATTTCGGTCGTTATTAGGTAAAACGACACAGTTGGTAGTGATGTCTTCTACTAGGGCACAGTTAAAATCGAAGAGGTATTTTGCTCTTATAGTCTACTTTTAACATTAAAGTTAGATCAAGTATCAAGATCTTTTAGTCGGCGTACGGTCGTCATCGTCGCAGCGTCCTACAGGATCATTGTCAGTCGCAATTATCGCGTACTACGCTACGCTGATTGACCGCCGTCGTGTTTTAGTACAGCAAAGTGTTTTAGTATGAGTACGAACAAATAACTAAACCAAAAATATTAAAACCAAAATAATGAAAAAATAAATTTCATTTAAAGAAATAAATAAAAAAGTGGAGATACTTGTTATTAGAGCGCTTAAACGAAGCCTGGAAGAAATGTCAGTGTTATTTTTTACTAATTGTGAAGTATTAATTATAAAAAGTAAAAAAAATATCGCGAGTCATAATATTTTAAATGTGTATTTTTTTATATATTTCTTAAATCATGATTTCTAAAATGTTTGAAAATTTCAATTTGGCCAAAACTCTTAAAAAGCAATCAATAAAAGATAAAATCAACTATTGCCCAGACTCTACAGCGTAGAAAGAAAAAAATGCAGAAATTATTTTTTATAAATAACAAAACTAATCACAAAGATTTCACTCATAAACATGCGCTTGCGCCGGTCCTGCGGTTAAAAGTATAATGTTCATAGTTTATTGCAATCACCTTCAGTCTATATGAGACTATCTTGATAACAACTCGAATTAATTAAGAATGGTTGATCTTTTGTCTGCTATTTAGTTTGTCTTTTTCATTTGAACCGTTTAAGAGGCATTTCACATGGTTGGGTGTCTCGCTCGCACAATCAAACATTTTAAGATTATTTAAAAAATGTGTCTCATTTGTAGAAAAGTTCATTAACATTCATTATAGTTATATGTTAGATATTTAAGACATGTTTTTTATGTGTATCTAGAATTAATTAGGTCATCAAAACTTTTAAATTTTTGATGACCTAATGCTCGATGTAGTCAATGTCCACCATAATAATATTGAATGTTAATGAAACACTTTCCTACAAATGAGACACATTTTTTAATAATCTTTAAAAATGTTTGATTGTGCGAGCGAGACACCCGACCAAATGTGAAATGCCTCTTAAAGCGTCTTCCGGGCCTGTGATACCACAGATTAGTAATTCGCTTTTCTGGGTCGGAGGGGGACAATATCGTATTTAAAGACATGAAAAACCGGAAGACTGTAGAACTCTTATAAAAACTATGTTTGAAATAAGTCGTAATGTGCCACAGAAAATCGTAATTTTTAAAATGGGTGAAAAGTTCAGATTTTTTTTCAAAGTTACAGGACATTTATGTGTTTACATTCGAGTAAATGTTTGAAATGTGCATTTAAGTAAAACGAAACGTTAACTATGTGAGTGATAGTTTAAAATTATTGTGAAATATCGAACTCAAATCGTACTTTTTGTCGACGTGATAAAAGTCTCAAAATGAAGAAAATTAAAAGGATTTTCTCGAAAGGCAAAAGGGAAGAAGGTAAATATTTTTTGATGTACTTTTAAGAAGTATTTTGATACTTAATTGCGGGTGTATAACTGACAAGAACTGTCGCAGATTATCGTTCAGTTGTAAACCTTTTACGTAACTTTTTTACTTTACTTTGCAACGACCTCCGTGACGTAATGGTCAGCACGATAGTCTTATCAATCCGGTGGTTCTGGGTTCGATCCCCAGCCAGGCAAGTTGAAAAATGGCCTCTTCAAATTGTCTTGGGTTTTGGGTGTTTATCTATAAAATATGTATTTATCTTAAATATAGTATTTTGGGTTAGTATCCCATAACACAAGCTTAAGATTACTTTGGGGCTAGCTCAATCTGTGTGATTTGTCCCTATATATTGATTTATTTTTGCACTATACCCCTAGCAACGTTAAGGTCTCTCCCATTTCCTTCCATCTGTCTCTGTCCATTGTCATTGCCGACCAACCAAGCTGAAAAGCGTCAATGTCGTCGCGCCATCTCCTTTTTGGCATTCCCCTGCACATTTTTTAACTCCCGACAAAAAAGAGGGGTGTTATAAGTTCGTCGTTAACGTCTGTCTGTCTGTGGCATCGTAGCGCTCGAAGGGACAGACCGATTTCAATGTGGTTTTTTTACGTGAAATCAGCTTCCCTTGCGGTGGTTCTTAGCCATGTTTGATAAAAATCGGTTCAGTCGTTTTAAAGTTATTAGGTGTTAACGCTTGGGAGCTGGGGTTTGTAATTTACCTATTAAAAATAATAGATGGCGCTCGGGATTAGAATATTATGGTAGTTCCGCCACTTATCACTAGATGGTCTCGTCGGGGGTTTTTTAATTTGCGTGCAAATCAACTTTTTTCTTTTTAAAAATCCCTAACAACGACTGTTGTACAATGCCCCAACTGCCCAATCTCTTGTACATTCAATGACCTAAACTGGGCTAATGACAGGAGACTTCAGGAGAGTAAATGTCACATACTGGTCAACAACCATATAAAAAAGCCATTTCGACTTTCTAAGAAGAAGTCCCTGATTCGATGTGAATTGATTCCTAACTCTGCACTTTCAGTTATACAAAAATTATTTTGTTTTATTAACCTTTACTACCTCTATATTTTGTATACGCACATACATACTTCTTCTCGGCATTACCAGTGGGTTGACTGGTGGATAAAGCCTATGGCTTTAAGAGTCCTTACCCTAGACAGAAACAGACTTTCCCATACAAACGTAGTCTACGTTTTATTTTGAAACGACATGTCGCGGATATGGGAAAAATTATGTAATTTTAAAGAAATTGCAATTAAATAATTGCAACTTCTTTAAAGTTATTTTTTTTTACCGAAGTCTGACATGTCGTTTCAAAATAAAACGTAGACTACGTTTGTATGGAAAAGTCCAGGGTAAGGGGATTCTTAAGTCCGCATATTACATTTGTAATAAAGTTAAATAAATACATATATTATTATGGAAGTAGACTGGGTAAGTGTTTCGGCATTAAACTACAAACCTCTTATTTATAGTGACAATAAAAAGTCTCATTTGTCAGCTTTTGCATAAGATAATAACAGGATTTGTATAAACTTGACATTCACAAAGCTTAATAAATCCAAATCCAAGGCCTTGTTTTGGTTGGAGATACAAAACATACCGGTAACAGATGTGTAGCTCATTAAGGTAACCATTTTTGTTTTATTTATTTTTTGTAATATATTCCACTGCACTTCAAGCGTATCTAATCAATAATATTTTTTGCGCATTTTTATAGCAATGTAAGTATGATATTGATTACATTCCCAAACGAAAATATGTCTTAATGACAAATAAAGGTCCAGCCGATTGAGAGCGGCGTCAACTTTTTTTTCGTAGTTTCTTTTGTAAAATACAATCAGTGTCATGAACTGAACTTGCGGTCATTTGTAAAATGGAAAAATCTTTTTAAACCCCGGGAAAAAGAGAGATATTATAAGTTTAGCGCTAATGTCTGTATGTCCGTGGCATCGTAGCGCTAGAAAGATGGGCCAATTTCGATGTGATTTTTTAATTTGCCCAGCAACTAAACTTGTTTTATTTGAGCACTGAATTTCAAGAGGCCTTATCTAAAGCTATCCATCTTTCCTGTTAATAATTTGTACTAATGGTCCAGATTGTCTATAAATCACCCGATTAAAATGTCGTTACAACGACATAAGATAACTATCGCATAATAATAAGTACTTCGTGATGCGCCTACGCACATCAGTACTAGCCGGTACTGGACTTTAATTGGGAGTTTATTATCCAAATGGCTTCTTGTTATCTAAGTTGGTAGGGTAGGGTCACCTAGGGGTGAGCTACGGGGTAAAGGGAGTTCCACCTAATATATGTAAAAACAATGTGTAACAAAAACCCTGTACGATCCTTGTAGGAGCAACTCAGAACGTCAATATGAACCAATTTTCCTATGGGACCAATGCTTGAAACTCGAAGAAAAAATCGTCATTTTCATACAAATTGCCGGGCCGGCCGAACACCTTTGTATGAAAATGACGATTTTTTCTTCGAGGTCTAGTCTGAGCTCTTACAAGGATCGGACAGGGTTTGAGCTAGCCCCAAAGTAAGCTTTAACTTGTGTTATGGGATACTAATCCAACGATACTATATTTTATGGTAAATATATATAAATATAGATAAACATCCAAGACCCAGGATGATTTGAAAAAGGCAATTTTCCAACTTGCCCTGGCTGGGGATCGAACCCAGAACCTCCGGATTGGCGGACTAGCGTGTTGACCATTACACCACGGAGGTCCTCAAAATCTTATATACCACACATACATATTCAAACACTATCGTCTTCATTCCCGGACGGGTATCAAGGTTTTTGCGAGGCAAATTTAAAAACCCCCGACGACACCATCTACTAGTGAGTGGCGAAACTACATATTTAACCGATATTAGTGGGATTGATATCCTTAGCGCCATCTATTATTTGCCATGTTTTGAAAAACCCCGTCTTTCAAGCGTTAACCCCCAATAACTTTTAAACAGCTTAACCGATTTTTATCAAGCATAGTTTAGAACCACCGTAAAAGAATTTGCTTTTAAGTAATCAATCAAAATCGGTCAATCCGTTCGAGAGCCACAGACAGATAGACATTAGCGTCAAATTTATAATACTCCTCTTTTCTGTCTGGGGTTATTAAAAAGTAATAGTTAATGAAGATATTGCAGTTAGCAGCCCTTCAGTTCTATTTCGTTTTCTTGTTTCCACTGTCACTTTCACCAACAAACTTAACGTGGCCTGTTCTACAGTTAAACTTGTTCGCGTATTTAAAAAGGAATAAGATTTTTTGAAAAAAAAACAGCATTTTATTGTACAATCTTTTATTGTGAGGCCAAAGTACTTATTAGGACAAACAAAATAAGCCCAAACTAGATGGAGTTGCGTCGTTTTATTACTGAGTTCCATCGACCACCTTCCGTCTCCGTGATCAGACCCTAGGCATCGTCTACCATAAAGTGCTCATCAAGACAAATTAAACAAGTCCTACTCAATGAGGATATGTTGTTTTAAACCTGAATTCCGTCGAATATCTCCAGGCTCCATCATCAGAACACCTCATTGACTCCATAATATTGCATTGTCATCCAACTTACACTAGTATGCAAAATTTCAGCTCAATCGGTTGAAGACAACTAGTTGACAATTGAGTTGCAAGATTTGACCTAAACAAACATTCATACATACAAGATATATTGCTAGTTAAATAGAAGCTTACCAGCTTTTATTACCTGGCAATGTATCTAACAAGTGTTTTTTTTAAACAAGTTTTTATCTAAATTGATCCTTAAGACGAATCAAACGAGCCCAAACTCGATGGAGTGGCGTCGTTTTATTACAGAGTTTCTATGGCCACCGTCCAGCGTCATCATCAGATCAGCTCAATGTCATCATAATATTGCATTGTCACGCGATATACGAATGCGTGCAAAATTTCAGCTAAAACGGAAACCGGGAAGTGGGTCGAATTTAACTTGAAAGATTTAATTACCGACAGACAGGCAGACAGACAACGGGACAGGTGAAACTAAAAAAAAAGCTTGTAAAAAGATTTCGCCGGCAGGGTTCCATACACAACTCTTTTTAACTTTTTTTATCTGTGTTTTGTTGCATCTGTAGAACAATCCTTACACACACGTTTTTCTTCCTACTACGGATTATCCCGTAGGAAGAAAAACGTGTGGGTTGAGGGCAAACAAACCAGTCTTACAATATAGCATCAGAAAAATATTCTAATGTCACCTCCAGTGATTGGGCTATTTAGACCACTTGGTCAATTGGTAACCCTATTTTGGGTGATGTCACCTCTTGTTTACATGGGCAATGTTGGGTGGACGCCTTGGGCATTTCTGGATGAATTAGAGGTCGCCTCGGTCGATGGTGTTTGATTGACAGAGACGTTAAAATAGTGTTGATTTGTCTTTCATCTGAAGGATGATTGTTTTAGAAATGTATGAAATCTATATAAAGCATTTTATATAACCATAGGTATATCCGGGCTGCCTCAACACTTTAGAGGTACGAAACGAGATCCTCTTGTTCTCCTAGATTTTTAATTAATAATATTGTTTGTCATAATGACTTAATTTTTTTTTGTAATAACCTTTTGACATATTTTTCTTCTCGTAATAAATGAAAATGAATAACCTAAAGATTTTTGACATAATATTGAGTCTTATAATGTTACAATACATGATAGGATATGACAGAAACTAAAGCATAGGTTATGGTACGGCTGGGCTGGCCCTTGGGCCTCCCCTAAGCCGCAAACATGTTTATTTTTTATAATAAAATTATGGTGTATGTGAGTCAATCGTTGTGAGTAAACAAAATGTTAAAAAACTATTTTTCAAAATTTTTGTTTAATACACATTATGAGAAATAAAAATTTGGTTAAAACACATTAAGTATGTGGAGATATATTATGACAAATTATTCAATGAAAATAAAGAGAACCTGCGAAAGCATAGCTATGATGACTAACTACCGGTACCAACGGCTTTCTAAAGCATCAAAGAGCTTGACGGCAAACAGAGCAATAAATATCTCCGAATTACATTAATTCACACAATTAAATTTGGGACCGATTCCGTGATGTCATGCCAGTAACGACGCTTCATTCGATTGACCTTGCGAGACGGATTGACACTGCAATTTCTTGTTACAATGTAGAAGTGGGTTGCGTCACAGAGTAGTGATATCAGTAGGCCAATCTAGTCAGAACAGAATAAGAAGGCTTATATTTTCATGCCTGTTAAAAAAGTAGAGACATGAAATATACAACTGTAAAAGCCAATCGAGGTAATGAGCAAAAATCTCAAGGCATCATGCCAATAGCCACTCGTCACTATTTTGATTCCCTTCATTATATTCACACCCTTCATCTTGCTGTGCGTCTTGGCCCTGGACTCTTTCTGTCTCGTATGTATGTACTTTGACGTGATGTGATTAAGCTCTTCGTGACGTGTTAACTATCTCTTAATTTGGGTTTCTTTATTTTCTCTTGTTTTCTCTTCAAAAAGTAAGCTTATTGAAAATTCATGAAACATAAAACTTCCATGATTTAAAGAAGACCTGTATTTATTTTTTTATTAAACCTTTATTGATCCTTAATATGCAACTGTTTACAATTTGCGGACTTAACGCTAAAAACGTTCTCTCCCAATCAACCATAAGGATAAGCAGAGATTTTAGTTGCGGCGCAAAGTATTTACCTAAATGAATACAATACCTAACTTACCTTATAAATATACCTACATTACATATACTTACCAATTTTTTTTTATAAAGACTTTTCTAGTACGAATAATAATGAACCATATAAAACACGTATTCAAAAAGTGTTCCTACCCAAAATAGATTTATGCGTTACTGCGTCAATGATTCTGGCAAACAAAAAGTTGTAGCATAACTTTGACCATTCGAATGACGCAACTGCATTTATCATTTTCTATTTATTTAGACTGTGTCTCACCCACGAAACTAAGGTCTAAATTAAACTAGGTACTGAAGCCGTATTATACCAAACAGCTGCAACGCTTGAGCGATGCAACCGTTAACTGATATTATTTACTCTGTGGCGCGAAGTCTCTCAATTTTACAGTTATATCATTTGAACTTAGTGTTTAGAAAAGGTTTCATGTTTTAGTTTATTGAAATAAATTAAATGTCACTGAAGATTATTCTAGTTTATAAGGAGAGGACCGTTGAAAGGACTTACATCAGCTGGAACACGTCAGGTGATAGTGTTTTTAAGCTAAGCTGATGTTAAGTATGTGCTTTCTTGCCTCTCTCTTACATCCAGGTTTTCATAACCTCAACTTGGGCGAAAGAGAGAGGCAAGAAAGCAGCCAATCGACATCATAGCTTGGCTGAAAATTGTTCTCTACTGCCTTTTTACTTTTTCTTTCTTTAATTTTTTATTTTAAAGCTATCAACAGTCTTACTCCAACGTTTGTCCTCTATTTGTCAAAGAGAGCATAACCACAAATAGCCTAAGATATGTCGTATAGTCAGATGTTGGGAGAAAAATATTTTTATCTTATAAAAAAGTTTTAGTTTGAATACACAGTTCACGTTAAAAATCGAAGACCATACTCTGAAAATTTACTTAGTTCATGGTTCGTAATAGATATTGAACGTCGAACTTCTTTTGCAGAGGAATCGAAGAATGCCGCGCGCATCTTCACCGAACAGTCGTCGAACCTTCTCGAAAGACTGGAAGTCCTGGAACGACAACTGCACGAGAGGATCGCCAGCCACATACCGAGGGACCTAGACTCGCTGGAACATCTGGTGCTGCAGCATAAGGACTGGGAAGGCAGCTTATTGGCGCTGTCAGGGGATGTGGAAGAAGTACAAGCAACTTTCAGAGGTAAGCAAGAGCTACTAGAAAAGACCAAAACATATATTTTTTTTTTTTTATAAATAGCATTTTTTTATTATTCATTTATGGATCACTGTGTTGATACCTAGAAAATCTTTTGTTTTATTTTGCTATGAAGAAGTTTATTAAGTTTTAGAAGGTCTTTAGTCTCTGCCTACCCCTGTGGGAGACAGGCGTGATAATATGTATGTTTGTATGAAGAAGTTTAGTCGTATGAAGATAACACAGTCGAAGAACCAAAATAAAATTCGATATTCCCATTCAAATTGTCGGGTGGCTGCACACTTAATACCGATTTTTGCTTTTTGACTGTTATTTTAATTTCAATATATAGTCTAGTTTACCCTAAAGTACCCTAGATTTCATTTGATTATACTATACTCGTCTAGATCTAGTATTCCCCGTGGTTCGATTTTTACGCATACGTCTCTTACACGTTCTTTTTCAAAAGATAGTAAATCTAGTATGATATTCTGAGCGATAGTTTGAGATTGAAAATCTTAGACAAACAGCAAATCCTGTCATATGATATTTCGACTGTTATATTTAGTGTAGGTACCCTGAACTTTATTAAATTGTGATATAACTCCTGCAGGCATCGCCCTGAAGACCCCAGCCATGAAGAAGAATCTCGACAAAGTCATGGGCAAGTGGAACGAGATGCAGTCAAAGAGCCAGCTGTTTGTTGAAAGGTTGGTTTCGTACTCATTTCACTAAATAAATAAATATGTATACCTACTTTAGGACAAATCACAATATTCGCTAGCCCCAAACTAAGTTATAACTTTGGGATACTAACTCAACTATACTAAATTTTATGAATTTCCGGAACAAAAACAGGGGTATTATTAGTTTGACGCTTTGTCTGTCTGTCTGGTCTGTCTGTCTGTGGCATTGTAGCGCTCGAACGCATGGACCAATTACAACTTGGTTTTTTTTTTTTACTTTAAAGCAACTTCCCTCGTGGTTCTTAGCCATGTTTGATGAAAATCAGTCGTTTAAAAGTTATTGGGTGATAACGCTTCAAAGTAGTTTTTTTTGTAATTTTCTTGACAAATAATAGATGGCGCTACGGATATCAATTCCACTTTACATTAGTTAGCATATTATGTAGTTCCGCCACTTATCACTAGATGGTGTCGTGGATATTTTTAATTTGCCTAGCAAATTAACTTGTCATAAATATGACTGTCCACTTTCTTCCTTGTGTTAGATAATCGTTGTAAAATCAAATAACATGGGACAATCTCCTTCCAAGTTGAAGTAAGAATATTATGTAGTTCTGCCATTTATCACTAGATGGCGTCGTGGGTTTTTTTTAAATTTGCCTAGCAAATTAACATGTCATGAATATGACTGTCCGCTAGTCTTCAACAAGATATTTCGTTGTAACAAATAACATGTGACGATCTCCTTCCAGGTTGAAGTTCGTGGAGATCGTTGTGAACAGCATGGAGGAGAACCACCAGACCATCTCCGAATTCGAAATCAAACTGGCGCAGTTCAACGACCTACCCAACGACGTGGAGCTGCTGAAAGACGTGAGTTCTTGGACCAATCAAAAGATTTATCCAATTTTTACCACAAAAAAAAACCACTGCTGGGTAAAGGCCATAGGAGGTTAATAACTTCATCATATCAACCGCATACCGTCCATTGCTGGCCTCTCCCAAGGATTTCCAAAATGACCGATCTAGAGCGGCCTGTATATACAACGTTTTCCACCGACCTTAGGTCGTCTGACCACCTTACGGATGGATGTCGCTTGCCAATGCGTAGCTGGAAAGCTTAAACGTGTGTAAAAGAAATAGCTAAATAACTGGATAAATTAAGAAGTTATTCCGTTCTCCAATTTTAGTTTTTAATCTTGTCGACTCGAATACTCAGAGTACCTAAAGGAACACTAAAGAGTCAGCTAGAGGAACGCAGAAATCCAAGCTTAGATAGATTGTGTTCATCAAGACTTGAAGAATATCATCATCAATGGCTGGCACGTTTTTGTTGATGATAAATTAAAATGTTTGTTTGTTTGTTTGTAAAACTGTATTTTACACAAAAGAGTTGGACAAGTAATTATTACAAAAACAAAAAACCCGACTGGCTTTTTTTTATTTTCATTTTGATATACCCAGTGTCATCTTCACAGTAAATACGAATCTAACGACACCTCTCAAGCTAAATACATTGAGCCGTTCAGGCTGCAGAGCGTGCCAAATAATTATACATACATACCCTCGAAAACAACCCTCCTTCCGGCGCAGTCGGGTAAAAATACACGTTACATCAACTCAAGAATGGCCACAAAGGCGGACTTATCTCCGATATAATGTTTTTAACATTTAAATAACAGATCCACGAGGACCTCCTCCGGATGCAAGTGGCGGTGAGCAAGCAGCAAATCCAGATCGACCAGATGAACGATGACGCTGAGAACTGTCGCCGCCTGGTGGAGAGTTCCAGAGCGGCCTTACCTCACTCCTCATTGCCGAGAGCTGGCAAACACATTGACTTGGAGAGGCTGGATAAGGAAGTGTCGCAGTTGAACAACAGATGGAACAGCGTCTGCAGCCAGTTAGCTGAACGGTGAGTCTTAATTTGCGTCAAAATATATTGTCGGGATTTAGTGCAGTGGTGCTTAATTATGACACGTGGACCACGCCCTCATGGCACTTCCACCTTTTTTATTCTCTTTCGTGTTTACCGTGCCTTCACTGACCATTGGCACATCGAATTATTGTTGCCACTTCACCTTCCATGCGGTGATGTCTCTATCATCTTAGCAAATTCCCGTTGCATTCTCTCTCAACTGTGTTTGGAGCCCGGGGGCGCTTTCTCGCTTCTTCTTCTCCAAGTATAATATGCATTCCAATGGTTACCCCAGAATGCCGAAGACCACGCGAAATCGTGAAAAAAAATTAAACGAACCATGTAATTGTGTCATCAAGACGTGATTTCAACATTTATAAATACTTTAATCAAGACTCTAAATACTTTGTCTGTCCCATTAGGGATACAGACGTGATAGTATGTATGTACCTATATAAAAAGTTAAAAACTCTACCTCATGATGTAAAATGTTTTATTTTACGCTAAAAACATAATACATTGATCTGTGTAGACTCCGAAGCTGCGAGGCCGCCTATCAACTCCTGCGCAACTACAATGCAGGCCTAGAGAAGGAAGCCGAATGGATCGACGACGCGTTCGGCAAGTTACAGACCCAGCCGCCGATCGAGGTCCGGCCGAAGGAGCAATTCGAGCCGACCCGGGTGAGAAAACTTGTATACTGGGTTGACGTTGGTTGAAAAACTACCATTGATGGTAGATTTTTAAAATGGCCGATTCATAATAAGTCTGCACTCCTTAAATCAGATGTATAGTATATAGCCACTGATTTTAGGAGCAATGCTTTTTCTGTCAATTGCATGTAAAAAGTAGTAGGTACTTCTGAAATTAGTAGCTTACTCAATATATTATTGATTTTGGACGGCAGAATTTTTTACTATGAGGATAAATGTGTAAAGTAATTTCATTGAAATGTCCATTTGTGTAAAACTACTATATTGGGTTGACACTTATTATAAAACTGCCATTGATGGTAGATCTTTAACATAATGCCAATAAATTCGGCAACGGTGTTGCTATTTGTTGAATTTCAACTCTCCTTGTTGGAATCTAATTAATTATTATGTATTGTCTACCATTATTTCTCTTTTGTTTACTTACTTATCACTTCGTTTGTTTGTTAAAATAATCTAGGTATTTAGTTTTGGTTCTAACGAACGAATTCGATTTTTTGAGTCAAGTCGGTAAAACTTGCATGCGTTTATTTTTATTTTGAAAACAACTAACATTTTACCCAAACAAGGAACATATTAAATGGTGTGAACGTTATCCTACACATTCGCATGATTAAATTAAATATTCAAGAAAAACACTTTTATAACTAGGTAAATTTTGATTTACCAATTAAATAATTTTTTTGTGAAATAATTAAACATATTATTTGCATGTTTGGAGAATACTTTAATAATTTGTGTAATAAATAAGAACACATGTTGACGATACTTGCATGAATATGTAAAATAATCCTTCAAGCACTTAAATCGCAGACACAATTGAATTCAATTGTTCTTTTGACCCAATCGAGCCAATCGGTGCTTGAAGGGTTAAGTAAGAAATAACTTTAAGTACAACTTACAACAAGACTCAGTCTGCAAAATACGTTACACCTGGTATACTACGGGTAACTTTGTGGGTTAATTTAACCATCACAAAATGTATATTGCACGAACTAATTCTAATACATTGGGTGTCTTGTGGTCAATTTACAGACTCTACTCACAAGCGCGGTGGAGAGGACGCCAAAGATTGAGAAGGTTAACGTTGACGGGGGGCGGTTCATACGAGAGGCGAAGGTAAATATCAGTACGCTAAAGGAGTTGTTAGGCAGATTGTTAGACTGTGGCATTTTGAGGAATATTACTAAAGTGATTGCCATTTAGCGAGTCATTTAGTTAGTATTTGTTTTGACTCGTTTAGTGGTTTTTACTATAGTAATGTCTTTAATCTTCGTGTCTTCTTCTCTTTGTCTCTTTTTATACGAAGAAAGAAGAAACAGAGATCAATAGACAATCAGTTTTTATTCGCGTATTTCGACGAATATTTTTGTGTTTAAGTTGTCAGATTCTATAATGGTTCAAAGATCATTTCACAGAATGCCTAAGAAGGTTGTTGGTTGTGAAAGTATTTGAAAGATTTCGGCAGTCCAGCGATGTTGCGTTTCCTATCACTTCGACTCGCTTGGTCGTTTTGTCTCTTCGGGTCTTTGAGGTCTTGTTTTGCAGAGGTTTCTATCACCTTTCGAACTTGCATGAGGCTACGCGCACCAAAACTATAACGCTTCTGCAAACCGCTTTGAGACTTAATCTTTGCCTTCATTGATCAAAAATTAAAAAGTTACTAACTTGTCTATGAATGTGGGATGTCTGTGTGATTGAATACTTTTTAGAACAGCAATTTTTAACCGCTCTCATCTCTGATTAAATCGTGACTATTTGCAAAATTTGCGAACAATCTCGTAATCAATTTGAAATGCAAATAGATTTTTTATGGATTTCCTTATAGAGTAATGAGAGTTCACTGTATTGATGCTTTGCATGCATAGTGTGGGCGTATCGTTTGCCTAAACGCCATTATTATTCAAAAAGTGTTCAATGTGTGTGATGTGTTTTATATAAAGAATGTTAAGTAGTTTTTCCATGTGGGCGCATATCATATCCATTGAAAAAAATTCAACATCATTATTATTTTTGTTAAACAAAAAAAAACAATTTTCGGGAACCACTCGCTTCTCAATTTCGAAAACGGCCCGCCTGCGTACATTTATGGGAAAAAATATATACCTATTTTTTTCTTTAAATAAGTAAATTACTATATATTTTTGACACTCAAAGGAAGTTTGTTCATCAATTTTATTCGTTGCTTTGGGAGCAAAATGCACGAAAAGGGTGTTTTCTACTGTCCGCACTAGCATAGCGGGTTTGCACGCTTAAAACCTGTACTTCAACAGGTTTTATTTCTTCCAGCATGAGTCTTTCCTATATCTTAGCTGGACTTATTGTTGTCAGTAAAAAAATACGATTATGAAAGAAAATGTGGAAGACGATTTTTGAAAGAAACTATGCGTTTTAACTATGAATTGGTTTTGAAATCCGCCATCTTTATCGTCGGCAATGCAGATGACAAAGATGGCTGTCCAAAATGGCGGATTCATAACTCTTTTTTAATTGAAACGCTTAGTAATTTTTTGAATGAGATTACTTAGAAATAAATAGATTTTAAGTAGAAATATCCGCAAGGTTTTGTATGAAAGGTTAACGAAAAATTAATGCGAATGCCTAGAACGCAAACTGTTTTTACAATTCATGTTTTTTAAATTTATAATAAAACAGTTTGTGTAACTAACCAGTAATAACCTAACCCGCTTGAATCCTAACCGAAATAGATACACTCATCGAGATGCCAGCGCTACGCCGAATGGCTATGTGACGAGGTTCACCCGTCCTTGGACATGAAGCATATAAGGCGGCAGGCCGAAGTTGACATGGCCGAGAAACTGAGAAACAGGGGGAGAAACATCGACCCTGAGAAACTTCCGACTGGATCTGAAGCGGTGGCCAGGGAGCTAGATGAGCTGAACGCAAACCACCAGAGGCTGTTGGACATGTTGTACGAAAGACTGAGGAGGATCGCCGCGGCAAATCCCGGAGACATTGTCACTTTGGTAAGTTTTTTTAGTTTTTCTTATTTTAAGGCATTGGCAATTAGATATTAATTAAAGGTTTTGCCATAAGTTTTTTTATTTTTATTAGCTCAAGTCAACTTTTTCATTATTCTTTTTTAAACGGCCGTTTTCAACGTTGTGATTTTTAACTTTACGTGTATGAAATAGAAACTTGTAAAGTGTCACATTCGAAGCGTCTAACAGCACTGGTAAGCAATAAAAGGTTTCTCATGTTTTAGTCAAAACTTTTCTTAATATGAATTTGCCAATGCCTTCTTTTATTTTTTCATCGTGTCTGTGTATAAATGTGTATTCTGGAATATACAGGTATTTCTCGTTTTGAATTACAATATAAACGTAAACATCGACGATTTTAACTACGAAAAAAAGCAACGCCCAACAAAAGACCGTAACTCATTTTTACATGTTTACGTCATAGTTATTTTTACACTCTTGTGTCATAAAATAAGAACTGGTTTTTTGATGAATAGACTCTTTTTAACCGACTTCTCAAAAAGAGGAGGTTATCAATTCGTCGCGAAATTTTATGTTTTTTGTTGTATGTTCACCGATTATTGGAAGACGCCTGGACCGATATATTTTTCTTTTTTAAGTGTATTCTTGTGAGGTGGTCCCATATTTTTTTTTCGAAATCGGTTTTGTAGTTTTGAAAATTTATATAATTGGTATTTCTTATATTAGGCAAAAACAATGATTTTTTTTTTCTTTTTGAAAAAAAAAAACGTTTCATAATAGCGATGTTAATCCTGCCGAGTGCTCCGTGGCGTCTAACGCCTCAACTATTGCCAAGTTGTGAATTTCTTGGCAACAGTAGGAGTACAAGCGATGAATGACATTGTTGGGAACACAACACGTGTCCAACTTTTCATTTTACCAGATTCTTATAGTGATGACATCACGTCACATAACGGCCATTAGTCAAAGGGGCCAAAATTTGCGTTTTATTATTACTTTACAAAATCTTGAGTGATTGAAAAGTAGATAGATTTAAACTCGGCTAATGACAGAGGAGTAAGTGTGGCCACACACCGATCCTCGACCTTATGAAAAAGCCATTCCGACTCTCTAAGAAGAAGATAGAAACATGTCACTTGATCCACCTAATATCGATGTTAAATCTGCAGAATTTTACAACTTTGTCGGCTTTCACTTTATTTTTAATATTGTATGTATTTCTTACTTACATAGCTAGTTTCCAATGAACTTTTTACATATTCGTCAAGCTGTTTTAAATTTCAAATTATTTCCGTTTAGATTCCTAAAGCAATCGTAGCGTCATCATCGCGTCATTTTGACTAATTCTTACACTGATGTCATGGCGTCACTGTAACGGCCGGACCTTGTTGAAGGCCAATCAAGGTTTGTGCGAATCGTTTGCGATTTCGAAGAAAAGGATTCGATAGGCCGGTTTAGAAACTTTTTGTTGGTCTGAGGAGGACGGATTACTTTTATAAGAGGTTATGAACCGTTACAAATTTGTCTAGGATACATGATATAAAAAAAGTGGAAGAAAGCTTGCCATATTTTTTTTTTTTTTAATTTTCGAGCGTTGAGATATGTCAACATATTGACTTAGCCTTAGCAGTCGCATGGAATTCTAACATACTTACGGCGAAATGAAATGCTCAAACGCATTTTTTTGAATTAATCAATTGAGTGTTCACCTTTTTTAAATATTATATTTTAGGTTACTGCCGTACATATCTATTTATCTATATATGCTAATAAATGAATACGCGTGCGTTTGAAAAGAACATACACATGCTTTGTACCTACTTAATATTTTTAATATCGCTGGCAGCACGCACTTGGGGTGGACTTTTTGTGAAATATATAACAGGTGCAAAATAAAAAGGGGGTTTAAATTAGGTTAGTTGCTAGAAATCTCTGCCACATCATTGACGCTATTTGTGATGTTTGTGGTAAAAACAGGTAAAAATAAAAATAATTTAAATCTGTAGCAAAATAAAATTACTTAGTAACCTATTAGTTATACGTCCATTTTGCATTACTCGGAAGAGCGATACAAATGGTTATTATTACAAAAAAGGCTTATATTGCCCACATTTATTGTCAAATAGCACGCACACTCTAATTAAACGATTTATATAGCATCGTATATCGTGTGCCCACGCACGCGTAGGCCAGACCTTCTGTATATGGAGAATCTACTTGGTTACATCACTGAAATGTTATGTTTAGGTTTCATTGCAGTGTTTTGTAGGTATTAAGGCCTCGAGACAAACTCATCGGAACTTATTGGTCATAGTCATAATATTTTCTAACGACGATTAATCATAGCTTCTTCTATGAATTCATACTATTTATTTATTAAGAATTTATACTGTTATATGGTTTTCCTACACCAGCAGAATATTATACTGCATTATTTTTTAAAGGTTTGTCATTACTTCGGTCACGTAAATGCGTGATAATTACCACGAAAGACAACAACACATTGAAAAATAACTATTATTTTTTTTACTCACGCACCTCAAAGTGAACGTGGTACTGTCTATTTATTTAAACGTTGACAATGAAGTTGTGAACCGTTCGGAGGCATTATCCAATTTGTGTACAATTTGTTAGTCAAGACTGAAAAAACGGTTTGGTTTTTAGATGACGGCAATGTGACGACTCGCTCCGGTCGTAACGAATTTGAAATAGTATGTGAAATCTTCATAAGCTCCCATTACAGATACGACTAGTTTATTTATGAATCCTATTATATTCTAATCATTTGGCCAAATGACGGAATAGATCTAGTGAAGTCATAGACCAGTCGTGATTTCACGATTACAGTTTTTTGTCGCGAAATCGTCGTGTTTACCTGCAATCAGTGTGTGTATTCATTTATAGTTATTATTTATAATATTACATGTTTTTGGATGTAATATGTGAAGTGAATTCTACATAAAAAATAATTTAAGTTCTGTGCTCATTAAGGTTCACAGGATAGATTTTAGGTTGATCAAGTGTTCAAAGTTACTTACTAACATAATATGTGTTTTGTTTGCGAATTAAATTGTCCTTCTTTGTATGTGTGTCTTTAGTTGAAAAACCTATAGTAGAAATGTGATTTTAAAAAAAAACTTTTTCTCTTACATCTTTCTTTATTTATGTAATTTTTTAATTCTACATCAGCAAATGTTACGTGAAAAAATATAACAAACATAATTGTACAAATGGTGGACTTATCCCAGGAGGGATCTCTTCCAGTCAACAAAGGAAAGCAGAAGTACGTACAGAACAACAAAATATAGTTAAATAATATTAAAGTGGATACACTACAAATATAATACATATATAATGAATTTAGTTCATAAAATATATAAAAGCGAAAATCACTCACTCACTCACTCACTCACTCATCACGAAACCTTAAAAACTACTTAGCCAATGAAGATGAAATTTAGCAGATAGGTAGATTGTGATTTGGAAACGTCCGCTAAGAAAGGATTTTTGGAAATAAGGGTTGCCAGTTTGTATGAAACTTTGTAATTTTTAAAGTGAGAGATACATTTTTTTTTATTTATTTTAGTAGTTAGTAAAAAATAATAATGTATTCATTAGATTTTGAAAATAACATCCCTATAGGGGTGAAATAGGGACTGCAAGTTTGTATGAATTTTCGAAATGTTTGAATCGAGAAACATGACGTGTTTGAGCGGAGTGGAAGCGGGAGCGGGAGTTGGAGAGGGAGCGGAAGCGGGAGCGGCAGCGGGAGCGGCAGCGGGAGCGGCAGCGGGAGCGGCAGCGGGAGCGGCAGCGGGAGCGGGAGTGAGAGGAGTGAGAGCGGGAGTGAGAGAAAATTAATAACGCAAAAACACAAATAAGAATCACATTAGAAACATTTTCTAGACTTCTACGCGAATGAAGTCGCGGGTTACAGCTAGTATTAATATATAACATATATAACTCAATTTATGAATTACGTCTCTATATTTGATTCGATCATAAAATTTTGTGAAATTCTAAATGAAATCCACTGGTTTTTGTACTCATTTATAATAAAATTATTTCTATGTATTACATTTTCCTTTTGGTGTACAATAAAGAGTTATCTTCTGAGTTATATTCATTAATTTAAAAGAATACATAATAATACAAAATCGCAATGGCGTATATTTAGCTTCTTATTCAAACAGTAATTTACTTACCGCTTGAGATAAGTGTATGACATCTGGTAACGATTGATCAATGCTTACTCGAGAGTGCTCGCATCGATCTATTATATCGATATAGCATGGTAATAGTAATTGAGTACTTTAGGTTGATACAAAACAGATTTTACATAAAATACAAATATAATGTTTTATTTCCAAACATTTTTTTTTATTTGACTGAAATGGCTCATAATTCATTGAGAATGATCATAAACTATTATTAAGAGACTTAAAGATAATTTATTTTTAAATTGAATAATTGTCTACTGATAATTTCATCATTCAACTAATAATTTTATTATTTCTTCATTCATTAAGGAATTATTTATATTTTACAGATTACTTGAAATACGATAGTAATAAGATATGAAAAAATACATTAATAAATATATCAATATATTTATAAGTAACTTTAACATAAATCCTAATTCACCTTCATTAAGAAGTCAAAGTATTTACAAAAAAAAAATTGTTTTCTTTTTCACAACAAGACGACCATTAAACATCCAACAAGAAGTCAAAGTACAGTCGGAGTCAATGACACCGCGACAAAAAGTTGTGTTCAAGAATATTTTAGTTGGTGCTTCCTCGTGCGGATCGTGGCTCAAATCCAGTGGAAATTAGGAGCTCTAGGAATTGCGTTACATGAATTTACAGATACACTATCATTGGTGCCATTCTGAAACTCGTAGTCACCTAAAGGAATGCGTTTAGGTGACTCCGAGTTTCAAAAATGGCACTTGTTTTTAAGCCTAACGGGGAAGTCGGTCCCCAAGGCCACAAGACCCCAAGGCCACTTTTAGTGTGATGTTAGGTATGAAAAGAGGGAATCGAAACAGTCACACCGCCTAATAACATGATTCAGAACATCCTCGATCGGCTATTAATTTTTTTTCGGGAAGAGAAGCAGCTCGTACATTCTAAGATTATTGTTTTTCCTCCCATACCATCATGAAACAAACATGAATTCTACAGCAAAACATACTTACAATGTAAACAAGGCAACTCAATCGCCTTAGTGATTTAACGCCCTTTTGATATTCGTTGAGGGACGATCCATAAATTACGTCACACGAATTTCTTGATTTTTGACTTCCCCCCTCCTCCTTGTCACAGTTTATCACAGTTTTGAGACCCCCACTCCCTGGTGTGAAGCCAAATATACCGATTTTTTATTTAATTAAAAAAACAAACAAGCGAAGCCACTAAACATTCAAATCAAAAAACTGAAAATACATTTAGACTACTCACGATAACATTAGTTAACATTAATACCAAAAACTGACAGAAGTCTGGGTCTAATTCCAACTGTGGTATGGTGAAGGATTTTAATGGGGTTACTCTTGACTTTGAAAAATGAGCCAAATTAATTGTTTTGTTATTTCTATTCGCAATGCAATTTATTGTTGCGTAGGTAGGTATTTCGGCAGGTTCCTCCTTAAATTATTTTGTTACGATTGACGTAACTTGGATGGCGTCACCCCAAACTTTAAAAGGATTATCAACAACATTATCTTCAAAATACAAGTGTCTGACTTTGATAGTTCAAGGATGTTTTTCAAGGTCTGTCACATAGCTACTGTTGTTGTTTTATCTTGTCTAGATCTCGAACTATACCGGCTAGGTTGGGGACTCAAAAGATTGATAGTCTAGTCAAAATAATACGGGTTGTCTACGTTTTCCTAGAAGATTAAAAATTAAAAATTCAAATATCTATTCAGTAATTAGACCTATATAGGCAGTTTTACAGTGTATATAAAATTTTATTTATTTTTAAAGAAAAGCTACCGGTACCTCTAAGATTATTTACGTTATGTTCCGCGGCAAAAAACTGTAAATTTCTTGAATCAAAATAATTTGAATTCATAAATTTCACTCTGTATATTAATTATAATGACGTTTTTCTTAATATAACGCACTAATAAATAAATCGATGTTTGATACATTAAAACATAGTTCTACATTAATTCAATTCTCCCTGTCTTTTAAAGAATGCTGTAAAAAGCGTAAAGCCTATTTGAGCAATTTATTCATCTAGGAAGAAGGACTGTATTTATAGTCCCAATGTCTTAGATGCAGTAAACTCATGATTTACGTTTTAAAATGTACTTACTACCGTTATATCCTATCTTACTATTACACTAAAATATTATAAACGCAAAAGTTAGTTAGTTACTCTTTCACGCAAAAACGGCTGTTCGTACTGGACTGAAAGGCATGTAGATAGCTTATTACCTGGATTAACAAAAAGGATACTTTTAATCCCGGGAGAATGAGAGGTTCCCGTGGGATTGACAAAAATGTTCCACGCAGGCAACGCCACCGGCATCAGCTAGTACTTCATAATGAAATAGTTCCCACTCAACATATCTAAGTGTTATGCGTAAGCGTAATATTCTCATTGCGAACACAGACAGCCAATACCACAAGCCATAAACCGATCAAGTTAGCATTCAAAAATGCCCTTAGCCACTTGCTAGAGGAAACAGGCGCTAGTATGCATATAAATACCAGTGATGTAATGATGTGACATTACTCACTCGCATGGTCATGGTGTCAAGGTTAGCAGAACGATAGCAAACGCTAAGACGTTTGGTTTTATTGGGGTGACTTAATTTTTAGCTTTTATTCTATTGTTATTTTAGCTTGTATACATATTTGTTTGTTTGTTCATGAAATCTTTTTTTTTACATAAACACAGGACAAAAATACAGATTAGAACTAGAGAACAGAACAAAGAATATTTTTGATTTTCAACCGACTTCCAAAAAAGGAGGAGGTTATCAATTCGTCGCGATCCTTTATTTTTTTTTTATGTATGTTCACCGATTATTCAAAGACGCCTGGACCGATTTTAAAAAGTTCTTTTTTTGTTTGAAAGGGTATACTTTCCAGGTGGTACCATGGAAATTTTATCAAAATCGGTTGTGTAGTTTGGGGGAGAAGTCTGTTTTTAGTTTTGAAAAATTATTCTAAATGCAAATATCATAGATTTACTTTAATTGTGTTATTAATTATTGTAAAAAAATAAAAATAATAAAAGAATATATGGGGACAAATTACAAATTATGTACTATTAAAAAATTATGTACTAGTTATTATGTTATGTTGTTTAAAAAAAAACAGTCACGAAATACTTGACGTAGCTGACTTCTATAAGATATGGAGCTGTCTAAATTAAGTTTAAGGATGAAAAATAAGGTATTAGGTAACGAACTAGAATTTAAAAAATATTCGCAGTCATGATTATGCATTTTGCAAATAGAAAACCAATAAAGAGTAAGTTTGTACCTCTATGTACTTGGATTCCGATACCGAAATACATTACGCATCAAATAGAAATATAATTACCTTGTTGATTAGTATATTTGCACGTGCGTTTATTAGCACGACATACATACATATTATCACGCCTGTTTCCCACAGGGGTAGGCGGAGACTATGGACCTCCACTTGCTACGATCCTTACAGACCTCTTTCGCTTTATCTGAACTCATCAACTCTGTTCATGCATTCCCCCGGCGGGTACTTATTAGCGCGACTAATGTGTTTATTAAATTGAATGGGTATATCACTTGTAAATTCGTGGCAGGTCAATTAAATAAGCACCAAAAATTAAACATGTTTAGAGATTTATTTCATTAATTTCGGTTAAGCGTCAAAAGGTTTCCTTTATTTTCAGTTTTTCAAAAATTGCCAATGAAACCAAATAAGTAGGTAAGCGCTTTCATACGAACCCCTCGTGTAGCATCTCAACTTGTTTTATTTACATCATAAATGGATTATTTTAGGGTAGGCCGGTTAGAGGGCGCCTGGGTGACCTAGAAAGGCAAGGGCATTGATACACTTATCGGTGGATTACGTAAGCTTGGCAACATTTAATGCATTAAGTAAAGAATAACTTTGCTTATACTCAACTTAGCTAACAAAATTAGCTTTTAACCGCATCACCTGTATGTAGGTTGAATGGTAGAAAAGGCCCTGGGCCTTAAGTCTGCCTGTTACAATTTTTGTAATAAAGTGAAATAAATAAAAATAAATTTGCTAATGTATGAGTTTTGACGAGGATATATCAAATCGTTCAAATTCCATTATCGGGCATAAGTTTATCTTTAAATACCTACATTTTTGGATTATAAAGTTTATTTATTTATTTAATTTATTGCACTTAATATCTTAAGATAATAGTACAAAAGGTACATCTTAATGCTAAGCTCCGTCTACCAGTTCACCTTTGGGACGTAGCAGAAAAAATGGTAGATGGGGTGCAAATTTAATTAGATAAGTATATCGAAAGGAATAAATTAGGATCTTATACAACGTAGAAGGGACATACCCGTAATAAATCGAACTACAGGCTAAACTAGATCACTATAGTATAATGAACTTAAAATAATAACCAAATAACCAAAAAATTTCGACATTCCCATACAAAAACCGGGGCTGCGAACTTTTGTATGGAAATGCCGATTTTTTGTGTTTTTGCTGTTATTTTAGTTTCTTTATACTGTAGTGATCTAGTATATCCCGTGGTTGGATTTATTACGGGTATGTCCTTTCCACGTTGTATATTATGTAACAAAAAATAAAATTCGAAAATTTTAAGTAACCTTCGATACAACTGTAGCTAAGAACCATCTCGATCACGTCGGCTTTCAAACTAATAAACGCATCATAATAGGTCTATTCGTTAAGAAGCTACGATGACACAGACACGTCAATCTAATAACACGCCTCTTTTTCGTCGGGGGTTAATAATGTTAAGTACATTTTCTTCATTTCTTTAAGTTCATTGAATTATTTTTGCCCTTCGATCGTTTGTTTTTTCTTTATCTTTTTTTTGTGGTACACATCTAGAGGCTACATATATTTTCATTCAATTTGTGTCACTGAAACAATCTATTTATTGTACATACGTCGCAAAATACTTTTGATTGCAAATCTTTTTTTATGGATAAATAAACAAATAAAAATCGAGTGTCTAGACTAGGGATGTGCCGTTCCTGGGGATTTTGGAAACTTTTGGCATTATTCCCGTAAACATTTCCGGAATCGTTTTGTTTACTAGCCTGTTGATAAACTGCTCCACTGCTGGGCAAAGCCTCCCCCTTATCCTTCCACACGTCCCTATCTTCAGCGATCTTCCGCCGGTCAAGGTAATCCCGCCAGTTGGTCCTCGGTCTGCCCCTACCCCTGCGTCCATCCGCAATAGAAATTTAGGGGATTACATATATATTATGAATTTTCTTGTAAATTTGGAATATTTTCAACGGCACATATCTAGTCTAGACTTAGACAAGGGACTTGTTCACAGGCTAGATACGTACAGTACAAGGTTTGTCCCTTGGCCCCATTTTCAAAGGAAAAATGCAAAAAAGTTTTTTCTTTTATTCTTGAATGTGATGAGCATTGGTAATAGATCTTTTAAGGAAACTAGAGACTGACTTAATAACCCTGAAATGCCTCGTTCTGATTTAAATATTTATGACTCTATGTTTTTACATTATGTTCTGCTGGCTGTGCCCGTGGGCTCCACTCTCCGTGGGGATTTCGGGATAAAACTAATGTCCTTCCCTGGGTATTAAACTATATTCATTCCCAATTTCATCTAAATAGGTTCAGTGGTTGGATCATGATGAGTTACTAAACAAACCTACAATCTCACGTTCGCATTTATAGTTTTAGCGGGATTTTAAAGAAGAATTTCTTTTTAACTTTTCATCTTAAAATCGCATTATGTTGTAAAAAAACTATTAAATCAAATCTATATACAAAGCTCTTCTTCCACCTACACATTCATCGGGCTATGAGCCCAGCCCACCTTTACTGGGTATCAATCTGTATTATATGTATATAGACTGAAGTGCTTGTAAAATTTTGCGCACTTTCTCATAAATAAATAAAATAATTATATAGGGACAAATAACACAGATTGAGCTAGCCCCAACTTGCCCTGACCGGGGATCGAACCCGGGACCGAGTTAGGGCGGCGAACTAGCATGGTGCCCACTGCGCCACGGAGGTCGTCGAATATAACTTAAGTTTTCACATTTTCAGTAAAATTTTGACCATAGTGTAGAAAAACGTCGCGTCCATAAAAACACCGCTCACATAGGTGAAACTACAAAAAAGTGGACTGCAAATGCTCGATTAAGTGGATGGGTTACGTCAGCGTTGCAGTGAGTCGTATATCGGGGCTGATAGCAATAGCCCCAACAATTTGATACGATGACGAGCGTCCGCTTTTCAGTAACGCGCGAACGACGGCTGGCGACCGACGCTTGCGTCCAACTGAACGAAATTCACGAGCGAATTCGAATTCGGATACGAAGTGTTTTCTTTTTTTGTGTTTGTAGTTTTGACTGCCAGTGTTTGTGATGTGTGAACTGTGAAGGTCGTTTATGGATGAAGTTTTTTTAATAGTTTGGTGGTTAAGAAAGCGAAATAACTTTTCAGTTATCTTTATTGCTCCTGTTTATCAATTGACAGATAAACAATATAATTTATTATTATCTTATGTTAAACTGTTGCTTGACACTTTGCGATTTTGAAGCTGGCGGCCTTAACCTAGATTCTGTTATGAGTTATTGCAAAAAATAATAGGGATTATAATTAGGACCGGTTATTTTGGCAGTAACTGTTACGTGTTACGGTATTTGGTAGTGAACCGGCTTAACGCAATAGTTTTTCAGACATTAGGTACTTACTTATATCATTAAAATGCATCTAGGTACCTTTATGACGAATTTGGTTATAATCGCAAATAACTTTAAGACAATTCAAATGATTATTGACATTGATTCAAAATATTTTTTTAACTCGCCATTTATCTATAAAATTATAAGCTGATGACTTAATAAGATTAAAAATATTGTTATGTTTTACAACAGATAAATGTTTTTATATATCAATATTGCAGTTAGGTCATCAATTCGACGATAAATCTTATTATTAACTTAAACAATTACTTTATAAAAAAGATATCTTTGTCGATAAAGCTATTAATGCATAAAGTTTTTGCCGAATATATATATATATATATTTTATGAAATATGTTTACCTAAATCAAAAATATCATAGAGAAATACTAGTGTAAGTATTATTTTCTTTATGCGAACGGGTAAATCTAGACTTATTTGTTAATGTTAACCGAAAAGCATAATGATTTATGTCATGTACATTAAAATATTATATTTTTTTGACATATCAAAGCGTTTCAATGTTTATTTATATTATAAATTTAATGCAAAGTGTGTGGTCACGTTTTTAGTGTGCATGTGAATAACAATACATACTTTATTTTCCGGGTCTTTCGAAATACGATATATTAGGGAAGTTAGTTTTATGTTACCTACTGTCTGGCTTGACCATTCATATCCTTATTAATTAACTAATAATAAATTCATTTGCATTTTATTTCAAGTCCTAGCCGCATCAGTGGGAGGTAGAATCGGCCAATCACATGGATTATAAAAAAAAAATACTTTTTTCTCGTCCTAAACTCTAAAAAGTAATAAGCCTTCTTGTTAATTGTCCGCGAAACAGGCTTGATATATTGTTTCTCTCGTTAAGTAAATGATTTTACAAGCTTGTCAATGAGCTGTCCTGATGATGTAGTCGGGAGATATTTGACAGAACTCGGTTATAAAACAATATAACCTCATTAAGTAGGACTCGTTAGATTTGCCTTGAGGAGGACTCTATGGTAGACGACGTCAAGGGTCTGACCGCGGAGACGGAAGGTGATTGATGGAACTCCGTAATAAAACGACGCAAATTCATCGACTTTGTGCTTATTTCATTTGTCTCAATAAGTACTTTAGCCTTACAGTACAAGTTTGTAAGGATGGATATTTGTTTCGCCTTCACGCCAAAACGACTGAACGAAATGGGATGAAATTTTGTATATAAATAGAACTTACATCTTGGCTTAAAAGGTATGATACCACGGAATATGTGGAGTTCTCATGAGATTTGTCAATTAAAGAACCACGCGCTGGTAAAATAAAAAGTAATACTTACTTATACAAAAAGCTATTTATTTTAATAAAAACCAATGACTGACGTTTACATATGTAAATCATTTAAACATATTAAAAATATGCAAATTTTGATTTGAATTCTTTGATCTGTGAATAAATGAATGAACTCAATGCAATTAATGATTAGTCAAAAATAAAATATTCGCAATAGTTTATTTTGCTTAGTAATTATGTATGTATATAAAAAAAATATTATACAGTTTGAGTACCTACAATGCTACCTTCACTCTACGACTAGAAAGGCTCTAATATATTGTTATATTTTTTAATCAAAGTCGCGAAAATATTTTTGAAGCGAAAATATTTCTTTGAAAATAAATTATATTTTAATATACTTTACACGTAACGTAAATTATACTTATTGACGTGTAAAAGTGCCTGTAAAGGTCTAATTACTGAATAAACATTTGAATCTTTGAATGTTTTCGTTTCGGCAACTGATGATGAGTTTATAAGTACTTGACAACCTTTTAACCGACCAACCGACTTCCAAAAAAGAGGAGGTTATCAGTTCGCTACAATCTTTTTTTTTATGTGTGTTCACCGATTATTCGAAGATGCCTGGACGGATTTGGAAAATTCTTGGAAGGGTTGCACTTCTCAGGTGGTCCCATAGAAATTTTGTTAAAATCGGTTGTGTAGTTTGGGGGCAAAGTCGGTTTTTAGTTTTGAAAAATTATAGATTGATAATACGATTCCTATACTATACTCTCCCATTATACGGTGCTAGCCAAGTCACCTTGATTAATTCAACAACCGCTGATCTGTCTGGCACCTGAGTACAACGCACGTGCGCGAGGTTTCAAAGAAACTGTCTCTGGTGTTTTTATGAGCAGATTTTTACTGCATTTGTCCTTATTAAATCTCCTACACTAAAAGAAAGGAAGAAGGTTTATATGTGTATAGATGTGCGTCTGTCTGTTTGTGTTGTTGATCTCAAAGATATCATAGACCGATTTTGATCAAGTTTTTTGTTTGAATGGTGATTTAGTCAGACCTGTTAGCTTTAATTTCTGTAAATTTAGAGATGTAGGTACTTCTTTTTTGTTCTTTCGAGCTTAGTTTACAAGATGCTTGCTTTTTTGTGGTCCTTTTTGGCCGGCCGATTAGTATTTTCTAAATGCTTTACGAAAAGAAATATATCGCTGGAAAGCGCTAAATGCAGACTGCTCTATATCGGTAATTTGGGAAATCCTTGTAAGAGGTCTATGTTAATGGACGTTATGCGGCTGAAATGATGATTACGTAAAAGTTTTTAATTTGATGTTCCGCTAATCAAATGTCCAAAATAAACAACACTCCCTCTCCGACGAAAGTTTCACACAAACGCTTGCACCATAATAATAATGGCATTTGGCAACGCTTACTGAAGAATGAGTTCACGGCTCGCTCGATACAACTATTTTTGTATACAATATGACATTATCAGCGTCGATAATTTTCAGACTCGATACTAAATGGTTAAGAAATCTAAACAATTTTGACCATTTAGTTTTTAGAAAGGCTGAGCAGCATGAACACTTAGACTTCTTTATTCGTCGTAATATTTTCAATATTCAAAGTATGCAATTATAGTAACAATAACAACAGTGTTTCACGTGAAATTGTTTAAACTTAATAAGTACCGTTTACTCGGTTATTGTTACTAAATTATTCCAATGTGAGCAATTGTTTAGCTCGATTTAGTATTCTTACGCTTTCGTGATATCAATCGTGATATCAATGATTTTCAGCGATAAAAACTCCACGGTTCGAAATTACTCGAACTTCAAGTCCATCAGATAAGTCAATGTTTGCATACAATAAGACATCTTCATTAATTTATTTCATCAAATTTAAACACTTTTGTATAGCTCTATCGTTAGTATTGTTTTCCTCCCGCGCAATGAAACTGTGATTTTCTGTGATAAAATCTTCAATTCAGTTATTCTTATTAGCAGTGTTGGAATAACTCGCGTAAAAATGCAACGTGTCTTTTCTATTTCTTTCATAATATTTAGAAAATTGTTTAAATGTGTAAACCTAGACTTTATTACAGTTTTGTTAAAATGTAATCTATAAATAACTTTCTGGTGTGCGTCAAGTTCAATGTCTGAATGGATTACTTCTGCTTTCTTTTGCCTTTCGTAAGTTTCAACTTCATAATTTGTTTGTTTTATTGTTATTAACAAACCGTTCCGTCTCTCTGTGGAAACTCGGTTTTCTTAGATAGTGTTTTTTTTTTGGATGTCAATTTTACCACGAATTTATTTACCATGGAGGGAAATAAAATATTCTGCTTTATTTTCGCTCGAAAAGCCTAAATTAGTCATAAAAATATTAAATTTTTGTAAACCGTTTGGGCGGTTATTTACCTGAGTGACATCTATAAAATGTATAGAATATTTTGCTTTTTGTTTTTGTAGCTTGCTTAGTGAAATATTAATATTCAGCAGATTAACAATAGAACAGTAAGCACCTCACCGTAAGCATTGTATGTTGATGAAGTGTATTGCAAAGTTATATTTGTAAAAACAAATCATTGAATAGTAATCGTTCCCTTAATGCTTCAGAACTACATTATCTCTGATTTGAATTACTTTGTGTTTTTTACCTCCGCCACTCATTCAAACAAACTATTGCCGGACGGCGCCCTTTAATTAAGGTTGAATAATAGTAATTATTCATGTTTGACGATTACTCTACAATTTTCTTTATATTATGTTCATCAACAGTCGTAATACATTAGACAATACATGACATATTTATCATTTTTGTTATTAAATAAACATTTGGTTTCATACCTCAAGATAGTATCTTGCATAACAAATAGGAATTACTCATTGTTATTAAAACTACGAATTTTATTCCCAGGGTCAGACTGGTAATTATTTGCCTAATAAATCTCAGTGGAACATAATTGCACCTAATTGTTATTGCCTACATAAAATTGCAATTTTACTGCCTCTGCCTAAAAATTATATAGTTCTCTATGTTTAGTGATGTTTTGAAATTCTAAAATAAAAATGAAATTAAAATGGCGACCTTATTTGCATAAAAATGATTCCAAATTCTTGCTTGGTTTATTAGATACTCCAAACTATTTTATTATTTTGATTTTATTGTCATCTATATTATTCAAAATTAAGATGTTAGTGACATTTAGTGTTTCAAAATAGTAACTTAATAAGAATTTTAAATCTTTTCTAAATTTATTGAAGAAAAACTGATGACAGAGATGTTTCGCGGAAAATTTATGATTCCATTAAAAAGGTATGGAATCAGGTCAACGACCTACTAAAGGGCTATCGACGTAAGCTTTTACATCGTCAAACAAGAATAAGTTGGCATTTATTTGACGATTCCGAACTTTCAGATAATTTTACTAAAATTTTAAATAGCGGGTAGTAAAGTGAGTAATATTGAAAACTAAGTTTGTATGATTCAAATTCAAATTTTATCTTTCTGTCTTAGTATAAGCAAACATATTTATTATGTGCTAACTAATCTAAAACATAATAATATACTTAATTCATATTTACTAACACTCGTAGCTTCCTTCAGGGATTCTCTACAAAAAATAGACAACGTGATGAATGGACTAAAATTGCATCTGACGTAATGTTTGTCCATTTCGGATCTAAGATATAACATACAAAAAGCAATCTTAAGTCCAAGCAAATAAGTCGATTTTCTTTCCAAAGCATTTGATAAGTTTGAACTGCTTCTAGCTGACCAAATTTACATATTTTAAGGTAAACAAAGTCAAATGACTTACATATTTACGATGTGGTTATTTGTTTACTACATATATTCCTACCATTACGGATGTACATGTAAATTGTAAGTTATACGAGTAGGTAAATAATGGTGTTGCGCAAGGATCTAATTTAAGACCTATTTGATCTATAGCTTTACTTAGTCACTGACTTAGTATAAACGTCAGTCTTGAAAACTATAAAGTTTTATACTACGCTATAAATTTTGCAGACAATACACTTATGTACAGCGTCAGACATGATCATTATTTAATTTAACTAATATATTTTTTATTATTATTAAACGAGGCCAACACAGTTCAGAAAAAAAATCGAGAATGCTTTATTAATCCACTTTTAAACAAAAAAAAAATACTTAAGCAATTGAAAAGAAAACTAAAAACTAACTATATTACACGATCCTGCAAAAACCGGAAAAAATCCTAAGATACGATCAAAAGTACTTCATTTCAGAATCAAAATCAAATTCAAAATAGAAATTTTATTCAAACGAATTGAATAAACTAAGAGATCTATTCCATATACCTTATGTTAAATTAATATACATGGTATACTTGTATGCTGTTATATCGATCTCTATCGATACTCAGAGCTCGAAAGCATACGCATTAGTTGGGCTTTGTCATGTCTTCCTATTCTGGCCAAAAATAGATAGAAGCGTTAGGAAGATGGATGGCTAATACTGTTTCGAAATGTTCCGGACTTCTTTAGTGCTTCAAATAGCTAGTAGACTTTTTGCATTATTTTTACTTTTTAGGGGTTTTTTTTTCTCGCTAGTAATTATTTTTTTACGTTTCAAATATTGAATACTTTGGCATTCGTTTAATTTTTAATTAACAAATGTGTTGGAACGAAGGTCCTTATCGCGCGTTGCGAAAGGGGGCTATACCAAAAGTTGTAACAACACTTTTTGTTCATTCAAATTTATGAAGATATTAAAAACTTGATTTTAGAACGCAAAAAAGAGTTTGAATGTAATTTAGACCTATTTATATTTATATTTTACTTCGTTCCATCCGGGTGTCCCTTGACAACTCCCAATTTTTCTTAATGCTTAAAATAAATAAACGGAAAATGTTTTCAATATCATATCTTAAAATCCTGGCTATATAGAATTTTAGTATCGATTCGTATGATGTGGTCGTATTAAATATTTATGATCCCTTCCAACATATTGATGCTGCTCGTAATACAAGGATATAAAACGATATAAACAAGTCGGCCATAACTTCATTAATTTTCCGGTTACGTTGGCAACATTTTATGCACTTTTAATTTTATTTGTTACTATCTTTTTCCCGCGAATTATTAAGTTACTCTAAATTTGAAATAAAGTCTACTTTTGTGTGGCGAAATAGGATTTCCCATACAAAGTTCCACACCCGTTTTTATTCCCTTAATGGATGCTTTTTGAATAAAATCTCCTAATGATCCTATGGCCTTCCCCGGGTCTCAAACTATATCCATACAAAATTTCATATAATTCAGTTCAGTAGTTGTAGCGTGACTTAATAGACAGGCAGACACACAGAGTTACTTTCGCATTTAGATTTTAGTAGAGAAGTCAGGATAGTAAAGTAGTTTATTTATAACATTCACAACGTTATTTATAACATACACTAAAAACGTAACTTGTGTCCATCTGTGTCATTAGCATATATTTTTATTTGACTAAAGCTGCAATTAGTTTGAAAAATATTATACGCTACCTAAAATCAATCATCATCCGCTTTCAACTGCCCAAAAATCAATACCTGACACAAATTAGTTTTCATTTGATTTTTATAAAATCACAAAATATATTATCAGAATCAAATTAATCTTTAAACAGCTTGTAGTTAAAAGTTTCACTAAGTCGTATGAAAACAAAAAGCATAATTATGTACTTTATTGTTTAACTGTAACGATTGTAAACTAAGTGATCGGGCGTATTCATTAGAACAATAGTTTTTCGGTAAATTAATGTCATTGATTTAACTGGCAGTCACCTTCTGTATATTGCCTTGATTTGTAAAATTGATAAACGGACAAAGAAATATAACATCATTGAGGCTAATTGAGGAAACCTGGGTGTCGGAATAACCTTCGTGGTCAAATAGGTTTCAATGTTAGTGTTAGGTCATTTTGTGGTTTGTATGTTTGTTCTAATTTTTTCTCTGTAAAAAAAATATACAGTCTTCGCCCAGTCATCGAAATCTAAATTGTTTTTGTAACATATCTATCTGCGGTATCGAATAATTTTCCGTAAAGAAATTGGAGAATAGGTAAACAAAAAACGAACTCGCATCTAAATAATTTATTGGACTCTTTACTTTTCACCCTTTAGAAGTGTTCCAGTAGCATGGTTAGATTTCTGCAAACATTTGCAAAAAGAAATCGTATACCTACTTTGTAAAGCAAGTACAGCCAAATTACAATTATGCGGTACCTGGTTACGTTAGCTACTGCATCAGCATAAATAAGATTATTTATCCCAACAACAGTAAATGATGTAATATATTTAGAAATCCTTAAGGTTATTATCATAAAGATTCTATTTGGAAAGCATGTCAAAGTGTCAAGCTACACCGGTACCGCAGGGGCGGGTTGCGCGCGCACTTTCCTCAAAATTTCCGCGCTGGTATCGAATCGGCGAGTCACTTTTCATAACCTCAAAACCCTACCTCTAAACAGCTGTTCTTAACCACCACGTTAACTAACGCGAGTAATTAAAACAAATTGGCGAACTATCGGGACTCGTAGACGCAACTAAAGCCATTACGAAATTATTTAAAATTAGAACACTTTTTCGATTTACGGTTTTCTTGGCTTTCATTCAGTTTTCAGCCAGTACTGCAAGCAGTCAGCTGTGTTCTTTTTAAAATTTAAATTAGGTGTAATTCTATTATTTATTGTTTTCGTTTCCTGTACATTTTTATTTTTTAATTTAGGTTGCTTATTGTGTGTGTTTTAGGTTCGTTTCTAAAGTAGTATTTATAAAATGATAATTTGTGAAGTGACTGTATAAAACATGACTGTGAAATGAGCATAGTGTTGTGTTATAAACATTAGTGTCATAATGGAGGAGTACGAATATGACTTCGCGTACGAGTGCCGGGTTGGTATTTTGTTTTTTCATTATATTGTTATTCTCTATGCTAGAACCATTTTTTTTGGTCCAGTCAGTGTGTTGCCTCTATCTTTTTTTATTAATGGTCTTTTTATATAAATATATTTATAAAAATTCAAGTATTTAGCTTAATTCTTAAATTTATTGATAATGCTACGTATGAATAAAGAAATTATAAATCGTATAAATTTAAATGAATAATTGTTTATTCTTTATTGATAAAAATTACCCCGTGCACTTACAGTTACCCAAAACGTGCACGTGAGTCAAAAACTTAAATACTTAACACTTAATAAAAAATAATAATATAAATAGTACGAATCAATAAATTCAGTTAACAATTTTTTAAAAGGGTTAATAAAAAAAGCCGTTAAAAAAGGTGGCACAAGTAACCGTGGTCCCTTGGCAGTCATAGACGTTAATTAGTTACGTTACGAGTCAAGGTCCTAAGGGTTTAAATTTTAAGCGTTAATCGATTTTATAACTCGTTAGAGTCTGCTTTCATCTATTTAGGGTATTTTAGAGTTAAATACTAAACATTTAAGCAAATATAAGTTATTACAAATTATTTAAAATATGAGTAAAACACATACTGTAAGCTACGAGTATTACATTATTAGAGTATCTTCCGGTACTGGAATCTCGCAAAATGCTATGTACTGAAGAAACTGTAATTAAGAAAAAACCAAATCGATTCATGGGTTAACCGATTTGCTTTCTGTTCGAAACTAAAATTCTTTAAAAGTAATGAATCAACGTAGCCAACGTATTATGAAAGAGAAAGTGTATCCAGATCGTAAAAAGATCATTGATAAGCCGAATCTACACTTCGATTAAGATATCCAGTAATAAATGTGCAATCCTCGATCCATTTTTAGGTTAAGTGGCCTTTTTTAGAATGTGAGAACGCATTATTAGCGCTCTCGCAAGTCAATCAACCCCGGGCGTGGTCCGCTCTTTAGCTACAAGGGGAGTAAAACGCTAAATGCTGTTAATCAGCTTGAAAAATCTGACACCAGTGTCGGTCACTTACACACGAAAAGCATAACAAACAGAGACATTTAAGAGCGTCAACACATAACGCCGCCGCCGCGAACTTAGTATTTGTTAGTAATAATGTAAATGTTATTATAATTAACGATTAAACGAAAGTGAAGTTCTATCATAATTTTATAAGCTTATTCAATCGAAGATGCAGACAACGCAAAGCATAGAGAAATATACCTAAATGTTGAAATCTGAAGATTGAATAAGCGAGGTAAAATAAATTTAGGTCTATATAGGTATATGTTAGCTTTGTGTGCGATTTATTTAGATAATTATTATGCGCCGCGACAAATTCTCTGTTTACCAATATGGTTTTCTAGGAGAGAGCGTTTTTAGCACATTTTTTTTTAATCAATTGTATTTTATGGATCAAATTTTTACTATATACAGGATGTTTTTAAAATCATTGGCATCCTTTCTACTGGCGAAAGTACTCATGAATATGAGCAACTTTTTGTATGGGACCGACTCAATCCAACCGAAAAAAAAATCAGCTGTTCCATACATTTTGGAATTCTAAGTATTGTAAAATAGTATGGAACAGCAGATTTTTTTCGGTTGGATTAAGTTGGTCCCATACAAAACATACCCATACAAAAATAAATAAGGCCAAGTTGCCGCGCGGCAGTAACAATATCCAATCGTGCGGCGCTGTTACGAACTAATGTGCAAATGCGCTCTAAAGCGCTGGACACACAGAAAAGACGTAAGACGTGGACGGGGCGCAGACATATGTCCGTTTCGTGTCCGTTTCATATAAAAACGAAGCGTCGCAAAGCAGAACACACAGGAAAAACGGGGCACCGAGAGAGCCGCAGACATGACGCTTACGCGTCTGTGTCCTGTAGTAGAACATACAGAACGGACGGGGCACGGACACGAGCTGGCCAAACGGGATTGTGGATGGCGGGACGGGGGGGATTCGCGCGTCGCCAGTGTAGCCATAGATACGGATTTGTTTATATCTGTCACATACGACCTCGTCTTTTCTATATGTTTTTAAAAATTGCGACGGCTCCCCGTCTGAACCCTGTCCCTGCCTCGTCCGCATCCTACGTCTTTTCTGTGTCCAGCGCCTAACGCGGCGCAATGCCGCAGTTTCCCGTTCCACATTCAACGCATCACTTGATTATAATCGGATGCATTTAGCATGAAAATGCCTTTATGTTACAATATAGAAAACGTGCACGCACGCTAGCAAAGGATTTTTTGTATAATACATACATAATATCACGCCTATTTCCCACAGGGGTAGATAGAGACTATGGAACTCCACTTGCTAAGATCCTGACAAACCTTTTTTTATAGGGATGTTGACTAATAAAATGTTTTTGGCTTATTCGATAGATTATTAAAAAAATAACGACGGGTTGCACTCCGGGAGTGCCGGCAGAAGTGAAAACTTGAATATTAACGTTGTGCATTTCCATGGATGCGCGTGGCACGCTGTAACATTACACACGAACATTCGCGCAAGCGCACTGTGCCTCCTAAACGAAACAGCAGGCGCAGGCATACATTTTCGCCGCACGTAGAAATAGAGGGGGATACTTCCTCTCCTACGCCGCGCCGCGCCGGCTGTCTACTCTCCATCCATCTTACGAATTTTCTATCAGGTCACGTGTCCTGACGCCCTGACGCGAGTTCAACATTTTTTACCCATTACATAAAAAGTGTACAACGCCGCTAAAGAAGTTTTCACTTCAAAAATTATAGTATACGTATTTTTTCATTTCTCTGATCTCTGATAAGCAAATAATGATGAAGATACAGCGCATTTAAATTTCGCGTGACGTCACGATTGACTAGAATTTTTAACCAAACGTGTCGTAAATCACCCTCACTCTGAAACTTCGTAGCGCTGTATCTTTGTGACTTTTTGCTACTTTGCTAAACAAAAAACTATGGGTCATTTATTTTTACAAGCTTTTATTTAACTTGCAATGTATCTTGTATGTATGTATGTATGAATGTTTGTTTAGGTCAAATCTTGGAACTCAATTTTCAATCAGTTGTCCTCAACCGATTAAGCTGAAATTTTTTACACTTGTGTAAATCGGATGACGATACAATATTATGAGCCGGGAGATATTCGACGGAACTCAGTGATAAAACAACATAACCTTATTAAGTGTGTCTCGATTAATTTGTCTTGATGAGCACTTAATGGTAGACGATGCCTAGGGCCCGATCACAGAGACGGAAGGTGGTCGATGGAACTCAGTAATAAAACGACGCGACTCCATCGAGTTCGGGCTTATTTCATTTGTCTTAATAAGTACTTTGGCCTCACAATAAAGCTTGTACAAAAAAGTATCTTTTACAAAAAAACTTATACGTTAATCTAGTCAACGGACTAAATAAAATGAGATATGTTTTTACCCAGTCCGCATTTCTATTACGTTTGGTTTATGATAAAATATTTACTGATTTTCGGGCCGCAACTATAATATCAAAGTAAAAGATCATTATTTATTGGAATAATTTTAATTGAAACTTATAATGTTCATATTAAGTATATATCATATTTCTTTTTAAATATACAAATGTATTTATTTAAGTATATGTGTAATATATGTATATTGTATGGATATGTATGTTTATTTGTAGTAAGTGTAGTTTTATGTCATTTTAATTTTCTTTATACTATATTTTATGTATAAACACGCCTGTATGACTCTCTTACATAAACATTTCCTCTCACAGGCCTACTGGAAGAGATCTCTTTTGAGATAAGTAGTGCCTTTGTACAACTTTTATTTGATATATTCTCTGTATAAATTTTCCGTGTACATAAATTGGTAAATAAATAAATAATAACCAATGTATTTTTGAAAGAACCTAACTAGGTTTGTTTCATCATTTTATGAGGGTTTTCCTCATCGTCCACCATAAGATGACTCTGTAAACTTTCTAATGTGGCTTCATTGGCAGATTTATATTGGCTGTCTCGCGTTTGCCTTTTAACCACGCTAATGTAATATATAACACATCGATATGAATAATTAAAAATAAGATATTTTTTTGTTTCCGTTGTGGTATTTTTGTATAATATTAGCGTGATTATGCACAATCAACTTGGGTTTTTAGGTGTAAAAATAATTTTAAATTTTTGGGCCAATGCTTGAAATTAAAATATACATCATATTCTTGAAAGGACCTAACTAGGGATGTTTCATCTTTTTGTTTAAGGTTATTCTCATCGTTCACTATTAGATGACTTTGTAAACTTTCTACTGTGGCTTCAGTGGCAAATTTACGTATTGTAGACTGTGTCTTGCATTTGCCTATCTATTATGCTTGGGCCGGACCTGCGCCTATCGTCACGAAGCTTCGTGCTATTACACGATACACGCAAATGTGACCGGCCGTTATCGGGTATCGTCCCGAATATTCGGACTTCGTGTGAGCTATCGCGCGGGTGGCGATACATCAAAGGACTTATGCACGCTAACAATTCGCTCTTCGTGATCGTACTTGCGTTATTCATTTTGACGTTTGTTTTCAACTTGTTCAGACGCGTGCTGTGCGACGGTGCCACGGTTGTTAAGTGCCGCAACAGACGGGGCGCAAGTTGCGTCGCGTAACAGCTAGAGATAGGCAGTGGATAGTACTCAATCTACCCATTTATATACTTACTCATGTAAATACTTACTCACTAGATTTAATAAATAGAGTAAATAGAGCGTGCTCTTGTATTGACATCAGATTTGATGTCTGTTTACTTATTTTTACATAAAATTACGTCTATGCACACCTCCCACCAAAATTATAATTAGTCAAAGAAGTCTACTTTCAGTGTATGATTAGTATGGTATTTTCATATAATTTAGCATCGCACATGACGTTTACCTACATTTTAAGCATATTATGGCGTACGCACACACTTTCCGACAAGAATTGCAAGTGTATACTAGATTTAAGTTTCAAAATTGTCATGAAAACATGAAATAATGAATATGAATATAAATATGAGTCGCAACTCATATTAATCAATCTACTCACCAAATTGATAAATAAGGATATTTATCGGGTATTTACTCAATCTATTGAGTAAATACTCAAATGAGTTGATTGAGTATTTATGCATCGCCTGAGTTGATTGAGTATTGAGTAGTTACGCGGCGGAACTTGCTTCGCGTCTGTTACGGCCCTAATGCGTAAAAATGGAGTGGAACGATAAAATTGTGTTAAAATTTTTAGCTTTTTCTTTTTAGGTTTTAATAAATGCATTATGTAATTGTTAGCACACATGTTAAAGAAAAGAAATTCGTCGTCCATATTTAAAACACGTAGATGACGCCATCTTGGGTTATTGCCAGATAGTTCGTGAAAAATAACGAAACCGCTAGTGTAACCAGCGCTTTATCGCGATAACTTTTTACTGTTCAAAACGTACGAAGATTCGCCGCGAATTGCTTCGGGACGATAGGCGCAAGTGCGGCCGAAGCATTACGCTAATGTTTAAGACATCGATATATATCGATATAAATACTTAACATCAAACATTCCAAAATACATCTTTTATAAGACCAATAGATTCCTTTTTTTTTTTACTTCTTTGTTTGTTGCCTAGTCACCCACAAAAAATAGCTCCACACACCAAGCAGTGTATAATGTTAAAAAAAAATAGAAATTAAAGCGAATGTGTTTCTATGTACCAGATAACATCATAAGGTCGTACAAACACATTAGCTTTAATTTCTAGAAATTTTCAAATATTACTCGAGTTTAAGGAGTTCGTTAAATAAACGCATTAGGATTTGCATTTGTATTTTTGTGATTAAAACTAACGTGAGACTCAGACATTATTAATACAGCACGGGTTACTCACGTAAAGAGTGTGTCGTGGAGCGGCTTTGTGCACGAGCGCGTCACATTCGCCCTGATGAAGACCTCCGGATGAGGTCGAAATATGGCGGCCAGTAGCTGACACTTTACGTGAGTAACCCGTGCTGTATTAATAATGTATTTTTGTGGTTTAATTAACTTAAAATCCTAGAGCTAAGTAGGTTAGAAGTGTATAAGTCTTATCGGCAGCAGTATTCTAACAGCAGCTCTATTTTTCTGCAGCGTCTCGTGGAGGCGATGGCTCCGCGGTCCGCGCGCTCCTTCCGCCAGGAGTTCAACATGCAGGACCTGGCCACCACCACGGAACACACTTATACCACCCAGTATACCTCTGAGAAGTAAGTGCTTGAGTTGCATGCCTTAACACTCCCACTGAATTAATATAGGTATTACATACTGAACGGCATCTCCTAAGGTGCCGCGAAATATGCGTTCCCGTCCCCCTTGCCCGCAACGCTCCCCCGTTCTCGCCTTGTCTATGCGGCTGCAGGCGCCTGCAGCCGCCCGCTTAACACCCTCCACACTGTGCGAACGGGGCAGAGATGCGGGGACGGGGAACGGGGACGCAAATTGGGCGGGACCTTAGGAGATTCCGTTCGTATGTATGTTAATTCTGTGACACTACTTTAATTTGAATAAACATGTCTTTAAGGCTGGGCTGAACTTTTACGGGTGATCTTACACGGTTCGTTGGTGTCCGTCTGTCAGTCAGACAGACTCAATGTGTTTTAGTGTGTATGCAACAACGGCTCTCAGGGTATTAATACAGATACACTATTACGTCTTTATCCCTAACGGGATAGACAGAGCCTAGGGCAGCAAGACAAGGCCACTCTTAGCGTGGTGAAAGGCGGTGGATTGCTAGTCGCGTCTATTGACATGATTCAGATTCTAGCCCAATAACGAATATGTATGTTCGTAACGAAGCGCTGCTATAGGTAACTTTGCATCAAAAATAAGTTAAATTTTAATATACTTTACACGTAACGTAAATTATACTCATTGACTTGTAAAAGTGCCTGTAAAGGTCTAATTACTGAATAAACATTTGAGTCTTTGAATCTTAGTATCTTTGTATTTTACACACGAAAATCTAACTTAATAAACACATTTAAAGTTACAATCGAGCTAGCCTTAAAACATGTTTTTTCATTCATTTACACGTCTATTGTCAATCATTTATTAATATGTTTTTTCCCGGTCGCAACAGATATGTCAGGACGTCACATTCTGAGCTTGACGCGCCCAAATCAATGGCCAATGGCAAACTTAACTCGCCTAAATACACTACAAAGACCATCATCACAGAAGACGACAGACCTGACCTAAGGAATCTCAAACGGGTCCACAAAATGTACGAAGGACCTAACATTATCGAATCCAGAGGTATAATACACCCCGAAACCAGGGAAATACTTACAGTAGGACAAGCAATCAGTATGAGGATACTCGACGTAAGAACGGGACGACTACTCTCGTCGCCCGAAACAAGACAAACCATGACAATAGATCAAGCAGCAAAGGAAGGTCTTATTGACCCCAAATTAGCTTCTAGATTAACAGGACCATGCGGCATGACAGAAGACGGCAACGAAGTAACATTACTGGAAGCGATTCAGCGCGAGTTGTACGATGCAGAGCAAGGGTTGGCGGACCCGGCAGAGAAGAGAATCAAGGTAACTGTCGAAGGCGACGCACCCAGCACCCAAGGAATGAGTATCTCGGATGCCCTAAACCGTGGACAAGTCGATCTCCAAAGAGGTCTGTACCGACTACCCAATGGGAGCTACATTACGATATCAGAAGCCTACGAACGAGGCTACCTCATTTATAACGAGATTATCAAAATCAAATCGAGTGCTCTGTCTCTATCCGATGCGATTAGTCAAGATTTAGTAGACAACAGTGGCTGGATATTGGACAGAAACTCGGGCGATAGGTTCCAGTTGGACGTTGCTATCCAAAACGAACTAATCAACCCTAACCTTAGAGAAGTAGTTGACCCTAAAAATGACACTAAAATAACGCTTGCTGAAGCGATCCAAAAAAATATTATAAACTCTAAATATTCTAAATACGTACACAATGTAACAAAAGAAAAACTATCATTTAAAGATGCCTCAAAAAAGCGTTTAATTTATAAACCAATGACATTGAAAGATGTATGCGATAACAATTTAATGACAAATGATGGAAAAATACTTTCACCAGCAAAGAGGACCCCTCTGAACATTCTTGAAGCAATCTCGGTAGGCGTTCTTGACACTGACAATGTCAAATGTGTCACTGACACAACAACGGGTCAACTTTTGACCTTGTCTGAAGCTCTGGGTGCTAAAATTATAATGTATGATAATAAATTCCGTGATAATTTGACAGGTGAAATTTGCACTATTCCTGAAGCAGTAGACCGTGGTTTGATAACATCAGTTTCTCAGAGATCAATATTTGATATTGACGGTTTCAGAGACCCAAAGACAGGCGAGTTTATTTCATTTAACTCTGCATTAAGTAAGGAAAATCTTAAGTACGCAAATGGGGAGACCTTCCTTAAATCAGAAAGTGGAGACTTCGTTTACTTAGAAGATTGTATTAAAGTAGCTACTGTTAGACCTGAAGTGTTAGAAATGTTTAATAGGAAAATAGGCATTTATGAAAATGGTAAGGAACTCAGTGTGTTAGATGCGGTATTCAAAAACATTCTTGATCCGAAGTCTGGGCATTTATTAGACGCAAAAACTAAAAAGCCTATTCCATTTAATAAAGCTGTGGAAATCAATATGATCACACCCGAAGGTGCTGCCTTACTAAATTCACTTTTAAATATAACTCTTACTCTACAAACAGTAACAAAAACAGTCAAACGTTACGTAACTGTAACAAATACGGATGCTTCTCAAAGATCTGAAACGATAATTACTTTTACCGAGGCTGTTATGCGTGGCCTCATTGATGAAACGACTCAAACATTTACAGACCCAACCACTGGAACTATTTTCCCAATACAACAAGCCTTAGACGAAGGTCTGCTAGGTGTAGACCAAAACGAACCAAGGGTTGTTCGTATATCCGATCAAGTCACTAGGAGAGACTTAGTCCCCGGACAAGTCGTAGAATTAAAAATTACAAAGAAATCTTTCATCAAAGACTTGCCGCCAAGTCCTGAAGGCAAAGTCCAGCGGGACAGCCGGCCAGAAACAATTAAAAGCCCAGACTTTACGACTCGCGAAGTGATACATCCACGTGAAGGTTTAGTAAAAGAAATAAGAACAGTGACTTCAAAGTCTATAACTACAGAACCGTCGGTTACTTCTCTAACTATTAAGAAGAATACGATTGAACTCCCGCGTGGTGGTTGGACTCTTAAAGAGGCCATCCAACAAAACCTTTTTGACCCTGTAACTGGCGTGTTTATTATTCCTGGTACTGATAGAGTCTTAGATCTCGGAGAGGCCGTTAAATTAAATATTATTAATCCTGATTCAGCTAAAGTAATTGATCCAAGAACTAGGAAAGAAATGCCCCTAAATAAAGCACTAGACTCACGTATTATTGATAACACAGGACATTACATTCTTCAATCAGAAAAACTTTCAATGAGAGTTGCAATTGAGCGACAGTTAATTATTTTTGTACAATACACAACGACGACGTCATCTTCTCAAAAAGTAATAACAATAACGTCAGTAGCCGGCATGCCTGACAAAATGGAAATATCAGAAGTTTCCGACTTACCATCTTACGGAACAACAGACGAACAGTCTGCTTTAGAACCCGTACAGGTTAGCCCAGGAGTCATTTTCGATCCTGCTACGGCATTAGTTATTTCGACTACTTCAGGGGTGTCTGAAAATATAATAGAAGCGGTTGATCGCGGTGCGATAACCGCTGATACTGTGAAAGTTATCGAACCAAAAACAGGCAAACAAATTCCTTTAAACGAGGCCATCAAAAAAGGTATCGTTGACAAAAAAACGGGTGAATATAAAGACAAGTCAGGGAAATCAATATCTTTAGTTGATGCGGCGAAGATTGGTCTAGTAGCAGTTGTAGGAGCACCTCTAGTAGGCGCTTCGAGGGTCATCCAATTAGTAAAGAGCACAATGGTGGTTGACCCTACAACTGGTGAAAAACTACCAATGGAAGTGGCTTTCGAGCGTGGCTTAGTTGACCCGGTCACTTACCAGAAGTACGAGGAATCTATTGGAGACGAAACACCGGAAAGCGACCCCATTTCACATGATAGACGAGCATCGAATAAGGTCACAATATCAACATTAACATCTCCTACGTCTTCTGTTGAAACTGTGGTAATTAAGGATCCAAAAACGGGTGAAAAATTACCTTTGCAAGTCGCTTACGATCGCGGTCTTATTGATACACCTACATACAAAAAATACACGGTATCTATACGTAAACAAGCTCCGGTTACTGAAATTGTATCATTGCCCTCTGAGGCATCTGAAATCGTAGTAGTTGATCCTCTAACTAAGAAAGAAGTGCCAATTGAAGAAGCTTATAAAAAAGGTATTATTGATCATGACACTTATAAGACCTTTAAAGAATCCGTCAGAGATGTATCTCCTAAAGTACCTACTACTAGTTCAGTAACGTACAGTCAAATTAGTACGAAACCTATTTCTGTAGGAGCTGCAGTATCCGAGGGATTCATTACTGTAGAAAGTATCCAAAATAGTCTTGCGGCAGATAATAGAAAAGTAAAAGAGAGTACACCGTCAGATAAATCCAAATTAGGACATCCTTCTGAAATCATTACAATTAGTAAACACCAAGTAACTCAAAAACCAAAATATAAAGTTCATATTGCTAAAGAACGTACTTTGGATACTCAAGTTCTAGATACAAAGCCGGTTGTGTTGCAAAAGTTAAGAAAACGCGTTGTAATGCCTTTGGAAGCAGTTGAAAAAGGATTGTTAGATAAAGATACTGCAAAAATCTTGGAAGCTGTAAGAGTCTACAAAGACAAAAATGGTTCGCCTATCACGTTAGATAAAGCAATTGAAAAAGGGTTGGTGGACCCTAGTAAAGGTAAAATTGTAGACCCTATTCACGGTCATGTCCTCAATATTAAGGAAGCATTACAAAGAGGAATCTTAGATGGAGAAGGTCAGGATGAAGTATTGATTCCGCTAGCTAAAAGTCTTTCCATCCCAGAAGTACTGGAACAAGGTTTGTTAGATCCGGCTACTGGAAAAATAATTCATCCTGAAACTGGCAGTCATTTGACATTACGTGAAGCAATTATTTGTGACATAGTCGATCCATTATCTGAAATAACTATATCACCAGGTAGGAATATAACTGTTGCCGAAGCAATAGAAAGAAATATTATTGATAACGATAAAAATATTGTGAAGGCTAATGATGGTCCCTTAGATTTAATTTCTGCAGTAAATTTGCAGTTATTCCCAGAGACTGAGAAGGTCACAGTAGTAGAAAATATTCCACCTGCAGCCATGACACTGTCTGTTGCTATTCAAAAGAATATAATAAACCCTGTTACAGGAGATATACAACATCCTTTAACTGGCGAAGTAATACCTGTATCTGAAGCTGTCCAGAAAGATTTGTTGATGGCTATTCCGTATCCTCAAACTCCCGAAACAGTGACTTTAGAAGATGCACTGGATAAAGGTGCAATCAATCTAAGAGAAGGCACTTTCACTGATCCTCATACAAAAGAGTTGCTACCTTTAGACAAAGCTATGGAGCAAGGTCTTTTGGCAGTCAAACCAAACACAGACGCTATGCAAACTACAGGTGTGGTAACTACCATTACTGAAACATTTACTTCTCAGCATACCATAACAACAAAAATGATAGAGTTATTAGCTGATTACGTACTAGTAAGTGCTAATGAAGTCAAAAATTCAAGAACAGGAGAAGTTATATCTATGGATGAAGCTCGACAGAAAGGAATAGTGAGAGATGAACAAACTAGCAAAGAACAGTTTATCACTAGCGATACGAATTTCAACTTTGAAGAAGCTCTCACTCTTGGATATATTAATATAGACGAAGGTACGTTTACTCATCCAAATACTGGTGAAACTCTTACCATTTCTGAAGCAGTTACAACTGGTGTATTGAGCACCGAAGTTGCACCAGCAGAACCTGCGAAAGTAATCTCTACTAAGAAAGATATGGAACTGCTTGATCTGAACGAAGCATTTGAATTATTATATGACAGTAAAACACAGAAATTCAGGGATCCAAAATCACCTAACAAAGTGCTTACATTTAAAGAAGCATTAGATATAAATATTATCAATCCAGAAGCCGTTATTTATGATATAAAAGCTGGCAAGCCCATTACATTACGCGAAGGCTTAAACTCTGGGCTCATTGACAAAAAGACGGGTAAAGTAAAAGAACCTAAAACTGGTAAATCCATTGATATCAAAAATGCTGCAAAGATGGGCTTAATTGCGGTCGTAGCAGCACCAGTTCTTGCTGGAATAGCGGTAGTTCAAGGTGCGAAAACTGTAACAAGTAAAATTATGAAACCTAAGCAAGATACGACTGTGGCGTCTGAAACACCTAGCCGAATAATGCCTGCAGATACTGCTGTCAAATTTGAAACAGTTCAATCACAGAAAACTGAAGTTACTAAAGCACCAGAAGTGGCACCCAAGCCACCTAAACGAGAAAAGAGTATTCCTAAAACACTTGAACTATCATCAGAAGAACAGCCCAAACAGTTGGACAGTACAACAGTAACTATCGAAAAGAAACAGGTACCTTTGAAAAATAAGGATGTCCATCCGATTAAAACTTCCTTAGAGCAAAGTCCAAAAGATGTAATCGTATCTGATAGTATGCCCAAAAACGAAAAACAAAAAGAAATGTCTCCTGAAAGACCTATTCGTCAAAAACCAAAAGATGTACCACCAACAAAAGAGAAACCAATTGCAAGCGAGGCTTTGGTTCAAGAACATCCTCGTAAATTAAATGATACAAAAGATAATATTAGTATTTCTGATGCTCTGTTACAGGATATGCGCAAGGTAACTTCTTCAGATATTAAGGAAGTTGCAAGCTTTAGTAAAGATGACAAAATTCCAGAGAAAAATGTGACTGTAGAGAAATACAAGGAAATAACACCAGAGGGTGAAGAAATAATAAAGGTTGTTAAAACGGTAATATCTAAAGAAGTTAAAGAAATTCAGGATAGTCCGGAACACTTAAAGACAGTGAAGGAACTATCTGAAACTGAACCAATAATTAAACAATATCATGAAACTACCCCTGAAGGTGAAAAAATAGTAACTGTTACTAAACAAGTGATAACTACAACAAGAGAGAGCGAACTTCTAGATAATGCAAGATATAAGCAACTTCTTGACAAAGATACAAGTCCAATTTATAGCGTTAAGGAAGAAATAATTGACGGAAGCCCTGTTGTACACGAATTCAGACAAACAACAACAGAAGGTGACGAAGTTATGACAATAGTCAAAACTGTAAAATCCAGAATAGAACAATCTGATCATGTAATTACTGAGATAACTGAAGAATCACAGAGCGAAGGTAATAATTTACCGACAGAGTATCAACAGACTACAGTGATAGAAGAAATTCGACCTGAAAAACCAAAAGAATTTCTCAAACAGGAAGAAGAACCACTTACTGCACAGCTACCAAAAGCTAAAGATCTAAGTCCTCTTCGAGACCCTAGTAGCGATTTGAAAGAAAGTGCCCCTTCAAAATTATTACCTAAAGAGAAAGTCATAAGTGATAATGAACAGTATCAAAAATCCAAAGAGCAGACGCCCACTATACCAAAAGATGAAAATTCCGAGAGTTCTTCAGTTATTGAAGATAAACCAAGTGTACAAGAAATCAGGAGGACAACTCCAGAAGGTAAAGAAACTACTACTATTATTACAACTATCTCAAAATCGGAACCTTCAGAATATATTACTGAGCATAGTAGCACCGTTATTACAACCAAAGCTTCAAAGGTAACTACTGTAGAAATAACACAAAATGAGTCTTCTTCTTATCACCTAGTAACTGAAATGATAAGTGGACCTCAAGAAAACACAGAAACCAGCATTGAGAGTTACCCAATTGATATGCAAGAATTCCCTAATAAATCAGTTGAAGCATTACCCACCAAAGACAAAACGTCACCTCAATTAGATGACAAGGTTGACAAAAAACTAGATAAACAAACAGTCCCAGATTCGCAACGAGGTAAAGATGAAACTGACAAAATGCAACCTGCCCTATCTGCTGATCTTAAAAATTCGTCAAAACCAATGGAAGTGGCGCCTGGTGTTATTTATGATCCCAACACTTCAGTAGTCATTTCTGCTTCTTCTGGAGTAACTGACAACATTTTAGAAGCAGTAGAAAAAGGCATTGTCCCGTCAGAAAACATAAAGATAAAAGAACCAAATACTGGAAAAGAAATCACTTTGAAGGATGCTGTAAGTAAAGGTATTGTAGACAAGGCATCTGGTAAAATCAAAGATAAATCTGGTAGGAGGATTAACTTTGCAGACGCAGCTAAGATAGGGCTGGTCGCTGTAGTAGGTGCGCCTATATTTGCTGCAGCTAAAGTTATTGAAGTCGTTAAAAGCGCTGTAGTAGTGGACCCGAAAACTGGCGAAAAAGTGCCACTTGATAAAGCACGCGATCGTGGAATCATTGATCAAGATACTTATAAGAAATACGAAGAAAGTCTCAAACAGGCGAAAGAAGAGTTACCTGCTGAAAATGTTGATGTGGATCAGTCTCGACCTTTGCATCAGGTATTAGACCAAGTAACCAAAACTAAAACACTTCCAGGCAGTGTAGTAATTACTGAAATTACACAACACAAACCAGTCGTTACGGAAACCATCACTACTGAGCAAAGTTTAGTTGGATTTGAGAAACCAGATTTGAAAACAGTACCAGATGCCAAGAGTATATCTGCCATGCTTATTGATGCAGAAAGACAACCTTTGAGAGTTATTGACGAAATCACGGAACAGAATGTGACCAAAGTTAAATCTGAACTTACAAAACCATTATACGAAAATATTACACTTATTGACGCCATAACGCAAGGTAAAATAGAACCTAAAGTATGTCGAATTGTAATACAAGGTGTTGAATCACCGCTCACTGTACAAGATTCCTTAGAACAAGAACAAATCAGTAGGTTTTCACCTGTAGACGTAATTACTAAAAACTGTGTTGTTGTTAGGGAATCTAGGCCAAGTTATAGCGTTGCTATTACACAAAAGTTAACTCCAGAAGAACTTTCTGAAATAGGAGTGTATGATATTGAGCGACAGGTGTTCTTAAATCCCGAAACTGGCGTAAAAATATCCTTTGAAGAACTTGTTTATGGCCTCCATGTTTTTGACCCCGAGTCTATTCTTGTCAAGGACTTAGGTTCCAAATCTGATAATTACATTTCTTTCGATGAAGCGATTGCAAGACCAATTATTGACAAAACGACTGGTCACATGGTGAATCCTAAAACTGGTCAACGTATTCCATTCCTTAAGTGCGTACAAATAGGCTGGATAGTAGAACGTCCAGAAGACGTAGTAGTAACTGAACAAGTATCTATTGAACAAGCGGTAGATCAAGGCCTTTACAATCCTAATACAGGTGAAATTAAAGATGTTAAAACTGGTGAACTAGTTCCTATTGGCCAAGCAATAGAAAAGGGCATTGTAGATGATGAATCTTTGTTAATAAGGATTCCACATACTGAAGAAAGTATAACGTTATCTGACGCCGTTGAGCGTGGTATTGTTATTATCCGTGAAGGTGTAATAACTATTGTGGAAACTAGAGAAATAATTGAAATATCGTTAGCTATTCAAAGAGGTGTAATAACTATTACTCAAAGACCAATTTCAATTCAAGCTGTTATCGAAAACAACATGTATGAACCTAAATCAGGAAAAATTAAAGATAAATTAACTCAACAACTCGTTAGCGTAGGGGATGCCGTTGATAGAAATATAGTTCATCCCACTATTTCTGAAATTAAAGACACGGCATTAGAAAAGTTTGTGCCACTTTTAGAAGCCCTTGACACAAAACTAATAAATCCCGAGACGGGTAAAATTAAAGACAAAAAGACTGGCAAAGACATTCCATTAGATGATGCATTAAGAAAAGGTTTAGTTGCTACAAAAGATATTACTTATTCGCTTTTCGATATTATCGAGGAAGGATATTATTCACCCGATTCTGGCAAGATTTTAGATCCAAAAACAGGCAAAACTGTGTCTCTTAACGACGCAATAAAACATAATCTTGTAGATCCATCATCTGTTAAAATTAAAGATGACACATCGGAATCAGTCGTTACTTTCCAACATGCAGTCAAGACAGGTTTAGTTGATTTAGAACAGGGTATTATTACATCACCGGTCTTCAATCTTAAAGATGCTAGTGAAAAGGGCTACTTACTTAGCGATAAGAAGCCATGGACACTCCAAGAAGGTTTAGTGCAAGGATTTTATGACCCAGAAACTGGACTGCTTACCATTAACGACAAAACAATGACGCTAGAGGATGCTATCAACATAGGCAATATAAACCCTGAAGCTTTGACTGTCAAGAACTCTGTTAGCGGAGAAATCATTTCATTGGCTGATGCTATACGTGTAGGTATTATTGATTCAAAAGAAGGTAAAGTTTGTGATCCGGCTCATGGTGATAAAATTTCTCTTACTGATGCTTCCGAACGTGGTCTAATTGTCCCAGCTAAACGCAAGCTTAGCTTGCCGGAAGCTGTTTTCAAAGGATTTTATGATCCTATGACCGGTAAATTCTCGCATCCCCAAAGTAAAGAAAAGATTCGGATGGATAGGGCTATCAAAAAGCGTATGTTAGATCCACAATCTACCCTAGTCCACGTGTCGGGTAAAGTGATTCCATTTGAATTTGCTGTAGATAAAGGAGTAGTTGATGGTAGAACAGGAACGGTAATATTGGGAGACGAAAGAGTTGATTTTCGTGAAGCCTTCGAAAGGGGAATTTTAGTAGAAGTACGAAAACCTTTGTCTCTAATTGAAGCTTTAGAAAAAGGAGTATATAATGATATCACTGGTCTTTTCATGGATCCTCAGAGTGGTAAAAAGTACACTCTCACTGAGGCCATCAAATTGAGCTTAATAGATCCTCATTCAGTTCACATTCAAGACAATAGATTTGGTAAATGGGATAAGTTAACACTTCCTGAATCAATCGAAACTGGTGTTGTTGACGATAAAACAGGTAAGATTAAGAACATCAATAATGAAAATGAAGAGATCACTCTCCGAAAAGCTTTTGAAATTGGATTGTTGGTCGACAGCAAAGCACCGATAACTTTGCAGAGAGCATTGCATCAAGGCCTATATGATGATGCCACTGGTAAAATTGTCGATCCAGTTACAAACCGAAAAATTACTTTACACGAAGCTATTAGGCGCTCCATTATTAGTCCTAAATATCTCTGCTACTTTGATAAAAAATCCGAAAAACCTTTGACGCTAGCCGAATGCTGTCGTAGCGAAATTGTCGATAGGCGAAGTGGCAAATTCCACGAGCCCGGTTCGGAAGTTCAAGTACCTCTATCCGAAGCTATGAGCCTGGGCTTGATAGTCGATATCGAAAGTG